>OY744520.1:136380975-136504407 GCA_963556195.1 Sepiola atlantica
TACAAGTAATTTTCCCAAAGTTCAAAATTCACTGCATTTTTGGGGTTTTCAGCCGCCGTGATTACATAATTTATTTATTTTTCACACGTAAATATGCAGTTTTTTTATTTATTTTTTTTTTTTTTTTTTAAGATTACGTTTAGGCTTTTATCTTTCAAACACAAGAGGCGGCCATTTTTGCACGTGCCTGGTGTGTATATGTATATGTGTATGTATATATATATATATATATATATATATATATATATATATATATATATATATATATATATATATATATAATTATTATCTTTTTTATTTTTATTTATTTATTTATTTATTTTTTTTTTGATTTATTTATCAATTATTCATTATTATTATTTATTTATTTATTTTTTATTTTTTATTTATTTATTTATCTATTTTATTTATTTTTTTTTTTTTTCGTAAATGTTTCTTTATGTATGTGTGATAGTGCACCTTGAACCTCATGAAAATGAGAGAAACACTATCCCTGTGACAGGATCACAGGTAAACTAAGCCTGGGCCTGGTGTTGCCACAAACACTAAACCATGATAAATGTCTATAAACACAAATAAACGCCGTGGGACTCAGAAGAAAGATCTGAGTGTCATGATGGGCAGGTGCTCCCTCGATGGCCAACATGGGGGACCCGGTCCGCATCCTGCGAATGTTGGCTCCTTTAATTTCAGAAACAAGACAACGGACAAGAACCAGGTAAGTAACCTCTCTGATTCCAGGTATGACAAGGACACAGACCAGAGACAAGTAAACCAGAGCGAAAACAGCAAACTGGAAAGATATAGAAAGAAATGGACCATGAAAGAGAACAGACTGGTGATGGAGTGCTACTATAAAAGCCGCTACCCTATAGAAAGAGGCTACCGGAAACGAATGAAACATCTCTGGGACATTGCTAGTGACCCACATACAACGGAACAAAGGATAGCAGATCAAGCAAGACAGATCCTCAAACGAGGATGGTTCTCGGAGATGGAACTGAAGGAAATCAGACAGAAGGCTAATGGCGAAACGGAGCAAGAAACACCACCAAAGGAGAGACCACAGGAAGAGGACAGGCAAAACATACACACTGAAACTGAAGAGATTGAAGACTACGGAATCACAGAACCAGGGGAGATAGAAGACTGCGGAACCACAGAACCTGCTGAGATAGAACTCAATGAAAAAGAAGCAAGTGAAGTAGAGAACATAAGACGATACATGTTAGAAAACAAAACAAAACTCCCATCTCTCAGGAATGAAGTAGCGAAGAAGTTACAAGCAGAAACAGAAAGAGTAAACAGACTCCTCACACATATCCTAACAGAAACTATTACAGACCTAAACAACCTGATATATGCAGGGGCAAAATCGGTAAGTATGAAACTAAGAAACGAAGAGAATGGACAAAAGAGAGGACCGACAAAACCTGGATGGGAAATCAGACTGGAAACCCAGATCACCAAACTTCGGAAAGAAGCTAAAACCGTGAACAGAAGGAAGGAGGACATGAAACGATTAAGAAGCAAAAATCAGAAACGCAAGGAAAAACTAAATGAGAAACATGAAGAAATAAAACAAAGGATAGCAGCAATAGAAGGAAGACTGAGACGATACAGGTACAAATCAGAACAGAGCAAACAGAACAGGACCTTTGAAAACAATGAAAGCCAGTTTTACAAAAACGTAAATGGAGAAAAAACAACGACAGAGCAACTGAACCCAACAGAAACAAAACAATTCTGGAGCAAGATATGGGAAGAACCAAAAAAGCACAACAAGAATGCCCAATGGTTGAAAAACATGAAAGATGAACTGCAAGAAATCGAAGAAGGAACCGAAACAAAAATCAACAAAGAAACGATCAAGAAAACCCTAAGAAAAATGGCAAACTGGAGAGCACCAGGCCACGATGGAATACATGCATACTGGTTTAAAAAATTCACGACCCTGCATGAAAGAATAGCGCAGAAACTGAGCGGATGTATCCGCAAAACAGACATACCAGAATGGATGACAGAAGGAAGAACAACACTAATACAAAAAGACCCCAAAAAGGGAACGACCCCCAGCAACTACAGACCGATAACATGTCTACCAATAATGTGGAAAATTCTCACAGCACAACTGAGAGAACAAATCTACCAATCCCTGGACAAACGTGGACTGCTCCCCGAGGAACAAAAAGGATGCCGGAAAGGACAAAGAGGTGCACATGATCTACTATACATTGATCAAAAGACTCTGAAGGAGGTGAAGAGCAGACAAAAGAACATAACCATGGCATGGATTGACTACAAGAAAGCCTACGACAGAATCCCCCAAACATGGATAATTGAATGCTTAAAAATATACAAGATACCAGACAGGATTATTAATCTCATCCAGAAAGCAATGGAAACATGGAGACTAAAACTGACAGCCGGAGGACAATACCTGTCTGAGATAAAAATACAGAGAGGCATTTTTCAAGGAGACTCTCTATCACCACTACTGTTTATAATAGCCATGATGCCACTCAACTACATACTCAGAAAGTGTGATGCCGGATACAGGTTTACGGATACAGAACAAAGAATAAACCACCTGATGTACATGGATGACCTTAAACTGTTTGCAAAAAACAAAACAGAACTGGAAAAGCTGATAAACACAACCAGGATATTCAGCCAGGATATCCAAATGGAGTTTGGAATAGAAAAATGTGCACTGCTAGAGATCAAAAGAGGAAAACTGGAAAAGACAGAAGGTATAGAACTCCCCAACCAAGAGGAGATGAGGGCGCTAGGAGAACAAGATAGTTACAAATACCTGGGAGTTCTGGAAGCAGACACAATCAAATATACAGAAATGAAAGAGAAGATTGGAAAAGAATATCTACGAAGAACAAGGAAACTCTTAGAAACTAAACTATATAGCAGAAATCTAGTAAAAGGGATAAACACATGGGCTGTATCACTAATAAGATACTCTGGACCATTCATAGGCTGGACCAAAGAAGAACTCAGGCACCTTGACCAAAGAACTAGAAAACTAATGACTATGCACAATGCACTGCACCCAAAAGACGACACGGACAGACTCTACGTGAAAAGAAATGAAGGAGGTAGAGGACTGGTAAGTATAGAAGACTGTGTGGAAGACACCAAAAAAGAGCTGGAGAAATATGTAACCCAGAACACGGAAAGACTGATCACCACAGCAAGAGACACCAGCCCAACAAACAACCCCGGAAGCACTGAACCCAGAAACAAAAAGACAAGAAAGGAAAAGTGGGAAGAAAAACAACTACATGGACGCTTTATAAGACTCACAAGCGATGAAGCCAATGAAAACAGCTGGGCATGGCTAAGAAAAGGAAACCTGAACAGAGAAACGGAATCTCTGCTGACGGCCGCACAGAACAATGCGATTAGGACAAACTTTATTAAAGCAAAGATAGATAAAACCCAGGAAAACAACAAATGCAGATTGTGTGGACAAAGAGACGAAACGATAAATCATATAATAAGTGAATGCAGCAAGCTAGCACAAAGGGAATACAAGAACAGACATGACAGCATGGGGAAAGAAGTACACCGGGAAATGTGCAAACAACTGAATTTCGAATATGCAAGAAAACGGTACAAACACAAACCAGAAACTGTACTAGAAAACGAAAAACACAAAATCATATGGGATATGAATGTACAAACAGACAAACCCATAACAGCAAGGAGACCGGATATGATAATAATCAACAAGAAAGAAAAATCCTGCAAAATCGTGGACTTTGCCGTTCCAGCAGACCACAGAGTGAAGATCAAAGAGACGGAAAAGAGAAGCAAATATACTGAACTTGCCAGAGAATTGAAAGGAATATGGAACATGAAGAAAGTCAGTATAACACCAATAATCATAGGAGCACTAGGAACAGTCCCCAAAAACATGGAGAAAAGACTAGGAGAAATAGGAATCAAAGGGATAACTGAGACCATACAAAGGACAGTAATGATCAAAACAGCTACAATCCTGAGAAATGTCCTCGAATGCGGAAACCAACCCACATAAGCAACGAATGGAGAACAAACACATGGAAGCACAAAACAACAGAACCGGGGAAAATACAACCGAACGAGAGAGGCGCAAGCATAGGCTGACGCCACGAAAATTATGGACAGAGGGTCGAGGAGGGAAAGCGCAAAACCAGACCTCCACTGGAAGAGCGCGGACAGCTCTGGGACCTTGGGAAGGCTTGTTGCCACTCGGGCCCCAGAGGGGACCAATGGCCCTTATCAGCGGGAAATCGTTGGTAGGTGGCTGTTGCGATTACCGCAAGGTCATCAGCGGTGATGAACGAAAAGAGGTGGAGCATACTGGAGGCCTGAGGAGACTTGTTGTCACTCAGACTCCAGGGAATACCACAGGTTGTCGGCAGTGGGTGACCACTGACGATGACCAGTGTGATAACTCCTAGTGAGTAAATAATAATAATAATGGTAATAATAACAGCGTTGAGGGGTGGAGGAGATAGCAAGTTATGTAGAAATAATAATAAATTTTGATAACAATAGTAATGAAAAATACATATATAACCTAAACTTATCCAAAATACGAGGACGACAATTCTAAATATTGGGGATTAAATTTATCTAGTGTTCTTTAATAGAAATACATATATTATCTCTCGCTCAGGCTACTTGATGACCGGATGATTTTGTGCAACATGCTTGTCCGACCTATCAGGTGTGTAACCGGTTATCAAGTGCAAACTTAATGGGTGATATGACCTACAGTTAACCAAAATGGAATCTGATCGGCATCCTCATCGCTTCTTTGCTCCTCTCTTTCTCTCTTAAAATCTGGCTTCGGTTTGAGATTTTCTAAAGCGAGGCTCCGATTTCTCACTTTTGATTTTAAATTTATTTTAACTCTGCCTTTGATAAGATGTGGTAATACGCATTGAAATGTTGATTGATTGATGTAAGGCTGTAATATTGTTTATGTAATTTTATATATATATATATATGTATATATATATATAAGTAATAAGTAGTAATACTACACATCTGAAACAAACTCAGGTTCAAAGTTCCCCAAATTTATACTAGAATTATTTATATGTATACATGGCACAATGAATAAATGGGTTAAGTAACATGACCTTAATGTTATTTTTTCTGTAGCGATGTTTGAATTTATTATTATTATAATTATAAGTGAATATTAAGTCTGAAATGATTAAAAGTGGTAATAAATTAATTTATTATTTCTTTCTAAAACAGATTTTCTTGATTTTTACTTTTTCATTTATTCTTGCAGACTCCTTGGTCTTTGGTTTTCTGGTTGTCTTTTGAACAAATCCGTAAAATGACTGGAGTGACATCTTTTTAAATAATAAAAAAACATAACAAAAAACAAAAACCGTCCAACTGGGAGGATTCCTTTCTGTTACATTCTCAGGATTCTTCATTTGCTGTAAAGACATTTTGACCAAAGAAATCACACATTTGGCTGATATTGTCTTTCTTTTTGTCGTTTGTCCAAAATCACTTTACACCGTCCGTGTGTAAATTGGGCATGCTACTTATGAGGACAGGTGAAAAGAACGTATTTAACATTGCACCATATCTGATATCACTCAAATGTTTCACATCTTCCTCCCAACCTAAGCAAAACATAAACACATATTTTCAAATTGGCTTTATCTTAGAATAACATTTTTATCAATTAAAAATAACCAAAATAAAGAAAAAATAAATATGCAGTTTCAATTTAAGAAACTTAAAATAAGTATAAATATAACTATTTTGATACAAAATTATTAAAGAATTAGTTGTACCTATCTGGCATTGTCCGGGAATCTTTCTACTTTTATTTTATTTTTTTTTAACCAAATTAATAATTATTTTAAATATGACTTTGAAAGTTAAATTTAATTCTTGTTGAACTTGGAAATCTATACAGAATTTCGAAATAAACCCTTTATTGTGGACATGCGTCACAGCAGACAAAGATGTTAAGTAACAGTCTTCTAGAGGTTGATGGTTCAATCGTCACTTCAGGCGATACTAAGAATAGAATAACTATTACTTAAGTCACACTTTTTACATTCCCACTGTTATTTACCCTAAAGAACAAGATAGTTTTTAGTAAAAGGAATTTTGTGCATTCAATGCTAAAAAGGAAAATTGTCAGTAAAATTAATTTGCATATCGACACTGGATGTTATGGAAAACGAGTAATGTTTGTGGTTTTTAGTTTTCAAGTTATAACTTTTTTTTCTGTAAGAAATACAAATCAACATATATATATATCTATATTAATAAAGTAAAGTGGATTTTCCTGTGTCACATCAGTCACAATGGGAAAATAACCGAACACTTTCTATGCAAAACTTTTCAACTCAACACCAACAGAACTTCCTAAAGCATGTTTCATGAAACTGTGTACATTTTGTTCCTGTTTACAAATTATTACATTTATTCTGAATAAACAGCTTCTCTCAAATATGTACTCCCACACAGAAGGTAGCAAAGAGTTTCACTCTCCTACCATTAAGTCCTCCCACTCCACTCACATTCGCTGTGTTATTTCCTTAATACCTATAATTATCATTAAGTCACCGTTTATTATTTCAGTTTTTAATTCATACTGTTTTCTACAATACTACACTAGATCTCTAAAATAAACAAGAAACACTTCCTCAATTTCACTTATATTATACCTAGCATTCCGAATGTATTCGAGAAATAAGAGAATGTCAAAATGGTCTTATTTTAGCAGTGCAGTCTGGTTATTCAAAATACTTTTAATCATTCTTTAGAATGCTGGATTAGATTACAGAACACCTCAAATCATATTCAAAATAGCCTGACTCCTAGGCTCTTCATAAGTACGTTTTTCTTAAAAAAAAACAGGTATTGATATTGTTTTTTTTAATATGAAACAAAACAAAAACCTGACAACTACGTTTCATCCGAACATATCTGTAATTAACTATAACTTTACTCAGTTCAGATCTCATACGTTGGGGTCGTTTCTCGCCTCGCTTCTTCGAAACTTTTTTTAAAATTTCAGCATGGTTAAACTTTTACGCTTATTTTCAGTCAACTTATTCTCCTTTCTTAATATTTGAAAATTTGATATTTACTTATTTATAAACATTTCATCACTATTTCATCTCTTCTACAATTGACTGAGAATACTTAGTGACCATTATTTACGGATCATTATCGGTTCACGGTTTTTCGTTAAAAAATTAATTAAAAACAATTATCTTCTTCCTTCGTTCCATTCACCAGAGGAGCGAGGGGGGGGGGCGTTACAAACAATTTTTATTCTTTTCATTATTTCATAACTTTCGTGAATTTTCACTATTGTAGAATTGATTGGCCGACAACAGAACAGATGTTTTCACGCAAATAGATCACAAACAGCTCTGTGTCCCGGCGAAATATAAAAGAATTATTTAACTTTAAAAAATAACTAAGTAATTATGAATAAAAAATAACAAAAAGGAATCCACTGTCAGTAATTTACATGACTCAAATAAGAATTACAGTGCTTGAAAGAAATTCACAGTAAATCTTTATTATCACACCCGATGTAAAAAAAAAAACTTCAAATATTTTATATTTTAGGGTGGAGGATCACTTTCCTATATAAATTAACGAGTAATGAGCACCCACTTCCTGCCCGGTTAGCAGCAAATCGACACGTATAACCAAATGATTTCTCAATTTTGGGACGGGAAAATTTGGGTGGGGGCATGTTTTTTTCTTACTCATCAAAATTATTATTTTTTGTTTTAAATATTAATATATATATATATATATATATATATATATATATATATATATATATATATATATAATGATTATCTAACTTCCAATGACCAAAATTCAGTCTTTTTTTTATATCATTTATGTTTTGCAATGGCAGAATTGACGATTGTCTTACACTTGTTTCACAATGTGCAATATGCTACAGTTAAACGCAATTACACTAAAAGCATGATAGAATTCCAATCAAGGCGCCTTCTTGAATCTAACGAATGGAGCCAGGTTTTCAGATAGTCATGAGAAAGCCCTAACAAGGACAAAAAAAATAATAAATATTTAAATAGTATGTGGTTAATTAAATTTTGAAATTAAGATGGATTATTATTATTATTATTGTTGTTGTTGTTGTTGTTGTTGTTGTTGTTGTTGTTGTTGTTGTTGTTGTTGTTGTTGTTGTTGTTGTTGTTGTTGTAGTAGTAATTATTATTATTATTATTATTATTATTATTATTATTATTATTATTATTATTATTATTATTATTATTATTATTAAGTAAGTAAGTAAGTAAGTAAGTAAGTAAGTAAGTAAGTAAGTAAGTAAGTAAGTAAGTAAGATGATTGCATAAGATAAAATCCGAAAATACTGTTTATGGTAGTGAATTCAACATTCGTTAATATAAATAAGATTTTTTTAACTCGGTTTCCACATCGGAAAATTTTGATGTTGGCATGTTTACAAATATTTTTTCAATTTATATTAACTTTAATGGAATAATCTAAAGTCACGAAAATTTATAGTTTAGCTTTATTTACATCTAATTAAAATAAATTAAAATTAATTACTACTAATTAAATCAGATTAGTGACCTAAATAAATGTCTAAAGCAAAAAGGTTGAAAATACATAAAGTAGACAATATTATAACCAGAATGGTTCAAGTGGGGCAACTCAATATTAATAAGGCTAAGACAGTTAATTCCCTTGACTACCACAGAGAAACATTTTCCCAAAAATCTAAATCCTATGTTCCCCTCGAAACAGCAATTGCTAACCTCTCCCAGTTTTCAAATAACCCATAAAAGAACAAATTCTTAGATTTATCAAATTTAAAATAGATCCATATTCCATTATATACATAAGATACCATGCTAATTTGCTAGGTATATATCGGCAATCAAACTAATCCCTATCCGGGAAACATGGTTTAATTATTAGTTAATTTACTTGAGTTTGGGATAAGAATTTTATCAGATGAGAAAATATTGGTTCTTGTACTAAATTAATGTTTTCATTATAATATATGATTGTATAGTTATGTGTTTCTGAAATTCCCTGATTATTTCTATAGAATATCCACCATATTTTAATTTTAAATTTATATTTCGAAACAGCGAAAATATCTAACAGTATATAAGGGGGATAACTATAACCGGTTATACTTATCCCCTTTAATCGTCATTGGAATAAACTCTCAAGAGGCGATATACATGGGGCGTTCAATAAGTAATGCCCCTGACCCATTTCCCATAGCAGTAGATTAATGAAACTTGGCACAGTTATTAGTCTTTCTCTACATAGGAACCACCCAGAGTTATGCATTTCTCCCATCGTTTGATGCAGCTCTGGACACCGTTTTTGTAGAGCACCCCAGGTTGGTCCTCCAACCAAATCGTAACTTCAGAAATCGAGGCTGCATCATCTGGGAAACGCTTTCCTTTCAAAAACAACTTCATAGCTGGGAAGAGATGAAAGTCAGAGGGTGCAAGGTTAGGAGAGTAAGGGGTATGGGGGAGGATTTCATAGCCACATGCCCGTGCTTCTGATCTGGCAACATGCGAGTTGTGGACCAGAGCATTGTCCTGCAGGAGGAGGATACCTTTGCTGATCTTGCCCCGCCTCTTGATTTTGATAGCTTCTCTTAATTTCATCAAAAGTGAAGCGTAATAGGCTCCTGTAATTGTGGTACCTTTTGCCAGGAAATCTATCATCACTACTCCGTCCTGGTCCCAGAAGACTGTAAGCATGACCTTGCCAGCGGAGGGCTGCACTCTTGCCTTCTTTGGAGGTGGTGAGTCCAAGTGCTTCCACTGCATTGACTGGGCTTTGGTCTCTGGATCATAGTGATGGACCCAAGTTTCATCCTGTGTAATCAGTCTTTTGAAAAACTTTGACTCATCTTCTTGGCACATCTCCAAATTCATCCTCGAGCACTCGACGCGTTCTTGCTTCTGGAAAGGTGTGAGCAACCTGGGAATCCATCTGGCAGACACCTTATGCATACGCAAATGGTCATGAATGATAGTTTCCACAGACCCTGTACTAATCTTTGGCTATTTGGCGAATAGTAATGCGTTGTTATTCCAAAATGGCGGCCTCAACTTGATGGACAGATGCCTCATCAATGGCAGAAGAGGAACGACCCGGTCTGGGAGCTGTTTCCACAGACTTCTGGCCATGTTTGAATTCACAATGCCAGCGTTTTACACAGTCATATGATGGGACATAATCACCATAAGTTTCTTTCATTTCATCAAAAGTCTCCTTTGGTGTGCGTCCTTTCAAATACAAAAAACGGATCACTCAACTGGCTCCATTTCACACCTGACTCAGTTCAAACACCTGTAAATCAGAAACCACAATTAGTTCAGAGCGTTTTTTTTGCAACATAACCCATACAGATATTAATCATTACACATGCAAAATTTCATCTAGATCAGACAACTGGAAGTGAGTCAGGGGCATTATTTATTGAACGCCCCTCGTAAGGTTTGTATTCATTTGTTCACTTAATTATATTATTTTTTATAAATATTGTCTTCCATTGTTTGTTTTCGTCCATACTCTCTTTCACTATTCCTGTTTTCTGCATTGCTATCAGCATTCACAAATACCCACATACTTATGGATATATAGTCTGTAAATAAAATACATATGTGTGTGTTTTATTTACATACAATTAAGATCCCATTGAATAGTACCCGGGTTTCATGAACAAACCCACTACTAGTCTAAAGTCCTAGTAGAACAATGGGTCAAAACATTCATCAATTATTGAAATGGACAAACTTGGGTACTATTCAATTGAATCTTAATTTTATAGTAGGTAAATAAAACACATATACTGCTCTTGTATTACGATTGAGCACTCTGGTATCCATTATATATATATATATATATATATATATATATATATATATATATATATATATATATTTATGCAGGCCTCGTTGAAGACTACAGAATTTTCTCTTTTTGTTATTTTCCTTGTTAGCTTCTTGATGCGGCAAGCAAGTTTTCTGTTTTCAGGTGTTAGTTTAAACATTATGGCTCCGTGTGTTGTTTTGTCGGCCATCTCTCGAGCGCTCTCGATCTCTGACTGAAAGAAGAAAACTTGCTTGCCGTGTCGAGAAACTAACAAGGAAAATAACAAAAAGAGAACATTCTGTCATCTTCAACGAGGCCTGCATAAATAACGATTTGCTGCCTAAATATATATATATATATATATATATATATATATATATATATATATATATATATATATATATATATATATATATATATGAAGGTTTATAACCAAAAGATAACTTTTAGAGAATTAGACCTATTGTGAGATGAGGAAAGCTCAATATACTGGATAGAGCAAAAATAAGGTGAGTCAATGAAAAATAGTTAGACCTGTAAATGGAAACAGATCAATATCTTCAGTTTTTCAGAACAAGGAGCATTTAGTAAATAAAAATATTTATTCTTCTTCTCTTTCAATTGCATTCCTTAAGCACGGCTTTTCAAAGATTAAAATCTTATCATCAGAGGAAGTAGTGATTGATAAGTTGACAGATAAGAACAGTCAATATTCAAAATTTGGAAAAAGTTTTTTTTTAAAAGTTCTTTTTAAAAAGGTTTTAAAAGTTCAAATGGGTGTGTTTCAATGCAGATGAAAGTCACCAAACATGGAGATCCAAGTTGTATGGGGGTCAAATGTAATTGGTAAATCCAGAAGAATCTGCATGAAAATCCAACGGCGAAGATTCCACCCAAGTCCTTAGACCTTAGAGGGGGGATCAGACAAAATTAGCCATATTAAGAAAACGCATTTCTTCCTGTTTTCAAGTAAATAGATCCAAAGGCAAAAAGCAGCGAACCAAAACTCAATGAAAAAGGGTAATCCGAATTGTTGTAAAGTGTGAAACTTACTTGGAATTGTGGGATATGTAGGGGAAGGTAAGAGAAAGAAAAAAGTGGAAATAGCAAAGGAGGTGGGGGGTTAGGAACCGAAAAGACAGAAGAAAAAAGGAGGAAAAGACAAAAAAGAAAAAAGAAAAAGAAAAAACAGAAGAAAATATATATATATATATATATACGTACTTGGTGCATATTTGAGGACATATTTAATTATTTTTATAAAGCAACTATATCAGATTGATCTATTTTTATAAGTTTTTGTAACAGACATTTTAAAATAATTTTATTGCAGGTTTATTCCATGTAACTGCCAATCAGTGACTGTCTCGTTCGAAATCAAATGTTGTGTGTCTGATGATCAGGAAGTTGATCATTCTTGCATTTCTTCAGATTTGCAAATATGTGTTGAATTCTCTTAAAACACATGTAATTTGCAGTGAATGTCTTACAAAGAGGAACCAGAGATTGTAGTTGAGTATTTTCCATGAAAATAATGATAGAGTAGAGAAAGACTAGCAAACTCTCTTCAGTGAGAAAAGGGCCGTAAGGAAGAAAATAAATCACCCCCACTAAATTTTCAGGTGTCTTATGATGCCCCTAAACATCTGGCCTGAAAACTGGTCACATTGAACTACTAGGTGCGTAGCATTAATGAAAAGAAAACTAATCAACTTTCTCAGAATATCAAAGATTTAGAGAAGGCCACAATAGTCAAGATAATGTCCAAAGTGAATAAGGATGACATTAAGCAGTTCTATTCTTTGATTTAGTCAGTTATTGATGTTGTAGGCAATTACATTGAATAAACCTGTCATAAAGCTAATTAAAAATAAGTTTACATGTTATCATTAAATATATATTTGGTTTTCGGTCTGTAGTGAGAAAGTTTTAACAGAATATTGCTCGTATTCTGATTTTTGGATTTTCACTTCATGGTATCCAAGTGAAATATGTTTAGTTATCTAACAACCAAAAGTTGCATGTTTCTACCTCAAACGAATGACCTGGAAACGTTCTGAGTTTTTTCTCTCTCCTCCCAAAGGCGTATCATCTACCTCATATGGAACTACAAATAATGAATCATTTGTAACCCTTAGGTCGACAAGTCGAATCAGCCTCACTGCATCTCACTTTTTTTTTTGAGGATTTTATGTATGGCACAGGCGATTCTTTGTTTTTTACTTCAGGGAGATCGACTTTGCCTATTACACGGTCAAATATAATTGCTGCATTAAGTAATCTTTAAATATCTTGCTCATCCTTTATATATGTTTTGAAGACAGAAAAAGTATTATAATAATGTATGTAGAAGGTGACCCCCTTCCCCCTGTACCCCCCTCCAAAAATGACATTCATAATAACATTAATAACATTCACAATCCTTTCAGTCCTGATTTTGGTTGTGATGCCTCTCTTCAGTTCAGGAATAGTTTGGGTATAGTTTTGATCGGCATTATCTTTGAGATAACCCCATGGATAAAAATGTGGGTTAGGGTTAACACCTCCTACTGATGAGATGATTACCAAAGTGTGCCTGCACTTGTAATGAGTCATTTGAAGTGTGGGGAGTTGTCTCCTTTTGTTGAAAACACTGCTCATTCCTCACAACGTCACCTCTTCGTCTTCCCAAGGCTGCCCCAAACTTCCTAATGACCACTCAGTCCCGCTTTTTTGATAAGAGCAAAGTGTAGTATCTAGTCTGATAGTACACTTCATCTTTTCTGTCCTCGATCGGTGAAGGAGAAATCCTTTTAGACGTTGTTCTGCCGGTTTCAGTTGTCTCGAAAAGTATTCAAGAGGTTGTAGTTGACCTTGTTGCCGCTGTTGCAACACTGCACCTACAGCTGTGCCCGATGCATCACCAACCAGTGAAAACTGGGCATTGAACACAGGATATGCAAGCAAGGATGTCGTTGCTAGTTTTTCCTTCACTTCAATGAAAGTTTTCAGCTAAATATCATTCAGTGAATTCTGCTCATTTTTCTTCTTCCTGTTACGTAACAGGTTGGAAAGAGAGGACAGTGTGGGATAAAGCGTCTGTAATAGTTTAACAGACAGAGGAAGTGCCTTAGTTGGCAAAGTGAAGTGGGTGGTTGAAGGTCTTGTAGAGCCTTCACTTTTTCAGGTAAAGGGGATATACCTTCAGAGCTGATGATGTGGCCCAAGAAAACTAGTGACGAAGTACCAAAGACACATTTACCAGGATTAATTCTCACCTGGTATTGCTGAAACCGTTCGAACAGTAGGCGGATATGGGTGACATGATCCTCAGGTGAGGCACTTGCCACAAGAATGTCGTCTATGTAATTATAGACGAAGTCAAGATCTCATACTACTTCGTCCATGAAGCGTTGGAAGGTACTAGCCGCGTTTCGCAAACCGAAAGGCTTAGTCAGGAATTCAAACGCTCCAAAAAGAATTGTTACCGCCATTTTGGATATATCGGTCAGATTCAGTGGAATCTGATGGTAAACCTTAACTAAGTCCAGTTTGGAGAAGGTCTTACAACCGTGCAGAGATGAAGCAAAGTCCTGTATGTGTGGGATTGGATAACGATCAGGTACTATCATGGCATTGAGTCGTCGATAGTGCCCAGTCGGACGCCAATCTCCAGAGCGCTTCAGGACCATATGCCAAGGGGAAGCCCATGGACTGAACGAGGGGCATATAATTCCCAGCTGCAGCATATGGTTAAACTCCGCCTTCGCCGCTTTTAGTTTCTCTGCCGGTAAGCGACGAGGGCATGAGAACACAGAAGCTCCTGTGGTCTCAATATAATGTTTTGTTGAATGAGTTGGTTTGCTCACAACTAAATTTAAGTTAGTTAACTCCGGGTAGGAGTGTAGTAGGGTCTGGTATGAGTCATAATAAAGTATACCGGGCTGATAGATGGGGTATTCGATTTCAAACTTGGAACGAAAAGTTCCATATTAGTGTCTATCAGCCGTCGTCTGCGCAAGTGCGCATGTCCACTAAGAGATTAAAGTGGTGCAGAAAATCTGAGCCCAGAATTGGGTAGGGTAAATCGGCTACTGTAAAGACCCACGTAAAGTCTCTGCGCAATTCCAAGTCCAAAGAACGAGAAATTTGACCGTATGTGGGAATAGGAGAGTGATTTACGACTTGCAGTGAAATGGGCGACACTGGTGGCTTCTCAGTGAGGAGTTTCAGTGGCCAAATACTGCAGGCGGCTCCCGTGTCAACCAAGCAACGTGCATGGGAAATGGAGTCCGTAAGAAAGAGTGCACGATTGTGTAGCGTCAGTGAAGACTGTGTCATGCTAAGGTCTCCAGATATTAGTTTCCCTGGTTCATAAATGAACAGGGGTTTTCGCACCGCCGTGCATGAGTGACAAAGAGCTTGTGGTAGTAACACAGAGCTTGCTTGTTAGAGTGGCGGCGACGACGAGGGGAGCGTGGGGATGAAGAGGGGGTCTGGAGTCGACGCATGTGCAGCTGCGGCTCCAACCTGCTAATTTTTTTCACCTTATTTCTATGGCGTTCACTATAGCCGTACGAATTAGTGGCTGTGTAACCTCCATTATAGGAGACAGGTAGGCTTCAGCCTGTAACATAGTAGTTATCGTAATTGCATTCATTTATATACATAGGGACAGCAGACTAAAATAAAATCTACAGTCAATAAAGTGGGGAAAACATTGTCATGGAAGCACATTTAAAAGAGAAAAAAACGAAATAGAAAATATGTATGTTTTAAGAGCCAAAAAAGAATAAATAATAAATATATATATATATATATATATATATATATATATATACTTAGCAGACAGAGAATAGATTAGAAAAGTGAATATTTGTCTGTGTTTGTTTATTATTATTATTATTATTATTATTATTATTATTATTATTATTATTATTGTTATTATTTGTTTGTTATGCCTCCTTGGACATCTGCCCTTTAACTATCTTCTCAATTCAACTGTTAAAACAAAAAAAATTAAACTCTTAGTACAGTATCGATATCCAGATCAAATTCTGTTAAATATTTCATTTGACAACTTCCAAAAGTATTCTATATAAGGTCTTATTAGAGCTTTATATATCCTTAACACATCATTTGTCTCCCTCGAAATAATATTCCTAACTATCCACCCGATCATTCTATTTGTCCTCGATACAATGGTCAAAATATGATTATTTGCCCTAAATGTATTATCAAACCTCACTCCCAAATCGCACTTTCCATCTACTTCTTTGATTTCTTTGTTGTTTAGTACATATTCAACTCCAACATTCCTGGATCCTACATGTAGTACTTTACATTTGTCTAGGTTAAATCCCAATTTCCAAATGTCTTCCCAATATGATAATTTATTTAGATCCCTCTGTGTTATTTTCTTTGATAAAGGTCCCACAAGTAGTTTAACATCATCAGCAAACAGTTCTATTTTTGAATTTATATTATTAGGTAAGTCATTTATGAATATCAAAAACAACAAAGGACCCAATACTGAACCCTGCGGAGCACCGTGTACTGTGATTCAGAATAATTGTTACCAACCGTAACCTTCATAGTTCTATCCTTCAAAAACTCCCTCACAATATTTACCATTTTATCAGTAATACCAAATTTTTTTCATTTTAACTAGTAAACGATAATGAGATACCGTATCAAATGCCTTGCTAAAATTCAAATATATGATATCCGCATTATCCTCCTCCATCAAATATTCATTTATAATGTTAATACTTTCCAAAATATTAGATAATGTTGATTTACCATGGACAAAGCCATGTTGGTTACAATTTATATCATCCTTTATAAAATTTAATATGTGGTTTCTAATTATTTTTTCAAATACCTTACACAAAATACATGTTAGAGAAACTGGTCTGTAATTACTTTTTAAATGTATCAAACCTTTTTTATGTAGCGGTATTACTATAGCTGTTTTCCAAATATACGAAATCTCTTCACATTCCATACATTTCCTAAACAAATTGGTTATTGGATTGGATTCATTTGATAAGTATTTAAATATTTTAGAATAAATTTCATCAGGTCCTATACTTTTACTAACATCCAACTGGGATAGTAATAGTGTTATGTCTTTAGGTTCTATTTTTAGTTCATCCATAATTTTTGTTGTACCCGCCCCATAACAACTCTCCAAATTCTTCAAAAGAATGAACAGATTTTAAAAAACTTGCTAGTACACCAGCTGTTTCTACTGGCGTGTCTGTTAAATCCCCTGTCTCATCATCTCTTACTGTACTCACGTTTTTTGCAGAGGCATTTAAATAACAAATTGTAAAAGTTTTTCTTTTTCTTTTTATATAATGTGGGGGAAAAAGAGTGGTTTCTTCTCTTCGTTAATTAAATTGACTTGTTAAAGTCTACTATTGAATTTTTCTGTTCCTTTGGCGAAAGAAAATGCCGACTTCCATATTCGCAGTGTCGTCTCAAAGTCCTAGTGGCGTCTCAAAGTCTGGTAGACTAAAATGTCTGAAAAATGATTTAAATTTAAAAGTTTTTCCTTTCTTTTTTCATAATATCATATAATATAGTTTTTTCAAGTTTTTCTCTTTCAAGAACTCTTTCAGTGAAAGAGAGAAAAATACTTTGTAAAAGAAAAAAGTTTTTGTCATTTCGTTTTTTTTTTACGTGACACGCACTTTTCAAAAGAGAAAGAAAATAAAAAGAGTTTCAATATATATTTTTTCGGTGTTTAAAAGAAATGTCTTTTGTTTTTAATTTTGTTTTCTTTAGTTTTTAAAGAGAAACAAAATGTATTTCGGAAGTTTCCGAGTTCAAAACTGTTTTCTTTCTTTCTCTTTTATTTTGTTGTAAACGGCAGAGTCTTTGGTCGTCGGTCGATGCTGTGTTGAGTGAAATTATTCTTCTTTTAATAGCCGCTTTTACAAGAGTTACGAACCCTTTCGCTGCTAAAATAATTTTACAAAGGCTTTTTTTTGTTTTTTAATTCAGTTTCGTGCTGTTTTTCAGTTGGGAGTCACCATTGTAGGAATAGAGGATTTGTTATCCCCTATCTTAATTTAATACACGAAATGAATTAACGAAACCTTTTTTACAACAACAAACGAAAGGGGTTTATTCGTATATTTAAGGTTACCTATACCGTTTGGTATAGGTGGAAAGAAACTTAGGACAATGTCCGAAAGAAGAAGTTCAAATATCTTCAGGCGAAGATAGCAGGCGCCGTGAGCGTCCAATGGACAAGGAGGCAGGAGAGAGGCTGAGGCGATCCTTCCTGGCTGGTGCCAGGGTAGCGTCTGTTCTTCGTCTGGAATATCTTAAGGGAGCTCAAGTAGTCCCTTAGGGAACTAATGATATCAATGCGCCCTGCGAGCTGATTGGTCAAACCAGCTCACAGCATTACAAAGTAAATTTATGACTGCTACACTATCGCCCCAAACACTTTCTTACACCTGAGGCTATTCTCTATCAGACCATACTAAGCCACTTTATTTTGATTATTTTAACAAGTTGTTAATTTATTGTTCAATAAAACATTGTCGAGTGTTGTTACCAATGGAACACATTTGTTTACATACCCACATCAGTCCACACATATTCACGTTTTCATAAAGACTTAGACAAAAGGACTAACGTCAGGGTACATTTCTGTAAATAATAAAATATGAACGGATCTAGTTCTTAGACTAGGTTGACTACATTTACACACAGGTCGCATGCATGTATGCACACAGTGTGCCACTACATACACTGACACAAGCATTCCTATACACAATCACATCCACACACACATGCATAAGTGTTCATACAAATGCACAACCCCGCATATATACACACACAGCAACATATCCATGTGCATACCATTACCTATAATGATCTGCTAAGTAAATTACTAAACAAAAGCCGGAGTGCCTATAATCTGAGCCAGGGCCGTCAACAAGATCAAAACAAAAGAGTCAACCACCTGCTATTCGTGGATGACCTCAAGCTGTATGTTAGTTCAGATGCTGACTTAAGTCGACTCCTGCAGGTTGTCCATACCTTCTCCAAAGATATTGGAATGAAGTTCGGCTTGGACAAATGTGCCAAGTGCTTCCTTAGAGCTGGGAAGAAGATCCAAATGAAAAACATACAGCTTGAAGAAGATACTGACATCAAAGACCTTGAAGAACAGCAACAATGCAAATACATTGGCACAGAAGAAAACGATTCAATTCAACATGCCAAGATGAGAGAAAAAATTGGCAGAGAATATATACGCCGTGTTAGAAAAAATTGCAAAACACAGCTTACAAACAAAAACAAAGTAACTGCCATTAACCAATTAGCTATGCCAGTGATAACATACAGCTTTGGAATTATTGATTGGCCACAAAAGGACATTAAT
The DNA here is from genome assembly GCA_963556195.1 of Sepiola atlantica. NCBI lineage: Eukaryota > Metazoa > Mollusca > Cephalopoda > Sepiida > Sepiolidae > Sepiola > Sepiola atlantica. Next base: position 136,400,273 of record OY744520.1, read on the forward strand.
AGACTAGACACTAAAACAAGAAAAATGTTGACACTGTATAGAGTAATGTACAGAAGCCAGTGTCTACCACGGCTGTATCTGCCAAGAGGAGCAGAAGGTATGGGTTTCTCAGAAATTGACCATCAACATTGAGCCACTATTGTGAGCACCAGCCAATATTTGATGAGCTCCCAGAACCCAAACCTTATGATGGTACACCAATACGAAGAAACCAGAACAAGCAGAACAACCTCTATCACAAAACTGGCAAAGCATTTTGGACAGGACTGTCTTACAAATGAGGCAGAAACGAACAACAAGCCTGCCATGGAAATAGCCCGCAAGAGCCGCCAGAAATACACCAAGACCTTCCATTGCAGAAAACTGGAAGAATGGGCCAACCAAGAACATGCTAAGTATTTCCTAGATGAAGTATCCCAGGAATATATAGATAACGAAGGCTCTGTAGACTGGCTGAAAAAAGAATCGCTCCACTATGATCAGGAGAGAATGATAATGGCTGCCCAAGATCAAGGCTTGATGACAAATGCTTTTAAAAAGATGAGTGGTCTCAGCAATAATAACAAGTGCAGATTCTGCCACACAGAAGTGGGGAGTGTGAGCCACCTGGCATCCAGTTATAAGGTTCTGCTGGGGGATGGCTACAATACGACACAAGAGAGTGTGCAAATATCTTCACTGGACTATATGTAAAAAGTTGAATATCCAGTGTAGCAGCAAGTCCTGAGAACATATACCAGAAAGAACAGTTGGAAATATGTTATACACCATCCACTATGACTATGCAATCCCTACAGCTACATATCTAGAAAACGGAGCTGTTAAACCTGACATAATGATATGGGACAAAAGGGAGAAAGTAGCAACCCTAGTTGAAGTCAGTGTCCCTAATGATGCTGGCTTAAACAGAGCCAAAAGGGAAAAGATTACGAAATACCAAGGTCTTATGTACGACATGAAAAGAAACTGAAATCTTAGGAAGATCTCCATCATCCCAGTAATTATAGGAGCAACCGGACTCAGCAAAACAGAATTTCCCAAACTACCTAGCGAATATACCCGGTGAACCAAGTACAAGAGAGATACAAACAATTGCACTTAAAGACACGGTTAGAATCTTTAAAAGATCTCTCGGCTGGAGTGTCTGAAATAGCGGGGGAATGTCTGGCATCCGGTAGAATGCCCCATCCCCAGCAAAGACAAAAGGATAAGAAAATTAAAAAGAATGTACATATACATACATGCAACTCTTAGTTCCGTTATAGATATGTACACATATATACTCATTTTCCCATCCAAACATGCGTGTATACTACCAGAAATGTGTGACCACCCTCCTACATATTTGTGGACTTACATGTTTTTCTCTCATTTTCTAAACGCCCCTGTTGAACTTTTCCTGTTGATGGCATCGGTATGTTTACTGGTTATACGAGGGACCCTAGGCTGTCCAGTTCTAAATCACCAATTATAGTAAATTGTAGATTATATTTAGATTTACTTAAGTGTTTTAAAAAAATTTTCTAATCGATTGTTAAATTATATATGGCTTATATGTTATATCTAATCTATGTGCATATGAGTGATGATTTGTATCTATGTCTACATACAATCGATCATTCTGATCTGTTATTTAGAAGGTTATGTTAATTATAAAACGTTAGGATTGCTAGTTTTCCTGGAGACATAGCAGACATAGATTATTTAGTGACCTACAGTCATTGCTTTACAAGTACTTCCATGGCCCTCAGTATAAATACCTCCGAAAAACTCGATGTTGCATAATTTCTAATGTAATAGCTTATTTCCTCGGACCACTTGCCTTTGAAATTCCTTCCCTGCTTCCTGTTTCCTGATTGTACAAACATGCAGAAATTTACAGGTTACATGAACAAATATCTTGCTGCACAACTTACCACTTAGGATTCCTCCTATAAATCTGGCCCCAGTAACTCCTTACGTCTCAATGGTAAAAAGCTTTGTTTGGAGTGAATAAAAGTATAAAACATTTTTTATAAGTACTAGCTTGTGTTTCTTAACGTAACTCACATGATAGTTGACTTTTTTCTTTGAGAGGCCCCATTCTAATATTTGTGATAATTTCCTTTTACAGGTACATTCATTTTGTAAAAAGAATATTTATTATATGTTAATACATAAAAATAAAATATGTTAATATATAGAAATAAAATATTTATTATATGTTACTATATAGAAATAAAATATTTATAGTATGTTAATATATAGAAATAAAATATTTATAGTATGTTAATATATAGAAATAAAATATTTATAAAATGTATATATGTATATATAGAGAGAGAAATCAAATATTTATAGTATGTATATATATTTATATATAGAGAGAAATAAAATATTTATGTTTAGATCTGATGACCTCAGTGATAGGTTAAAGATGCACAGTATGGAGAGATTTGTAAAGAACAGGAGACTTTGTTGCTTCTAACACGTTGAAAAAATAGATTAAAGTTCTTGGGTTAGTAGATGTAGAAAAGTTGAGGTAGCAGGATCAGTTGGTTTGGTTGGACGTCAATTTTTAAAAGCCGTCCAACACACGTCATTATGTAAAATCGACGTTAAACTGAAAATGATGCTGACAAAGAATTTGTTTAGGTGGTTGAGGGCGGTCTTTATCTGGCACAGATTTTGGGGTAAGCTGTGTGGAATATTTCTTGAGCTTAGCTTAAGTATCAATTAGATGGATCCCAGTTTATGATGTCAATATTTCATTGCTTATGAAAATAATCCAACTAGAAGCAACTCGGTAGTTATGTTAAATAAAATATCCAATTTAAGGTGGAAATAGTTGTTGTCTCCTTTTTTATGAACATATCCCTGGAACGGGGAGGTAATCAGCAGAAGATCTTTTCTCCTAGATCATGGATGATTGACACAATAACATAGAAACTCATTAAGGATATGTAATATTAAATCACACTCGCCATTATATGGAACTACACTCATGCATGCATACAAGATGACAGCCCCAAGCATACCACCAATGGAATCCTTAATAAAATTTCCAATCCTTTCTGCAATCCAATTGTATTTGGAACAAATAAACTTGCCTGACTTATCCTTCAAGTTTCAGTCATAAATTTCCAACAGTCTTTGTTTTTCACTGTCATTTGGATACAAGTTGTCAAAAACACTCCTCTCTTGACACTGCCCTGATTTTGACTGTGATGATCGTCATCAATTCAGGAATAGTCCGAGGATTGTTTAATAGACATTATCTTTGAGATAATTCCACAGAGAAAAATCTAGTTGGGGGGAGGGTTATGGTCTGGTGAGTGTGAATCCCATTCAGGATCACATCTCTTACTGATAAGATAATCACCAAAGTGCTCCCACATCTCTACGACAGCCTCTCAGTCAGTCTGTCATGCTGAACTCATTAAGTCTGTAAACTGAATGGATGCATTGAACGGTGATAAAACAAAAACTGGTCACTCTGTATAATGAACTATGTCATTTTATGCTTGGATTTATGGGAAGTAGCAGCAGCCAACGAATGTTGTTTGATTGGACAAAATCAGCAGTTTCTTTCAACCAACCACAAGCATGAGAATATCCACTTCCAAACTTTTGTGTGTAATATATAAATTTTGAGTGTAATATATAAATTTTTGTGTGTAATATATAAATTTTGAGTGTAATATATAAATTTTTGTGTGTAATATATAAATTTTGTGTGTAATATATAAATTCAAACACACTCCTTCCTTTTTTTGTCTGGTATTTCCCTTTCAGACTCAACACACGTGCGTACGTCATAATCCAGCTTTGACTTATGTGGCTCGAAGGCATCGGCAGATGCAGCAAGAACTACTAAACAGCGACCACATATACATGCAGCTTATCGAACTCAGGTACACACAAGTTCATATACAAACACTCTTTCACTGACAAAACAGAGACAAGTTAATATACACACATATACAATACCTATCCCATTTATACACAGTATCAAATGCAAACTCACATGTCACCAGCCGAAATAAACATCTCTACCCAAATTCTCTTTACAGACAAAACAAGTCTTTGTTCATCTTTAACGTTTTTGGTACACTCTGAACTCCCATTATCTACTAACACTTTACTTTTGGTTGTCCTCACAAGTTGTCAATGGAATTGGTATTTATTACTTCATTGATCGCCTTAGTTCTCCTAACACTCGTGCCTTTTCCATCTCAACAGTCAAAACAGATACATCTAAAATAAGATGCATCCATTCAATTTGCACGTTTAATGATTTCAGACTGACTGAGAGAGGCTGCCGTAGAGATGCAAGAATAAATAAATATTTCTCTTTTTTATCTGATCCATAAATTTCGGCCTTCATTAGCCCTTGTGCAGGCAAGAGAATATCAACAAGAATGACAAAATCGATCCATACCAAACTATGTTTTATTGATGACAGATAACAAATTCAGAGAAATGGCCAAATATACAGTCGCTAGTAAGAAACAGTCTTGTGCGAACCCTGGAAGGAAGAAGTGTTTTGGTATCAGTAGCAGCTTGTTAGGTAGGAGTGTGAGATTAGCAGTAAACTGTACAGTCTGAATCCGTTGCCGCCGGTTAAGTGAAGGGATATACATAGTGAAAGATTTTCGGGTAGACTGTATTGAATATTTCTGTGGCCTAGCTTAAGTATCAATTAGGTGATGCCAATATTCCAATTTATATTTTCAAAAATTTGTGAAAGTGTATATTTTCTGCATTTTGATTGGCTAAAATAACATTTCTGTATTAAGAATCTTATCCAAGATTATAGAGTTGATATTTTTACAAAAACATATTTGTTTGCTGTTCTTGATTGAACAAAGTTCCACATTCTTATCCTTAGATCATTGTTATAGAAGGTCACCAAGTGTCATATACCTTTGGTTATTGCTAACAAAGAAACAATCACAATAAAAAAAAAATCTTATTATATCCATAGTCAAAACTCAGTAACCACCATTACAAATAGATATCACCCTGAAGGGGCTGAATGAAAAAACAAAAAAAAAAATTCACGGAAACTCTTGGTAGAAAATGATACTAAAATATCAGAAAATTTGAAAAAAAAAAAAGATTTTTTTTTTTCATAAAAAACACCTTTTAATAAACATTCATTTATTAATTAATAAATACTGAACACTTCATCAAGATCGGATAATTCTACGAATTTTTGGTGGATATTTTTCAATTAGGTTCATTTATTTTTGGTTAAAACCAAATTAATGTAGCAGGAACGGTGGCACAGGTTGATGATAGCCTAATCATCCAGTGTACCACAACCCTAACAAGAAATAAAAATAAATGAAATGAATGCTACATGTGATGAATGTAACAGCAACAAAAGGGACGAAAAACAAACTCATGTCTGACAAAATATAAAGGTGGTATTTATTTCACCTGAATAAATATACGTTTGTTAAGAAAGAATTAATTATTCACTGAATCAGCAGGAAAGGACAAGTCGTTACAGTAGGATGATGGTGATTATTATCCTGACCGAAGTGTTCTCTGTTTTTTCGTTGAAAGTTGTTGATTTTTTATGTAGCTGCTGCTATTGTCTCAGTTGCTGCTGTGGTGGTTATGGCTGGTAGGAGATAAGCTGTAGACGATGATGATGAATGGGTAGGCAGACAAGAAACTGCTGTAACTCATTGTGGACAAGGTCTGGTCGATCATCGTTGTGGTGAAATGACACTAAGTGGCAGGCTGGCATCAAACTGCTATCAGCCTCTTCGTCGCTGTCATTATGGACAAGATCTGGTCGTTCATTGTCGTCATTGTGACAAAATTATGCTCACTCGATTAGCATAGATTCTGATTGCAAGAACTTTTGGTGGAGACGTCTCGTCAAGTGACAAAACAGCTGAGGTCAGAGACCAGAGTGAAGACAGGCAGCCTTTATATACAGCCAAGTCATCTGCTGCTAAAAACGGTTTGATGACAGCTGGTTGATTGGTGAAACGATAATGTATGCAGAGAGATGAAATTGTGTTAATTTCTGCCACACGAGTTGAGCTGTACAAAGATCAAACATCCGGTTTTGTTAGGAGTGCCGAAGCATAAACTGGAGGGGGAGGCACAACACAATTTTCATTTTCATTGCTTGTCCCTACATTTATGAGATGAGAAATCTGGCCTCTTAGGCACGTTTTGAAAAGTTTACGCTTTTCTTTGTTCAATTTTAGATCATATTTTGAATCTAAAGTGCTTTCTTTCAGACGGCAAGCATACCAATCAAGGATACATCCTCGAAAATCAGTCCAAAAGAGATTTGGCCATTGTGACGGTGGTGGTCTTGATCTGTCGGACTGGGGTATGATTCTGTGCAGTCCTAGGAGGTCCATCTTCTCCTATTCTGAGAAGGGTTTTGTTTATTGCTAATTGCCTGAGATGCTCCTACGAGGAATGTCAACAGGGCTGCCCAAGCATTTTTTGTAGTCCAGAATGTGTAGAGACAAAGTTTACCCTTCAGTGCTCAAAATGAAAATGCTTAAACTCGTCTCTGCACATATGACATGGCGCATGCACTCGCCTGAATTTATAAAACCAAATAGAGACATTTTAAGCCAATCGGATGCGTTTCTCTGAATTTGTCAGGTTTGCTGTTTTGATCCACTGTTGTGGACTGATCCGGATTCACCCATAGTGACAGGATGGATTTGTCAGGTCACTATGAAGTCGACACCTTTTCCCTTACAAAGGAAACCGCTTAGCGAACCGCTTAGCACATCTGCTACAGCCGATAATGGCGACCAACTTATTGTAATTAAGTATTCTTAATACAATTCCTATTACTTTCAATTCCTGTCATGGGTTTCTTATTTACTTATTGTTATTCTTACAATATAACATCCACCTTGAATGCATAAAAACCCAGATTTTTTCTTCAACAAAAATGTTGAGTTGAAATCCACGACAGAGCTAACATCGACATTTTTCCAGCTCCTCTCAGCTCCTCGGTCGGGCTTTAGGAAAGCTGAGAATGCCTTTTCTAAACTCATACACACATAGCCACTCTGACACCAACGCACACACAATACATTAACTCTTTCACTGTCTTACGCATATGCACACAACAAACAACGAAATGCTTTACTCAAATAGGGAGAAGTAAGAAGTAAGAAGTCTGCTGCCGCTTAGTAGATGAATATATCTTCGGTGAAGATAGCATCATGGGATGTCGGGGACAAAGGCAGAGAAGAAGATGAGGCGATCCGTCTTGGCTGGTGTCAGGGAACCGTCTGCCGATCGTCTGCAATTTCTAAAGGGGCTGAAGTAGTCCTTTAGAGAACTAATGATATCAATGCGTCCTGTGAGCTGATTGGCCAACATTTGGCCAAACCATCTCACAGGGACACTGATACGCATTAAAACGCAAACATAATTTATGACTGCTACACACACACTGCTTGAATCCCCTTCAGTGTCGTCTGCTGATTTATGCTGATTGAAAACAAATGTATAAATCTAACCACTTAAATACTTTTAACATTTCTCAATAACTTTCTACAATAAGAATAAATGAACATTGCCTCTTATTAATAACTTTCAATCAAATGAACATTTTATAGTTGAGTGGGGAAGTTTTGATTACGATTTTTCAGACACAGCCCTATCAACTCAGACTTCCTCAATATCTCAGCTAATGAATACCCTTTGTTCTGCAAGGACTCTCAAAATATGAAAAACCATTCTATGTTTTCCTATCTATGTAGAATTCCATTTTAAACATATATAAAATTCTCTTTTGTTAACTTATGCTTTTGAATTCATTATTTTATCATATAACATTTCTCTCGCTCTCTCACATTTGAGTATTTACCTAAAACTGTTTTCTTTAAAAATGTCTCCCTAAAATCAGCTCTACCCAAAATTTTCCCCACAAAAGTTGAACCCTAAAAAGCAGTGTTGCCAACTGAGATTTTCAAAACCCGCTAGATTGAGAAAGCAAAATCGCCAGAAAATCGCTAGATTTTTAACTTTTCGTCATTATTGGCAACTGAGATTTTCAAAACCCGCTAGATCGAAAACAATAAAATCGCTAAAAAAACAAAAACACTAGATTTTAACTTCGTACCCTCTCTCTCTATATATATATATATATATATACCTATCAAAATGACTGCCAAATTTTATCGACTACTTTTGTCTGTTTTTCAAAGCTATGACAGCGAAAATATATCCACTGTACAAATATTAATTTGTCTGTCTATTACTTAAAAAATTATTTTGCAAATATTAATTTGTTGTCTGACTTTTTCGGATTATTTTGTAAATAAAAGTTAATTTGTTTTCATAAATATAATTTGTTGCCACCTGGACCTTAGGGTTAGTGGGAGGTTTAATGGAGTGTATATTTTGTTTTGTAAGAAACAAATCATAAAATCAAAGTGTTTATTAAAAATTTAAATATATTACAAATTTAACATCACAATAATGACGTATCTAAATATAGAATATTGCCGAAGAAATTGTCCACAAAAATGAAATTAATATTTGCAAAATAATCCGCAAAAATCGGAAAATTAATTAATATTTTCAAAATAAAAGCTATAAAAAATATTCACAAAAATGAGAAAACAAATTAATATTCGAAAAATGACTTTTTCTTAATCCACAAAAATCTGAAAATAAATTATTTAGAAAATAAAAATTAAAAAAAGAAATCCGCAAAAATCGGGCAAGGCCCTTACTCCTATAGTTTTAAATAGGGTCTACCCCCCCCCGCAAAAAAATATTTTAAAACATTTACTGCTGTTTTAAAGCAAATAAAATCGAGTTATGTTTGTTCTAAGAACACTTCTGGTATTATCTTTTCCAGTTATTATTTTGATAAAAAAATATTAAATTAAAATCCTATTACGAGATTATTGCATTTCGGTTTCTTCGTAAGAAAGTCGGCCATTTTAATATTTTGTTAATGATTGAATTACTTCGATATTTATTACATACTTACCTAATTTTCCTACCTTGCCAAAATTACATAATCCCCCCCCCCCAAAAAAAAACACGCACCCTTCCTACTACCAACCCTAAGTCCGGGTGGTAATACGAAAAATAAATAAAGAATAAATTTAACAAAAGTCGAAAAAAGTGCGTGCGACGTGGGTGTAACGGGGCTGTTAATAGTCAATTTATTGAATATTAAAGTTAGTTTTTTTGTTGTGTTATTTATTTATATTAAATAAACCGTTGTATTGTATCACTTATCTTTCGCGGAAAGAAAACAACAACAATTATTTCAGAATGCATCAGTTTTGCATATACTTGTAACATAAAATGATCCATTTCCGGGCAATTCTAACTTAGTAGGTAAAAGAATTTAGTTAACATTGGTTCTCAGAGTGTAAGTCGAATATTTTTATTGGTAAATTATGAGGATGCAAAGAAAACATTTCAAAGTTCACTGCCTCCTATCTCTCTTATCAAACCTTTTGTAATGGTAACAATCGAAAATTAAACAAAATGCTGGTGACATTTATTGGATGTGTTACTACCAGTATTTTGTTTAATTTTCGATTTTTAGCGATTATCCGAGTGATCATCGTCGACATCTTACCGGCGTCATTTTCTTTTTGAGTATGAACTGAACAGTCGACACCATGTTTGTTTTTAACAAAAATATGCTTTAAAATAAGTTAAAATACAAATAAACTTATCCAGATAGGTGGAATAGTAACTTATCTTGCCTTTGGTAACATTTATTTGTTGCACATTTATTTGTTGTTTTTTTTGTTGTTTTTTACCCATTTTTCGTTCTGTTCGCTCTCGTTATAAATGTCCTAGAATTGTTTTTTTTTATTATCAATTTATTTTTACGTTCGTGGGCTTTTGTCCGTGTTTGAATTATTTTGGTGGCCTTTTGTCCTGTGAGCTTTTGTCCGGTCGCGATCACCATTTTATTTTTAGAACATTAACATTTTTATTGACATGTAAAACTACTGCAGATTTGCATATATCATGTATGGAAGGTAGCTTGAGAAATAATCTCATGATGACTAAAGAGAAAATGAATACGGAAAATAGTTTTACTGAAATCTGAAATTGCGTGTGTGTATGTGGCAAACGAAATCGCCAGATTTTTAAGAAGAAAATCGCTAGCCGCTAGATCCAAATTTTACTAGCCAGATTCAAATCAAAATCGCCAGATCTAGCGGGAAAACTGCTAAATTGGCAACACTGCTAAAAAGGGTCCTCGAAAAATGCACCGTCTCTTGTTCACTAACTTAACTTCCCTTTCTAACGACCTTGTTTCACATCTTCTCGCGGTGGGAGGGAGGTAAACATTCAGACAGTATATAGATATACATATATTCTAAGTGTACTTCTACATGGTTTGTTGCACTTTGCTATTTTTTACCAATAAATTTGATTTAATTTGATTTGATTTGAAGTAAAACCCAGTCTTTTCTTTTAACTTTTGAGTGTTAGAGGCGAATAAATGTAAGAGGACGGAAGTATATTCATAACGCACTTATGAACTGAGACACCGACACTGTTTAAAAACATGGCGATTAATACGCAGATACTCTGTCCAAATGGCAGAAGGCAAAACGTTGTGTCCAATCTTAATTCCACTTTATTGCAGGTTTGTTTTTATTTAAGTTTAATCTTTATTTCTTTAGTTGCAAAAAAATATTTAATGTAAGTCTTGTCTATTTATTTTACTCTGTCTTTCTATAAGTCGTAGCAAATCAGACTGCAATGCTAAGTCATTGTATTTGTGTAGTTTTTAATTTAAAACAAAAAAGCCGGTATGGGAACAATTGTTATACCCTTTTTTTTATTATTTAAAAATACTTTATTACTCTAAATTTTAGTGAAATAAAAAAAAAATTAAAGAGTTGTAATGGTCTGAAATTTACAGGAAAAAAAAGAAAGTTTTTGTTGGTGCTTATACAGATGGCGGGTATGTTTACGAATAGCCCTACAACGAAAACGCTGAAAAAAACAAATATACAACAAATAAAAGTTACCGTAGCCGATAAAACTGAATTTCCAAGTTAACTGTGACAGTTATTAATGATTATAATCCGTTAAAAGTGCTATTTTTTTTTTATAAATTGATAGTTTTAGCGTACGTGAAGTGAAAACAAAAATTAATGGCCGCTCTCGTTCTCGTTTCGATTGTTTTTTTTTTTACTGGGACTCATAGTCAAAGCGCAATTTTTGCATTTTTCAGCCAAGCAGAAGAACAAAACAAAACTACATTTTAAGCAAAAGGAATAAAATAATTTTCGGTATTTTTTTACTATCCATTCCCAGCGCAGTTTACCACTTAAAAAAGTTCAAATCCTACTTTTTTTTTTGCAAATACATTTAAACAGCCTAAAAAAACATCCGCAAAGAAGGAATTAAAAAAAAAAAATAATTAAGATTTTAGCGTGGGGGATCACTTTCCTTTATAAATTTAACGTAAAATGAGCACCCATTTCCTGGCCACTTAACATTAAACGAGACATGTAACCGATTTGAGTTTCTAATTCGAGACTGGAGATTTTCCTAGTTAGCTATTCCATTTGTTTTTATTTTTACGGTTTTTCATTAGGCATGAAAAAAAAAATTTCTGGGCACGGATTTTTACAGCAAAAACATGGCGTCGACAGTCTTGTTTTGTTAGCCTCGTTTCGGGTTCTCGTTGTCAAGTGTGTGTGTGTGTGTTTTTTACCGGGACTCATAATCAAAGCGACGTTTTTTTTGGTTTTTTTTACGATCAGGGCTGGGGTTAGGGTTAGGGCTGGGGTTAGAGTTAGGGCTGGGGGTAGGGTTAGGGCTGGGGTTAGGGTTAGGGCTGGAGTTAGGGTGGGTTTTTTTTTATTAAATAAACACGTAGAAATTTAGCCTATTTGGGGTGGGGGGGGGGTATTTATTTATTTAATAAAAACACGTAGAAATTTAGCCAATTTAGTTTTCTGGGTTTTTAGGGGGGGGGGGAGAACTCAAGTCAAAGTTTGCCCACCCCCCTCCAAAACAAACACGAAAATCGCTAAATTTTTACGTATTTTTATTAAAAACTCAAGTCGGTTAAATGTCTCGTTTGACGCTAACTGGCCAGAAAATGGGTGCTCATTTTACGTTATAAAGGAAAGTGAACCCCCACTCTAAAATCTTAAATATTTAATTTTTTTTTAAATTTCTTTGCGGATATTTTTTTAGGCTGTTTAAATGTATTTGCACAAAAAAAGTAGAATTTGAACTTTTTTAAGGGGTAAACTGCGCTGGGAATGGATAGTAAAAATGTTTTTTTTTCTCCTGTTGTTTCTGTAAAAAATTCCATACCCTAACCCTAAACCGAACCCCAATTTTTCATATTTCAGTAAAGCAAAAGAACAAAAAAAAAAACAAAAAAAAACGCCGCTTTCATTATGACTCCCGGTAAAAAAAACACACACCACGTGACAACTATTGACGCCATCTTTATTAAGTCAACATTTTGTTGGCGAAAAAAAAGAAGTTTTTTTTTAAATGTCTAATAAAAAGCCATTTATCCTACGTAAACATACAAACAAATGGAATAGATATCTAGGAAAATCTCCAGTGTCTACGTACGTCGCATTTATTTGTTGCATATTCATTTTTTTGACTACGTTCTACAACTTTTTTTCAACCCGACTCGCGAGTTGTAGGGCTATTATTAAAGATTCCCAACCCATTTATAATACGTAAAAATAAAAACCCATTACGGGTATCTTTCAGAATGATCAGTACAGTCGCGGACGGGGTCCAAAAAACTAACGAGAACGGGGTTATAAAAATAAATATGCAACAAGTGAGTTTAACCTACGTCGAGAAGAGATATTTGTCTACTTACCTATGATATTTGTTTGTATTTTTACGTACTATAAATGGGGTTTTATTAGCTGTAAAAAAAATTTCTTGTTCATTTTTTACTCGTTTTTTTTTAGACAAAAAAATGGCGCTTGCTCGTAAGACATGGCGTCTTACGAGCAAGCGCCATTTTTTTTTTTTTTGCAAGTTCGCGTGATAAAACTATTGATTTCTACTAAATAGCAGTTGGAACGGTTTAAAAATACAAACAAATATCACAGGTCAGTTTTAAATTATTTAAATTTTTATCGACGACAGTTACTTTTATTTGTTGTATATTTGTTTTTTTGAGCGTTTTCAGCGTACTGATCATTCTGAAAGATACCCAATGGGTTTTCATTAGATGTAAAAAAAAAAATTTCTTGTTTTTTTTCTCACCGTTTTCACAAAAATCAATATGGCCGCTCCTAGTGCATTCGTTAGTAACCCCCCCCCAAATCGGCCATTTTTTTCCCCCAAGTTGCGGTGACAAAACTATTGATTTCTAATAAATAGCACTTCAAACGGGTTTAAAATACAAACAAATAGCACATGCAAGTTTGAAACTAACTTTTACAGCTTACAGTTACTTTTATTTGTTGTATATTTGTTTTTTTAGCGTTTTTACTCTGCTGAGTCTCGTAAAAGATGCCCAATTATGACATCTAAAAAGTGACCATTCAAAATTTGGTACTGATATCGATCCTGACCCACCCAGTTTTCGTGAGGTTCGACTCGGAAGCGTTCGGCTGTCTTACGCAAACGCCCGAGAGTTGACAAGCCGATTTGTACCAGACGACAATTTTGATACGGTGCTGCATCCTATGATAATAATGTTTTGCTTGTTTTGTTGGTACTTATATCGATCTTGACACAGTTTCCGCGAGTTTCTTGTCGGAAACGTTCGGCTATCCTACGCAAACGCTCGAGAGATGACGAGCCGATTTGTACCAGACGACAATTTTGATACGGTGCTGCCTCCTATGATTTTAATGTTTTGCTTGTTTTTTTGTTGTTAGGGTTTAGGGTTAAAAATATTTATTTGACAACAGTAATTTCGCTCTGTTTTGCTTGTTTTATTTGTTTTGTTGTTTAAAAAATTTCTTGCAAATATAACTAAAAATTATAGGACGCAGCAACGTATCAAAATAACAAAAATATTTATTTGATAACAGTAACTTCGCTATGTTTTGTTATTTCTTTTAGAAAATTTCTTGAAAATATAACTTAAATTCATAGGACACAGCACTGTATCAAAATTGTCGTCTGGTACCATTCGGCTCGTCAACACTCGGGCGTTTGCGTAGGACAGTCGAACCTCACAAAAACTGGGTCAGGATCGATATCAGTACCCAAAAGGTAACCCGGGTTCCTGAAGAGAATGGTATATTTTACAATAATCAGCAGAGTCGCGGACGGGGTCCAAAAAACGAATGAGAACGGGGTAAAAAATAAAAAAAATATATACAAGTGATGCTGACCTACGTCTAGAATAGATATTTTCCTAGATATGTCACAAATAAGTTGGAAAATAACTTTTATCGGCTACAGTTACTTTTATTTGTTGTATATTTGTTTTTTGAGCGTTTTCACTCTGCGGATTATTGTAAAAGATACCCAGATAGATACCCATATTGGGTAATATTTTCTTTAAAAAAAAAGTTGGTGAAAGTTTAGAATAATTTTTGGTATAATTTTTACCCCCCTTTCCTCATGTTAAGAATGGCTTTCTAAGTAATAACGTTATTATTTAGAAAGCCATTCTTAACATGGGGAAAGGGCTCACGTTATCTGAGAGGAAGATAATAAATCAGAAGGGACCGTATCTGGGTGGTAACAAAAAAAACCGGAAGTCAAAAAGAGCAGATAATCTTGATTATAACCAAAAAATGTAAAGAGGCAGACGACACTGAAGCGCATGCATGCAAAAGGTTCAGGTAAAAAAAATATTAGTCTTCCCCCCCAAAAAAATTAAGTAGTGTTCTTTTGAAAGAATTTCTTACCTCAATTCTGAGGGGTGTTAGAATTACCTATCTTTCTTTGAAGAGGGGTTAATTAGCATACGTGAATCACGTTAGCAATGAGATGGAGAGGTTGGGTATTTAATGGTTCAATTGGGAGCGGTTGGGGTGTGTCTGAATACCATACAAGTGGACAAGTTACGATTTTGAGTTCATCCCTCTATCTCTTCCCTGCTTTTCCCAGGCCTACCTAATAAGTTACCAATTTGTTTTAACGTGACTAACGTTGAAATTAATTTTGGGTAGGCTAATTTCTCTAATTACCTACCAGTGAATCTCGGCCGAGATTTTTTAAATTTTATTTTAAGTTGTGTACGTTTGGCTGGGCATTCTGTCCAGGTAAGACAGTGTTTTTGTTGTTGTTTTTTTTTCTCCCACCAAAGGGTATTCCTCCAACCTTACTTATTTTAGGAGAACTCTTTACTTGTTCCCTTGGGCCTATGAAAGGGTCTCGTTTTCTTACTAATATATAAATGTTACCAGGCACAACGAGCCGCGACGCTAAAGAAGCAACGTCGCAACTTTGAAAAGCAGGTAAGCGCGCACTAGCGTTATTTATTTAATCATTTTTCTTCCCGTTTGTTGCTTTGTTGACTGGCGTTTGCAACGGTTCAGTTTTCGTGTCTGTTGTGGGAATTCGGTTACAAGTCAAAACGTCACCAAATTCTTTAAGTGATATTTATCGTCAAATAATTTGTTACTTGTACCAGTGTTCTACTTTTGTAATAATGAAAAGGTTTTCAAAAATATGAAGCTTTTATTAATAATAAAATATAAAAAATATATATTTTTAAATAGCCGGCATGGCTTTTCGAAGCAAACTTAAATCACCGTTATCATATTCGACCCACATTGCAAAAAATATTCTTATTATAATATTTTATAAGTTTGGTGACGAGTGGAAACACCCCCAGAAGTGGTGCGGCTAGCCGTCGAGAGGGGGTCTCCGACGCCGGAACGGGGACCAAAAAATTTGGTGACGTTTTGACCTGTTCCCGGGAATTCGAGCCCTAGCCGTTTTAAAGTTCCATCACTTTCACAGATTATGACCCACGCTAACTTTGACCCTGTCGTTAGGGTTAGAGTCAAAGTTAACGTGGTTCCTAATTTGTGAAAGTACCTTAAGTGGATTTGAAGTAAACAGGTGAGTGTAAACCCTAACATTAAGTCGGGAAAAAAATGAAAAAGTCGTTTCATTTAATGGCGGTACTAATTGACTGTTCGGCGACGGCTCGGCCATTTCCCGTCTGTTCTGTAAATCGCAATCGAAAACACTGGGGTCGATATGGGCCCCAAGCTATAAAGGTTCCCAATTTACAATAACAACAATACAAAGCAACAATGCAAATATATCAGTGAAACATAAAATGCAATCTAAATAAATCAGTAGGTTTATTTTTTGTTTTGACGATATTTGTAATAAAAATGGTAAAGACTGTGTACTAATCATTAATCAGAAGGAACCATATTTGGGTTGTGACCGTCGTACCGTCTGCGGAGAGAAATCAGAAGTCAAAAAAGAACAATCAATCTTGACTTTAACTCATTTTTTTTTTTTTTCGTGGCTTTCAAATCGTAAACTGCTTCAGTCATTTCCTGTTTGGGCACATGTTCGTCTTTTCTCACAGTCCGATTTTCACAACTTTTTAATGACCAGTTTTTTTTTCTTTTTTCGGTGTACACTTCACTTACCTATCAGGCTGCTAGAGAATTCCGGGGTTTTTGGAGAAAAAAATTCAAATATTTTACATTTTAGGAGGGGGGATCAGTTTCCAATGTTAATTCAACGTAGACTGATCCCCCACTTTTTGACCATCTCAATTTTTTTAAAAGTCTTTTTCGGTGTACAATTACCTATCATGTCAGTAGAGAATTCCGGGGTTTTTGGAAAGAAATTTTTAAAAATTGAGATTTTAAGACGGGGGATCAGTTTTCAATGTAAATTCAACGTAGACTGATCCCCCTCTTTTTGACCATCTCAAATTTAAAAAATTATTCTTCTGCTTACAATTACCTATCATGTCGCGAGAGAATTTCGGGGGTTTTGGAAAGAAATTTCAAAAAATTGATTTTAAGACCTAAAAAGTTGTGAAAAACGGACTGTGGGAAAAGACGAAGAAGACTGATCCCCCGTCTTAAAATGTAAATTTTGTTAATTTTTTTCCCCAAAACTCCGGAATTCTCTCGCGACATGATAGGTTATTGTAAGCAGAAGAAGAATTTTAAAGATTTGAGATGGTCAAAAAGAGGGGGATCAGTCTACGTTAAATTTACATTGAAAACTGATCCCCCGTCTTAAAATCTAAATTTTCTGAAATTTCTTTCCAAAAACTCCGGAATTCTCTACTGACATGATAGGTAATTGTACACCGAAAAAGACTTAAATTAACCAATCAATGGTAACCTTTGAAATTGAATAAAAATCGTCTGCTTTAAAAAAAAAAAAAAATGAAAACTGGTGTTTATTTTAACGTCTGCTCTGAATATTTACAAGGTACGTGCAATATCAATGGCCGATCCACAAAATGTAAAAACATTTTGACCCTGCCTTCACTTCAAAATCGAAATCAACCAATTTTAATTTACCAATTTTACAATATTTTTTCTTTTTGTTTAAAATTTTTTTGTACTTAGAATTAACGTTATTGTTCTGATATTATACTTTTCTGTCCTCGGTCAGTTTTTTGGGACCTGGATTTTCCCCGTATTAAAAATCGAACTTGTGTTTAACTTTGCCCTTGTGGTGAGGCAAGTAAATAGGAAATTGAATGTTAAATAAAAAAATATCTCTTTAACGTTAATTCTATTTTGAAAAGTAAAAAAATAAACCGAAAAGAAAAAATATTGTAAAATCGACAAATATTTAAATCGAGGGCAGAGTTAGACACATGGTCGGTTTTTAATGTGAAAATCAATCTTTCACAAAAATGGGCACTCTGGTTTGGGACAAAGATTGCCACAGTCGAGAAGGATTTCTCCTTCACTGACCAATGATATAGAAAGATAAAGTATAGTGATAAAACTGACCCTCAAAATTATCGCCCCATCAGTGTCTTCCTGTTCTTCGCTAAAATCTTTGAATGTTTAATCAATCTCATGATACTTTACCATCTCGTTGATGCTAAACATCATTCTGACTATCAGTATGGATTTAGGTAAGCATGTTCTACTGTGGATATCCTAATGGTCATCTCTGAATGCATACACCATACATTGGACAAGGCAGGTGAAGCTAGGGCGCCAGCGCTTGATATATCCAAAGATTTTGACAAGGTCTGGCATAAAGATCTTCTCATGGAAATTAATTAATATAGTATTACTGGACGAATATTTAATATAATTAGATCCTTCCTATCCAAAAGAAAGATCCAGGTTGTCCTCGATGGCCATACATCCAAACAACATGACATTAATGCAAGTGTACCCCAGGGGTAGATCTTTGGACCTTTATTATTCCTTGATGAAATTATGTCCGAAATGTGTATCTTTGCTGATGACACAACAATCTACTCTCGGGTAAAACGGACGCGCACATATCCAAGGTAATGTATGGTAACATTTAATGCGACTAAGACAAAGCTCCTTCTCTTTAACAACTACAAGAATTTTTTTCAAGCACTGATTGCCATGGCTAATAACACCCTACCCAAGAGTCCAACATTTAAACTCGTCGGCCTAACATGAATTGGAATAAATACATTGAAGATACTGCCAAGGTTGCTGCAAGGAAAGTGGGCTCCCTCTACCGAGCTAGAAAACTTCTCACACCTGCCAGTATCCTATATATCTAGAAGGCCACCAAAAAGAGTATCTAATCTAAGCGGTCCCACACTACCACCAAGCTCCAGCCCCTATCCCACCGCCACAATGTTCCATCCCTGTGCTTGTTTTACAAGTTTTTCAATGCAATGTGCTCTGACGAACATGCTGCTATTGTGCCCCCTTGACTTAAATACACCCGACTAACCCAACAATCAACTAAATCCCATCCGTTCACTGTTGAAGTTCCGAGATGTCGGAGGACTTTCTACTCTAGGTTCTTTCCTTGAACTGCTAGCCTTTGGAATTCCCTCCTGTTTCCATGACTACCAACATGCAGAAATTTAAGTGTAATGTGAATAAACATCCCGCTGCACCTCACTTAGGATGCCCCCTTTAAATCTAGAGTGAAAGTCAGCACTAGGAGCTTATCAAAGCAAGGAGGTTCCTATCAGCAGGTGCAGTATAAACAAATTGATGTTTCACTACACACACAGCTATCTGTGTGCCACCCAGTAAACTAATTTGGCAGCAGCGGGATTATCATGTTCGCTCCTGTGATTTTGTCCGAATTAAAAGAGATGCCGGACCATCAGTTGCTGGAAAATTAGTGTTGCACCTGTAATTATTTTTGGTATTAAAAAAAAAATAAATAACGGCACCTACCCCCATTTGATATAGAAATTTTTTTATTCTAGAATTATTTTAGATTTTACTCTACTTTATGGTAGAGTTAAGCTCGCAAGCAGCTGCAGAACTCAACATATCACCCAGATATCTTAGGATACTTTGTTTGATTTCTAAGTTTTTTGATTTGCAAATATTTATGAAAATTATTGATGCTTTTTTTACAGCCTGTAAATATAGAGCCGCCTTATATTTTAAATATTGCAACTCTGAACTCTTATCAATGCACACAAATGTCAAAATAGTAAGCATTTTATGCTGCTGAAGTCAAATGCAAAGGTGGGCAAAATGATGATATCCTTAATAACTTCAAATAATAAGTAAAAATAGTATCATATAAAATTTAAAATTATAAAAAAAGCAAAACTATTTATTAAAACCCAGCCAGATTCTAACAGTGTTTGAATACCGCTGCCCCAAAATGGTCCATCCTAAAATTTGCCCTTTTGAAAAAAAATACTACTTTTTTTTTTTTTTTGTTGGTGTGAACGTGCGTCAGTGTGCGTTTACTGCACAGGCTGTGATCGTCTGCTCATTGTGCTGGTCTAAGGTCGTTGCTTGATTTCATCACCAGTTTTTGTGGTCTCGGCCAGTGCTGCAACAGTTCTTCCAAATAAAATCACAACTTCAGTTTAAAACAAATAACCAAGTTTTATTTTTTGGCAGCTGCAATGATGCTCGTTTTTTCTACTGAACAACAGACTTGCAAATGAGAATTCTTAGCCTGACCAAATTAAAACTCATCCAACCGAATACAATCCATTAGTTAAGAGCCTCAGGGCGCATCTGTCTGTGAAAGACACACATGCTCCAGCTGACTGTAAAACGCCCAGTTCCCCCCCCCCCCCCCCCTCTCGGCCCACCTGCTGAAATATATATAGCTATTCTGGTCATTTGTGGCAGACCACCTAGTTATCCACTTGAAAATAATGTCCAGCCTTATCTATGAACCTACAAAACAACTACTGTCTAGGGGTTCTGTATCTGGACGGCCGTTAAATTTAATATCTCTCCCACACCTAGCCTGTTATTCGCATGCATTGCAAACGTGCAACTGCCTAGTGCACGTTTACATTGATTTGATTGTAAAGAGACTCCAAACTTTAAGTCCAAAATCCAAGGAATAAATAAATCTACCATTTTAAAATTGTTTTTTACAAATCTCATTTTGTAAAAGAAGGGTTTAATCAGAATACGAGGCTTGGTAAAAACAAGGGAAATAAACAGTGAGGAAGATAATTCAGTTTTAGGGAAGGGAAAATTGTTTTGAGCTCTAAATATGAACACGCATTGTGTGCGTTCACTGCAAAGGCCGTGGCCGTTCACTCATTGTGCTGGTCCAAAATTATTTCTTGATTCCCACGTCGTTCTTAGTGTCAATTTGGTCTCAATTAGTGCTGCAACAGAAAAATTCTCCCTCCAAACAAAATCGCAAAAAATCCTGCTTAAAACAATTAACAAATTTTTATTCTTTTGGAGTTTACAATGATGCTCGTTTACCTCTCTTGAATAACAAACTTGCCAATAAGAATTCTCAAAGCGATCAAATCAAAATACAAGTCCAATTGAACACAGATCATCTGTTTGCGAGAACAACCGAAAACACAACTGACTGTCAGTGCCTAGAGGGCCAACTCTGACCGACCCCCATTCCTTGCCTATCTCCTGGAATATATGTAGACCACCTCAGAAAGACCACTTGAAGTCTATCATTTGCATGCAGTACAACTATGCAACCCACTAATAATTGAAAGATTACTCAGATGAACGTGAACCGGATACTCTCCCATGTGTTCAAGTTGACCATCAGAACCTTTTAACAGTTTGCTGACATTGAGGTCATGCCGAACTTTGGTGTCATTTTAAACGAACGAAAAATCCAAAATGCATAATATTACTATCCATCTGTAAGTTGTTGGAACCCTAGGCAAACCCTCATCAACATTGATCAGATGATTAAAAAAAAAAAAATATTTCAATCGGAGTTCTTATTTACTTGCTTCCTCATGAAGCAGTTAGACACACGGTTGATTTTTAATGTGGGGAAAATCCAGTTCTCCAAAAATGGCCATTCTGGATTCAGACAAAAATAAAAATTGTTTCGGCCATGATTTCTCCAACGCCAGGACAGATGAATTGTAGAATTAAAACACTTTGATCTTAGCCAAAAGGACAAGAATCTGTCATTACCAATTAGCAGGGATACCTGGCGTTGTTTCGGAATTATATAAAAATTATACCAGTGATTAATAAAATTTACCTAATTATTAAAAGCTTGGCAGAAAAAAATATACAAACAATTCCGTCCAGTAAAGAAAAGATTCAGAATACATCATCGGTTTAATATCCGTTTTACATGCTAGTGTATATTGGACGGCTTTAAGAAGTTGACTTTCAAAGTAACTATATCTGCCCAGGTCTTTATTTATCCCTCTTTCCTTCAGGTTTATTTTTATCACTTCCTCCTATGTTTTCCTTGTGAACTGAATCTGCTACCTCAACTGTTCTACATTTACTAACCCAAGAACTCTCATCTATTCTTTTAACAGGTGCTTTTTCTAAGATTAGACAGACTTTATTTTAAAAATTAAAAAAAAAATAAAGTCTGTCTAATCTTAGAAAAAGCATCCGTTAAAAGAATTGGATAGAAATAAAGTATTATCTTTTTAAATTTTTTTTTTACTAATGAGTCACCACTTACTAAGGCTAAAAACCACTCGAGGATAAGGGTTAATGAGATTGTCAGTTGGATGGTGAACAATACTATGAGAGGATTGAAAACTATAAATGGAATGGACAAAGTTTGATTACTTCAGAGATCGGCTCAATAAGTATTTGTTGACCTTGGATTAAAAGACCATGTTGTAGTCTACAGGAAAGCAGTTCCATAGCAATGTGTTTCACAGATGGAAATTTCTTGGAAATTCCATTCTGGTTTTAGGTACATAGAGGGAGAAAGGAAACATATTTGCAGTGATGGTAGTAAAACGAGTTTTTGCTGTGTGTGAATGTCTTCCAACAAAGAACCATCTTACATGGAAATAACTATGGAGTAAAACTACAAGCCTAACAACATCTCTTCTGTGAGAAAAAGGCTCTAGAGAAGAGAATAGATCCACCTCCACTAGATTGCACAGTCTATTTTGTACTCTGTCAAAGCAAGAAAGAATGCTCTGAGCAATGTGGCAGCAATACTCTATCTTCGGACTTATCTGCTTCAGAAGTCAAGTACTTTCGTATGTGATAGATTATTTATCTTAGTGGCTAAAACAAGTAAAATGGGCCTAAGTGTGTTAACAATTCATTTGGGGACAAAATTAGAGTAAAAATAATTGTCATGGTGCAGTTCGAACTTACAACCTCTGTCTACTAAGTACAGTACACTAACCAATTGACCCATGGGGGCAAGTATGAAATGGTGAAACTATTAAATACATAAACCAGACTCTTTCCTCCCCTCCCTCTCTCTCTAGTTGAATATAGGTCATCCGCTTATCAAAACTGTGAAAATGGGAAAATTGTATCTTAAATTTTTTTCCCTGGTGTCCATGATAGTGGAAGTAGGTGACAGTAAGAGAGTAAAAACTTTCTCGCTTTTTTTTTTTTTATTTATAACTGATTGATCAGGATTAAGTATTAAAATTGATGAAATAGACTGAAAATAAATGTTTTGTTTTTAACACTGACAAATATTTGCTGCAAATCACTGTTAAAACAGATTTTTTTTATATAGCTTGTAGTAAAAAATGTTATTAATCACAAAAAATATGGGTGGAAAATAGCTTTTACTTTATATAAGACTAGCGGGGCTACCTGGTGTTGCTCGGGTCATAAAAACATATATTTGAAGAAAGATCGTGTGTGTAACATCTTTATATTCAAACTTCTATGTCCGCCCCCTCTCTCTATAGCCGTCTCTTTATCTGCTACCTTTCTCTTCCCTGGTCGCCCCATTTCGCCGCTACTTTCTAATTTTGCCTTTTGCAAAAGCTGTTTCTTCCCCACCATTTCTCCTATTGCCCAGGGTAATAGTATGACATATTTCTATAAAAAGTAACACCTCTATCTGCGCCTTCTATATAGGTACTTATCTCCACCCCGGTGTTCATACTATATACGTATCTATCATCACCCCGGTGCGCATACTATATACGTACCTATCGCCGCCCCAGTGCACATACTATATACGTACCTATCGCCGCCCCGGTGCAGATACTATTTAAGTACCTATCGCCGCCCCGTTGCGAATGCTAAATAGTACCTATCGTTGCCCCGGTGTGAATGCTAAATACATACCTATTGCGCCCCGGTGTGCATGCTACATAAGTACCTATCGCTGCCCTAGTGCGAATAATTAATATGTACATATTGCCGCTTTGGTGTGAATGCTAAATACGTACCTATCGCCGGCCCAGTGCGAATGCTAAATACGTACCTATAGCCGCCCTGGTGCGAATGCTAAATACGTACCTATAGCCGCCCTGGTGCAAATGCTAAATACGTACCTATCACCACCACGGTGCGAATGCGAAATACATACCTTTCGCCGGTGCGCGTGCTATATATGTACTGATCGCCGCCGCAGAGCGCATGCTATGTACGTACTTATTGCTGCCCATGTGTACATGCTATATACGTAGCTATCGCTGCCCCTGAATTCTGAATACGTACCTATCGCCGCCCTGGTGTGGAAGCTAAATACGTACATATCGCCGTCCCGGTGTGAATTCTAAATACATACCTATCGCCGCCCCGGTGTGAATTCGAAATACGTACCTATCGCCGCCCCGGTGCGGAAGCTAAATACATACATATCGCCACCCCGGTGCGAATGCTAAATACATACTTATCGCTGCCCCGGTGTGAATACTAAATACATACCTATCGCCGCCCCGGTGTGAATTTTAAATATGTACCTTTCGCCGCCCTGGTGTGAATTTTAAATATGTACCTTTCGCCGCCCCTGTGCGTGTGCTATATACATACCTATCGCCGCCCCGGTGCGCGTGCTATATATGAACCGATCGCTGCCTCAGTGCGCATGCTAAATACATACCTATCACTGCCCCGGTGCGCATACTATATACGTACTTATTATCGCCCATGTGCACATGCTATATAAGTACCTATCACCACCGCTGAATGCTAAATAAGTACCTATCGCCGCCCCGGTGTGGAAGCTAAATACGTACATATCGCCGCCCCTAAATTTGGGCGGACCCCTAAAAAATTTGGCCTGACCCCTAAAATTTTCCCCGACCCCTAAATCTCTCCAGCCCCCTAATTTTTCACTCTCCCCCAACCATGAGAAATATTTTGACTTAAAACAAAAAAAAAACAAAAAAATTTTGCCTGACCCCTAAAATTTTCCCCGACCCCTGAATCTCTCCAGCCCCCTAATTTTTCACTCTCCCCCAACGATGAGAAATATTTTGACTTCAAAACAAAAAAAAACAAAAAAATTTGGCCTGACCCCTAAAAAGTTCCGCCCGACCCCTAAAATTTTCCCCGACCCCTAAATCTCTCTAGCCCCCTAATTTTTCACTCTCCCCCAACCATGAGAAATATTTTGACTTCAAAACAAAAAAAAACAAAAAATTTTGGCCTGACCCCTAAAAAGTTCGGCCTGATCCCTAAAATTTTCCCCGACCCCTAAATCTCTCCAGCCCCCTAATTTTTCACTCTCCCCCAACCATGAGAAATATTTTAAGTTCAAAACCAAAAAAAAGAAAAAAATTTGGCCTGACCCCTAAAAAGTTCCGCCTGACCCCTAAAATTTTCCCCGACCCCTGAATCTCTCCAGCCCCCTAATTTTTCACTCTCCCCCAACCATGAGAAATATTTTGACTTCAAAACAAAAAAAAAACAAAAAAATTTGGCCTGACCCCTAAAAAGTTCCGCCCAACCCCTAAATCTCTCTAGCCCCCTAATTTTTCACTCTCCCCCAACCATGAGAAATATTTTGACTTCAAAACAAAAAAAAACAAAAAATTTTGGCCTGACCCCTAAAAAGTTCGGCCTGATCCCTAAAATTTTCCCCGACCCCTAAATCTCTCCAGCCCCCTAATTTTTCACTCTCCCCCAACCATGAGAAATATTTTGAGTTCAAAACCAAAAAAAAGAAAAAAATTTGGCCTGACCCCTAAAAAGTTCCGCCTGACCCCTAAAATTTTCCTGACCCTAAATCTCTCCAGCCCCTAATTTTTCACTCTCCCCCAACCATGAGAGATATTATCAGTTCAAAACCAAAAAATAGAAAAAAATTTGGCCTGACCCCTAAAATTTTCCCGACCCCTCAATCTCTCCAGCCCCCTAATTTTTCACTCTCCCCCAACCATGAGAAATATTTTGACTTCAAAACCAAAAAAAATAAAAAAATTTGGCCTGACCCCTAAAAAGTTCGTCCTGACTCCTAAAATTTTCCCCGACCCCTAAATCTCTCCAGCCCCTAATTTTTCACTCTTCCCCAACCATGAGAAATATTTTGACTTCAAAACAAAAAAAAACAAAAAAATTTGGCCTGACCCCTAAAAAGTTCGTCCTGACCCCTAAAATTTTCCCCGACCCCTCAATCTCTCCAGCCCCCTAATTGTTCACTCTCCCCCAACCCTGAGAAATATTTTGAGTTCAAAACCAAAAAAAAGAAAAAAATTTGGCCTGACCCCTAAAAAGTTCGTCCTGACCCCTAAAATTTTCCCCGACCCCTCAATCTCTCCAGCCCCCTAATTGTTCACTCTCCCCCAACCCTGAGAAATATTTTGAGTTCAAAACCAAAAAAAAGAACACAATTTGGCCTGACCCCTAAAAAGTTCGTCCTGACCCCTAAAATTTTCCCCGACCCCTAAATCTCTCCAGCCCCCTAATTTTTCACTCTCCCCAACCCTGAGAAATATTTTCAGTTCAAAACCAAAAAAAAGAAAAAAATTTGGCCTGACCCCTAAAATTTTCCCCGACCCCTCAATCTCTCCAGCCCCCCCTCCCCCGAACTTTTTTTTCAGTGTCCCACAACCCTGAGAAATATTTTAAGTTCAAAAAAAGAAGAAAAAAAAAAATTTGGCCGGACCCCTAAAAAATTTGGCCTGACCCCTAAAATTTTCCCCGACCCCCTAATCTCTCCAGCCCCACCCCCGAACTTTTTTTTCACTCTCCCACAACCCTGAGAAATATTTTAAGTTCAAAAAAAGCAAAAAAAAAAAAAATTTGGCCTGACCCCTAAAAAATTTGGCCTGACCCCTAAAATTTTCCCCGACCCCCTAATCTCTCCAGCCCCCCCCCCCCAACTTTTTTTGTCAGCGTCACAACCCTGAGAAATATTTTAAGTTCAAAAAAAAAAAAAAAAAAAAAAAATTTGGCCTTACCCCTAAAAATTTGGCCTGACCCCCTAATCTCTCCAGGAAACTGGGACACTGGAAAAAAAGTTTGGGCCCCCCCCCCCAAACTTTTTTTCCAGTGTCCCACAACCCTGAGAATTATTTTAAGTTCAAAAAAAAAAAAAAAATTTGGCCTGACCCCTAAAATTTTCACCGACCCCCCCCCTAATCTCTTTATTATAGATACAAATAAATGCACATTGGTCTTTATTATAGATGCAAATAAATGCACATTGGTCTTTATTATAGATGCAAATAAATGCACATTGGTCTTTATTATAGATGCAAATAAATGCACATTGGTCTTTATTATAGATGCAAATAAATGCACATTGGTCTTTATTATAGATACAAATAAATGCACATTGGTCTTTATTATAGATTTGCTTAATATCCCCCCCCCCCAAGAAAAAATTTGGCCTGAGGCGCTCACACCGGCGAATGCTGACACTCTCTCCTCGCAACAGATACTACACTATCCTCACCCTCTCAAAAAGGTGTGAGCGTCGGCGAATGCCGACACTCCCCCTCCCCCAAATTTGGCCTGAGGCGCCCATCCGGCGAATACCGAAACCCCCCCCCCCCCCCCCCCCAAATTTGGCCTGAGGCGCTCACACCGGTGAATGCCGTCCCCCCCCCCCCCCAATTTGGCATGAAAGGAGGAGGTAATGCCTATCATGATAACGGAAGGGAGGGGGAGGAATATTAGCGTCTATTAAAAGGTTGTAGTGTGAGTGAATTTATTCCCGCCACTTTGCATTATTTTTAAAATTATCTGCCACTCTCTGACGTCATGATGACCTGATATAACCGGACACAATTTAGAGCAAGACCGGGTACATCCGGCAAGGGATTATGGGACAGGTGTGGATGTGATTGAGCAACCCTTGTTTCACTACACACTCTTAACGTAGGATTCCTATGTTGTTATTGATGCAACCGGACAGAAGTTATTGGATGATCTGATACAACCGGACACAATTTAGGGCAAGACCGGGTACATCCGGCAAGGGATTATGGGATGTTTACAGTGACTCTGCATTTTTATCGGATTAGTACATAAATACATTAGATTATTTCGAATTTACTACATATTAACGTTGAAATTTCGTGTAAAATACGAAAAAACTGCTACCTTTTGTCGGAAAGTGGTCCGGTTGACTGTCAGCGAGTGAATCGTTTGTCGTGATTTTTAGATATTATGATTCCGGGATATGTACGGTGCTAAAGATATCAACTTTTTGACATGTCGCCGCATAGTTTTTGGGGAGAAGCTTCACATACATACATACATACATATAGACAACTGCCCTTTATATAATAGATACATTACAGAATAAGCTCTGTATGGTCTATAGCTCTATAGAGGATGGACAGGTCTCAGTTGTTAGGCTAGGCTCTATCATTTTCATTTTCTTCATCAATTATTATAACAAGTTCTCTGTCAATGATGATGGAATATTACCTGTTTGTTTAATCTTTTTAAGAGGCTATGTAGGGTGGCAAACAAGGTCACGGGATTTGAGCCCGTGTGACTTTTCTTTTGGGGTTACCGAAAGGAAAAAGTTTCCTTGACATCTTCCTCAAATTCTTGGAGATTTAAAGGAAATCAATGCAATTGCATCTAATATAAGATGGAGAACTTCAAAGATCGACTCTATCAGTGTTGATTAGGATCAAAGAGTAGTATCAGTTCCGATACTACATTTCATCCGTTCTGTTTTCTGTCAGTGATGGAGAAGTTGTTCTCGACTGAGGCACTTTTTATTTTTGTTACAATCTAGAGTGCGACTTTTTGGAGAGCTGGATTTTCCCCACAATGTGTCTAACTTTTCCCTTGTGGGGAGGCAAGTCAGTAGAGACTCTATCAATGTATCACAAGCAACAGCCATCCTTTGTTTGATATAATAATTAAAAAAAAAAACTTAGAAATATAATCATTTTTGTCCAGATAATTGTCCTTTTTTATATACATTTAAAATGTGGAGATGCCCTACTCCGTATACATGGATCTATCTTTTAATTTCTTTACTGAGGTAAATTTTCGGCCTGAAGTCGGATCTCATATTATCGTAAAAGTTTAGTTAGTTCAGATTCCTTTTGTTCCTCCATTTTTAGAGTGACTCTACATTCTTTTTTTTTTTAGTTGGAGCACCATTTTTATGCTTCCTTGACCTTGTCATTTACCTTTCATTATCTTCAGGGATGACCTCTACCAACTTTGCATAATTCAAGTCATTGCCTATCTTTATGCCAATTTTGGTAAAAATTCAATCAATAGTTTCTGAATCTTTGTTTTATTTAATTATATATCATTCATTATTGGTAATGTTTTGTTTTTCGTTCTCAATGCAGATTCTGGAAGATGTCTGTAAGAAACAAGGATTCATGCCTCCTGAAGATTATTGTTTCATGTGCGTATCAGAAAACAAATTGCATTTTATTTACAATTGATGATAATTATTTGGCAGTGTCTAAAAGACACTGGTGTACACTCTCCGTCAAAAATGATAGAAAAAATTATGCTTCACCATAGAATTACGTCAGTAATTAAATTTTTCATATATAAATTATTATCATTTCTGATGACTTAAAGAAAAAATAAACACCCACCATAGATTTTTATTTAGCGTGGAGGATATCTTTCCAGATTCATTTCAGATAGCACAGGTTGTCTGACTTGCTGTTTGCTTTCCAATGTAAGTTTTATAATGCTTTTTTTATTTCAATAGGATAGAACTGAAACTATCGCGAGTTGAAAATAAAAAATGCAAGTTATTTCTGATCTAAAGAAACAAAAAAACACCAACCGTTGAGTTTTCTTATTTTTTTCTTTTAGATTTTATTTTAAGGTAGCGGACTAGAAATTAAAAACATGACACTAATGTGAAAAACATCAAAGACTTTAGCGATTCAAAATGAACTCGAAAGAGAACAATCGTGGCTCACCCAAAGAAATAACAAAGAAAGAAAAAGTTTCAAACTGTAAATTAAAAAAAACAAAATTAAAGAAAGAAAATGTTATGGAAATAAATTTGCGTCTTCTCTTCGTTGAGAAGGCTTTTTTGTGATAGGGTGGATATATATTTATTTACAAATAAATACACGTTGCTTTTTATTATAGAGTGGAGGATTGCCATAACAACTTTCTGTAATGTATCAGTTTGTAAGAAAAGTTCTGTTTCCATTTTCAAGAAGTTTCACTTATTTCTATTTGAAATATGCCGCAATGAATAATATATTTAATTTTGTCAATATTATGTACAATTGAAGCTGTTGTATTGTCCGAATGTTCATTACAAGAAATGAACACGTTCATTATGTTATTCTTTATGAATTTCCAAAATGCAGCAGAAAAAATCACGCCAAAACACGATTATGGTGATGCAGGAGATTTTTTTCATGATTCAGGAACTGGTACTCAAGAGGAGCCAAAAAAGGATTAAATTCTGATGCAAGCCAAACTGGATTTCAATGTTTTTTGTTTGTTTTATTTAAATTCTTTACTTTTATTCACACCAAACAAGGCATACTGAGACGTAAGGGGCTACAGTGATTAGGGACCAGATTTATATGAATTATCCTAAGTGGAGAGTTCTGCAGCGAGGTGTTTGTTCACATTACATTTAAAATTCTGCAAGTTGGTACAGTTGGAAGCAGGGAGGAAATTCCAAAGGCAAGTGGTCTGAGGAAAGAAACTATTAGAGTAGAAAGTTTTACAGTGAAGGGAATCTTTACAGTGAAGGGGTTGGATTTTGCTGCTTGTCAGGTTGGTTGGTGGTATTTATGTTGGGGGAGGGGGATTCAAGTGCAGCAAGTGTGTCTGAGCACATTCCATGGAAGTACTTGTAAAACAAGCACAGGGATGCAACATTGCTGCGATGGGGCTGGAGCTTGGTAGACATGTGAGTCATACCACCATTCATCATGAATTGAAACGGATTGGTAAATTGTCAAAGGTTGGATTATGGGTTCATGCATGATCTCTCTCATCCTTCATTTTGATAACACAAATCCTCACATTGTACAACAAACCATAAATCTAGAATAATATGCATGGGAAATTATGCATCACTCACCATATTCTCTAGACTTGACACCAACAGATTACCACCTCTTTAGAAGTTTTCAAAATCATTTGAGTGGATTAAGACTTGCTTCAAAAGAAAAATCGAAAATCAGTAAGGTTTTGAACTGAAAAGGAAAAGTTCTAAACATGGCATTAAAA
The DNA here is from genome assembly GCA_963556195.1 of Sepiola atlantica. Classification (NCBI taxonomy): domain Eukaryota; kingdom Metazoa; phylum Mollusca; class Cephalopoda; order Sepiida; family Sepiolidae; genus Sepiola; species Sepiola atlantica. The sequence goes on from OY744520.1 coordinate 136,431,172, forward strand.
AAAACTTCTTGATAGATGAGAAAAAAGTTATCACAAAGAATGTGGGTTACATTAGCAATACACATGAAAAAATTTAAATTGCTTAAAATATCTCAATAATGGCATATATAGAAAGAGCTTGATGATCTAAGAATCTTTTTATATTTTTAAAATCTGACTAAAAATAAGGAAGTTATGACTATTTTTGTGCCTCACACGATTGGATATTTTCCCCTCTTTAAGACCATATGCGTTTCGTCACATTTTTTACACTAATATTTCAGTAAAAATGTTATATCTTTGTTAAAACACAAGATTAAGCAATGGAATTTACCATATAAGTGTATTTTTGTACAAGGAATCAGAATGTGCCACTGAAAATCTCCAGAAATTAATGATTTCCAAGTAATCTGCACTAAGTGCACATAAATATGCTGCAATACCTTAAAAATACCATGTATCCATTAAAAGAAAGAAGTTAGAAAACTCAAAGTTGAATTGTAATACATTTTATGTACAAGAAACTAAAATCTAATACCAGGACTGTTTAAAAATGAATATATTGCAAGATTTCTTTGGCATTATTGTAGATTAACACTTTCTGCTAACTCACCCCCTTACCTCCCCAAAATATGAGATTCTACTTTTTTTATTTAGGCAATTACATGTTAACACCCTGAAAAACTTAGCAGAAAGAAAGAAACAAAAACAATTATTTTAGAATTTAAAGTGGGGATCAGTTTCACATAAAATAATCCCCCATTTCAAGGCCATTCTAGCGTTTTAGGACAGTTAATTATTTTTTCTATGGGAGATAAATCCTGTGCGTTTTTCTTGTTTTGTTTGTTTTGTTTGTTTTTTTTCTTTTTCTTTTTTAGACGATTATGAGGGTCTTTGTGGGAGGAGGGGGGCTTACCACTTGAACTTCAGGTTAGTGGTAGGGCTAGGGGCAATTAAGTGTGAACACCCTGAAAACTTAGCAGGAAGAAAAAAACAATTCATTTAGAATTTCGAGTGGGGGACTAGTTTCACATATATTTAATGTAGAATAATTCACCATTTCCGGGCCATTCTAGCGTTTTAGGGCATTAATCAATTTTTTTCTATGGCAAATAAATCCTGTGCGTTATTTTTTATGGGCGTCTGCTTTTTTTTTTTTTTTTTTTTTAGATGATTATGTGTGGTTTTAATGGTTTTTTTTGTAGGATTAGGGCTTCCTATTCGGACTTAGGGTTAGTGATAAGGTTAAGGAAGGGGTTTTGTTTTGGATGGAGGTTGCCATTCGGACTTAGTGTTAGGGTTAAGGGAGTTTTTTAGGGGTGGCTTGCCACTCATATTTAAGGTTAATGGTACGATACGTTCAAGAAGGCATTTTTAGGAGGTGGGCTTGTTAGTCGTACCTAGAGTTAATGGTAGAGTAATTATTTATTTTATAAATTTCACTAAAAGGCAAGAATGGCCGGGAAATCAGAGATCATTTTACATTAAATTTATATGCAAAACTGATCCGCCACTCTAAATTCTAAATTATTTTTTGTTTTTTTTCTTCGCCAAGACTTTAAGAGTGTTCACACATAATCGCCTAAAAAAGTAGAATCTTAATATTTTTTTTTAAATTGGCGACTAGAAAGTCATTACTACTAGAAGTTCGAAAGTTGAGTGAAAACCAGTATTTTTTGAAGTATTTTTTATAAAAGAACCAAATAGGATTAACTTTTTTAAGCACAAGAATGTTTGTCTTATTTTTACAAAGCTTTACAAGACTAGTTAGCTGCTGCTGATTGATTGTTATATCAGCAATACTAGCAGCCATTGTTGACTTTCGCTCAAAAAAAGGACAATATTTTTTCGGATAAGGTAATTTAAAATTACTACTACGGAAAGACAAAACAACATACAATTATAATTTTAATGCATAAAAAAAGATAAAAGATTCATTTATTTACTAGTTGGGTACGAAAAATGTAACATTTTCTATATTCATATTTTAAAATTTGTTCTAGAATGAAAATAAACAAAAATCGCCTGTTTATAGCTGCTATTACTGCTGCTACTACAAGCAGTTTTTCAAACTATAAATTGAAAACGCTTTTTTTTTCCGGATAGGGTCATGAAATATGACTACCAAAAGAGAACACATATATACAATTATAATTTTAATGCATAAAAAAGTAAAATGATTGATTTACTTACTAATTGGGCGACGGAAATGTATTTTTCAAAAAATGTTCAACCGACGTCGAGTTGAAGGTTTATTTTTAAAATTTCAAAAAAATGAATGAGCCGAATTACTTCGTACACCAACAAACATTAAAAGTGATGTTTCTCCTGACTAGTTTCCAAATTTCAGGACGAAATTCCACACACAGCAATGGTACGAGACTTTTAAACGAAGGGGGGGTTAAAAAAAAATTGACGTAAATTGCTGAAAATAGCATTAACATTTTTTTGCCTTTATTTGCTCAAAACTCTTAAAAATATATAATGTATATTATTATTCATGAATGCACCTGAAAGGATATTCATTTCCTAACAAAATGATGGTATTTTGAGCACTTAAAGTGCTTTAGTTTTTAAGATATGACTATTTTAATAGAACTAATCTGTGATTATCCAAACAGTTTTCTGGTCGATGTGCATTGCTAGTTACATTAACTATTAAATAACTTGAGGCTTAAAACATAGACAAAACTTTCATTACAACCTGATATATAATAAATATAAAAAAATATTTAATTATACTAATTATGATTTCTGTATTGAAATTTTAAGATATCGATATAATAAAAGTGAATGTATGTGTGTCCGGCTCTTGCCACTTTACCACTGCCATTTCTTTCTCAGTAATTAGATGAAACAAACCTACTGAACATTTATCATTCACCCTTACAAATGAAAGCAATGTAAAAATATATCAATGCTGAATGAAAACATGTTTTAATTATGTTTCCTTATTTTTAAGATGACAATTGATAATTTGGACTAGTCTTCTCATTTTGGTTGTTATATTCACATGTTTTTTGCTCTGATCTTTTTCAACTGCATCTTTTCGAACACAGAAACCTATACAAAATTACGAACTGAACCTTTTATTTAATTCACGAGAGTTCTCATTCTATTAACCATGTGACAGTCTTCTGGAAGCTGAAGGTTCGATCCTCATTACAAGCGATAATAACAAAGAATTCAACCAGGGGTTTTTACCCCGCCTAATAAACCGATATTGTCCGGGCCTTCGGGTCTGGATTTACGCCGGTCTATTGGTGGTTGTCGGTCCTGTGCAGTTCTAGGAGGTGCACCCTCCCAGGCTTTGCCTCCCCTCTTTGGGGAGGAGTAAGTTTATTGCTTACTGTCTGAGGTGCCCCTACCGGGCAATGCCGACGGGGCTGCCCAGGCAATTTTTAAACAGCCAGAGTACTCAAATTCTCGAGTGCTGGTTCTTTCCCACTTTCCTGACCTTGTGTCACATCTTACCTTGTGGGAGGAAGAAAGAATGACATAAAAATTAACATTTCTACTCACTATTGATGTTATATCGGTCGAAACATAGTGAATATAACAACTAAGATGAGAATAGTGAATCGAATATTGCAAACGTTTTTTAATTTGAATGAAATTCTGCCTGGAAAAGCTTGATTTATTAAAATATTTGTTTTAATGAATTTGTACAAGAAAATTAGTAACTAAAAATAAATTAAATTTGTATTGAATGCTACAGAAAGTAAAGGGTTGAGAATAACTGTTACCAAGACCAAAGTAATGATGCTGTAGTGTTGGAAAGTTCCCCTGCTCAGTTTGTGGAAAGGGAGTTGGTTCAATTCAATTTTTTGTGGTACTACTAGTAAGCACTGGGTACACAGAAAGTACAATGTGCCAGTTTGTGTGCAAGAAGTGTAAGACAATGGAGATAAATGAGAATTTGGATGTGAAGAAAGTATATCTAAATTGGAACACAAGAAAGAACAGGTGCTAGTTTGATTAAAAGAATGAGGAGTTGATGGAGTAAGTTCAGGGAACTTCTGCCATTACTAACCAACAGAGCATTACCACTGTCGACCAAGGGAAAAGTCTATCCGGCATGTGTACTCAGTGTGATGATGTATGGAAGTGAAACCTGGCCAGTGATGTGTTGCATGTAGAGAAATGATATAAGAATGATATGATGAGTGTGTAATGTGAGTCGTAAAGACACTTAGATCTGATGACCTCAGAGGAAGATTAAATCTGGAAAATATAGAGATGTGTGCAGAACAGGAAACTTTTTAAATTTGTTGTTTTTACTTTAATTCACTCCAAACAAGGCACATTGCCACTGAAACGCAAGGGGCTACTGTGAATAAGGGAACACACCTACAGGGGTATCCTAAGTGGAGAGTTGTGCAGTGAGATGTTTGTTCACATTGTTTAAATTTCTACATGTTGGTACAGTCAAGGGAGCAGGGAGGGAATTCCAAAGGCTAACAGTACAAGGAAAGAAGCTATTCTGACATCTTGAGACATCTTCAGTGAAGAGGTAGGATTTTACTTATTGTCAGGATAATTTATGTCGAGGGGGCACCAGTGCAGCAACTTTGTCAGAGCACATTTCATTAAAATACTTGTAGAACAAGCACAGAGATGCAACATTGCGGCAGTGGGATAGGGGCTGGAGTTTGATAGATAGTGTGGGACCTATTAGAGGCTTTTATTTGGACCCTGTCTAAGAGAGAGAGAGAGAGAGAGAGAGAGAGGCTAGTAGTTGGTGCATCACCCCAGATGTGACAACGGACGTTAAACCGAATTTGATGATGTTAAATTTTATATCTTATGAAAGGCTAGGGTTATTAAATCCTCGCAAATCTACTCGAGTTGCCTGCATATTATATAATAATGCCAGTAATTAATAAAAACAAATTATGTAATTGTTAACATTAGAAAGCTTAGCATAAAAAATATAAATAATTCCAATCCCTCCTATAATGGGCTAATTCAAGATAACTTCTTTGCATCAACAAGATACAAATTTAGGATTGAGACCTAAAATGATTTTGCTTTTATCTACCGAAATGAGGTCACCATTTTGTTTATTTCAAATGTTATTATATATTTTTTTTAATTTGCAAAGATCATTGCTCATATAAAATTTACAGATAACATTTTTTTTGCATGAAGTTGTTAAATTAATATATATAATAAAATTTTTATTTATACAAACATGGCTACACATTCAGTGGACCGAGTGCAAGAGAAATACAAACAATTGCACTTAAGGGGACGGTTAGAATCTGGAGTGTCTGAAATAGCCGGTGAATGTCTGCCATCCGGTAGGATGCCCCATCTCCAGCAAAAACGGAAAGATAAGAAAAATAAAAAAAATAGAGAGAAAACATGTTTCACTCCCAGCTTTATTAAGCTCAACATCTTTAGGCCGATAAGTCCGATCTTTATGGTTTAAATTCTTCAGATTTTTACCCTGTGGATATCAACCTTACCTGGATTACTAATATATACTAGCGGAACTCTTCATCTATTTGCATCAATTAATGTTAACAATATTTCTGTCAGGATTAATAATATAAAAACAAAATGCCTTTCTTTTCTCTTCAAAATAATTTTCATTGTCAGTTAAATAAAACGAATATGTTTCTTTTATCTATTTATTTAAAATTGTAACAATCTGTTTTTTTAAACAATAAATATTCTCTTCTTTCTGTAAAAATAATTCTCAGCTAAATATTTTATTTTAAATAAAATGAAAGCTTAAACCTTTTTATTTAATTTATTTATTGTTACAATTTAAATTGTTTCAAAATAAAATAGTCTCTTCTTTTTTACCTGGGAACGGCTGTAACCTTCGATATTTTAAGCTCTATTTTGCCATATCATAAAATATTGAGCTTTTAATGGCTTTTGTAAGCTGATGATAAATCTATTTAGATAACTCAAAGGGTTTTTCTAATTGATTTTAAATAACGTGTGTACATATACAGAGCTGTTAAACCTGGCATAGTGATATGAGGACCAGAGGGAGAAAATCTCCCTAATGATGCTGGCTTAAACAGAGCTGAGAGGGAGCAGATAACGAAATACCAAGTTCTTATGTACGACATAAAAAGAAACTGGAATCTTAGGAAGATCTCCATCATCCCAGTAATTATAGGAGCAACCGGACTCATCAAAAAAGAATTTCAAAAACTACCTCGTGACTATACTCCAAATGCAAGATGCAAACAATAGCGCTTATAAAGATCTCTCGGATTGAGTGTCTGAAATAGCGGGTGAATGTTTGACATCCAGTAGGATGCCCAATCCCCAGCAAAAACCAAAAGATGAGAAAATTAAAAAGAAAAAGTGATATACCTATTTAAGATTAGATAGATATTTCCCTTCCATTTTGTAAGATTATATATCGGTGGCCAAAGGGGCAAAGATGTTGGATGGAAGTCAAAGGTGACTTTAGTCCAGCGTTTGAACCAAGTGACCAGTGGTATAGCCTTATCTAGTCACAATGAGGAGTCTTATTAAGACAAAACATATGTGGATAAATAAATAAAATATTTATTATAAAAATATTTCTCTCTCACTCTCACTAACTCACTCACATATATATTTATACAATATTATGATTAATATTTTAAATTCTTATCCACATACACATGTGTTTCACCCTTTCCGGGAATCATCAGTGTAGAGGATGGCTGTTCTGCCGGTCGCACGATTCGAACCTCAGACCCAAGTCACCTTTTAACTTTCAAGTCTGAACCTCACTATCGATGTGGCCAACCCAACAGCCATGGGGTTAAAGAAGAGAATTAAAGTCTATTTATGTCTATACATGCAGACATATCTAGTAGGCTGTCACAACAGTGTTCAACAATCCAATTGGATGGAACATCACATTACGCATTAATTTGACAGTCTATTTTTATATATATATATTTCCAGGAATCATTAGTGTGGAGGATGACTGTTCTGCCAGTTGCATTATTCAAACCCCAAAATGGAATTAATAATCCAATGTAATAAAATATATATATCTCTCTATATATATGTATTGATGTGTATATTTATTAATATATGTAAATATTTGACATTCTCTAATATATTAGAACACCCATCCCAGTGCTGGCAAAATGAATTCTCTGAACAAAACAGTTTTGCACCACTTTTATATCTCCGTACGAAGATTAAAATCAAGATATAATGGATCAAATTAAATGCAAATCTGATATTGAATTTTCAAATGGGATGTTGTGCCCATATTGTACCCCTTAAAACCCTTTTAAAATACTCCAAAGAAATTAAAATTTGGGGGATATTTATTAATTGATGTCTATTGTTAAAATTTCACAAAAAATAGAGGTATCTGAATTTTAACAAAGGGCTTTATCTCCCCCTTTATACACTTTTTACATAAAACTAAATATAACCCAGATTACGACCATTAGCTGTTTCAAAATTCATAATTATTGGTTAATTAGTTTAGGAGTGAATCCTGTACATACAAATATATAAGCATACAAGCATTCCTAACTTTATATATATATATATATATATATACACACACACACACACACAAAAAGTCATCAAGTTTTAATTCCTGTCTTCTAAATTACAATTGTAAATTATACCAAAGTTATAAAATAGTCATACTGAACAATTTAATCCAAAAGGCCAATTTAATCTCTTTCTCAAAAAAATATTTCTTAACAAAATATAAAACAAAATCTTATCAATAATGGATTTCCTGATCATATAGTCGATATTGAAATAAAGCTTTATTTGCATAAAATTAATCAAAACCTCACTTTAACCCATTAGCACCGATTTTTAGTACCAGAAGGATAATTAACCATATTTCAGCAACATCTGTATTTTTCAGAGATATCTATAGTTAGTCATAAAGATTGGAGTGTCTTTCAACTACTGTCTGATGTATATTGGCAACACTGATGGTTTACTATGAAAATCTAGATTGAAAAGATACAATCAGTTTCATCGATTATGCAATCAAATATTTTTATGGTAAGTAGTCCTTAACCAACCCACTTTATATATATATATATATATATATATATATAATATAAATAGATGCTTTAACTATCTTATAAAGTTAAGTAAATCTTTGAAAGTAATTTTAGCATAAAATAATATTGTATTTACAAAAGATTTTTGGTAATAATTAAATGAAACAAATTTGGGCACTAATGGGTTAATATATTTTCCTGAAACCAAGTGCATCATAACTATAAAATAGATGAAATTGCAATAACTAACAAAAATCTTTATTCACCAACAAAGTAAATAATCAGATTTTATAATTGACTATAAAAAAAATTAATTAACAAATAGCTTGATATGATTGTTACATTGCTCAATCTACTAAATAAGACTAACTTGATTTATGGATTTATTTGCCCTATTAGTGATTGTATCACTATTGGTTAAAAAAAAACTTATATAGGATATACTATGACTAGCCTTTCTAGGAAGCTCACATGTCATATATCATGTCAGAGTGCAATTCAAAATTTTAAATAGTAAACATCCTTGTCATAGATACATTAGAGAATTATTTGCTAATATTACTAAACTCCAATTGTACAAAAGACTTTACATTTCAGGAACCGTCTACATACAAACTACACATACCACCTTTTAAAAATAGTTGTACCTACCTCAAACTGGCATCATGTGAGGCTTGGTCATGTCCATAGACGATAATGTCGTCTGAGAGGTTTTTGACTCCTGGAATGCCCCTCAAAAGATCCGCAATGGCCTTTTGAAATATTTCAGAGGCTGCATTTACTCCGAACAAAAGTCTCTTGTATCGGAATAGTCCAGCATGTGTGGTGAACGTGGTGATGTATCTGCTGGACTCCCCCAGTTCTAATTGGTGGTACGCGACATGTCTAGCTTGCTGAACACCTTTGAGTGGTTTAAATCTGCAAACAAGTCATCCACGGTCAGCATGGGATGTTTGACCCTTTGAATAGCTTCGTTTGCTTTTTGCATATCTATGCAGATTCGCACGCCACTCGTTTTTTGGGGACTATCACCACGGGACTTACCCAGGCGGTAGGCCCAGTAACATCCTCAATCACGTCCATCTCCTTGAGGCGTTTGAGTTCTGACTCAACGTCCTTCCTCACGTGGAATGGTATTCTCCGTTGTCTCTGTGTCACCGGTGGGACCGAAGTATCAATGTGCAGCTTAACAGTGGGTCCAGAAATCTTTCCCATCTTTCCGTCAAATAATGAGGGGAATTCATCTGGGATAGATGTCACATTAAACGTAAAATTAAAGGATATCATATCCAGTGCCTCAGCAGAGTGGGCACCGAGTAGATTTTGTAGATCGTGTCCGAACAAAGGGTTTTCATTGTCGATGACGAACATTTTTGCTTTGCAGCGTCTTCCTTTAAATTCGATGGGGGTAGTGATAAATATACGAACTGGCATGGCTTTCCTGGACCGATAGGCAAATATCTGTGGCAGTGCTGTGTATTTTCGGCCTGTACTGAAGATCGTCGTATGTGCGTCCAGACATTATATTTACACTGGCACCGGTATCCAAAACGAAGGTCACTGGGGAGTCATTAACGAGGATGGTGGCTGTGGGTGTTTTTGTCGACGTGGGAGTTTTTATTGTGTAGACAGACTCATCACTCGACATAGAAAGGGATTCGATATCATTTCGATATGAGTAAGAAATTTGTCTTACCGGTTTTGAATTGCACACTTTTGCGAAGTGGTTCTTTTTCCGGCAGTTCCTACATTCTTGTCCCTTAGCAGGACACCTCACATGTGTTGCTGAGTATCCACAGTAGTGGCAGACATGTCCGACGTTTTTGCCACGTGGCTGGGTCCTCGGAGTAAACTGGCGATTACTGCCTTGTGTGTGTCCATAGTTGCGTTTTTCGTCGGTATTTTTTTTTCTTTTTCTCTGCGTGTGTACTGCCTGCGGTCTCGTTTATTGTTATGGGACGACAGGGCACTAACCACCTTGTCTTTCGATGTCTGCGGCTCGTGTGCGAGCTAATTCAATTGCTCTGGCCTCGTCTAACACTTGTTTGAGTGTGGAGTCATCTCGTAGTGCCCTTCGTCTGACCTTAGAGGATGAACAGCCTTGGACGATCTGTGCGAGTATCTCCCGATCTGAATCCATGAAGTCACACGTGGACGCTAATGTCCTCAATCTCACATGAAATGAGTCTAGACTTTCGTCAACATTCTGCGATGCGCGTCGAAATTTGAAGATCTCATAAGACATATTTCTTTGCGGTGTGAAATAGTCGGTCAGTGACTTCTTTGCTACTTCGTAGGTGTTTGGTATTTTTGATTCATCCGATTCGACGGTTGCACCGACGCCTTTTTGTATCTCCGTAAAATTGAGGAAAATATCAAAAACTTTGTCACCGGCAAGGTGAAGTAGGCACGCTTTCTTCTTACCGTCACCTCGAATATCGAAAGCCACGAACAGATTCTCAAGTTTGTCCAACCACTTTTGCCAACGATTTCCGTTTGTACTTGGATTTTCGTGGACGCTAAAACTTGGAAAATGCATTGGACCGTTGTGAGACATTCTGTTTTTTTTTTTTTTTTTTTTTTTAATAAAAAAACGTTAGCTCGTATGTTCGAATACTCTGTGAGTTTTTTTCGTTTAAATTCTCGTCGCCAGTTGTTATGATGTGGTTATTCACTGAAAATAAGAATAGGAGCAAAGGGGACAGAGGTCAAAAAGGACACAAACACGATGTTACTTAGTCGGTCGCCCGGTGTGTAAGAACGATACACGTAAGCACTCGTGTTTATATACATCAGAAAAGAACAAGGGAGATAATTACAGATTACAAATAATTACAGTGCAAGGGAAATAACCGTTGTCGTTACCAAAATGTACGATTAAATATTACATGAACCAAATTGTTATAAAACTATAACTAATTGTTTTGAAGTAATGTTTTTAATCTATATTTATAAAATTATTAAATGTAAAAAGCTTCCAAAATTTTCAATCTTTTAATTCATAAGGATTTGCTAAGAATTTTAAAACCAAAAATGACTTTTTAGTCCACAGTTTAAATGCTTTCAAATTTCGAAGTGTCACAAAGTATTTAATAAAAAAAAAAGTATTAGCAAGATTAAAGTGGCTTGTTTCTTTACAAAAAACTGAAATGCATTATAGTGGATTTAATTTTGTAATTATTTTAAAATAGGATTTAAAAAATTTCGTTTTAGTACATTATGTTAATTCAATTTTTGATTTCAGTAAATAAAAAAAAAAAAATATGTGAGTCCAGTAGAGGCGAAACATACATATACACAGTCGCATGAGAAGTAGTTGCACAATTTGATTAATATAGAGATAATGTGCTCACTCAAATGTATATATAAAATAAATAATATAAAACTAAAAATAGTTATTAATCTTTCAATTTTCATAAATGTGTTGTTGCAATGACATTATTCACCCTGGTCGGGTTGAGCCAGCTTCTTCCCTAGCCTGCATTATATCCCAAATCATGACTGCCCATGCACGGTGGTCCTGAGCAAGGTCGCACGAGATGGCTAACCAATCGCGATTCCACCGTCGATGGCTGATCACCTGTGGACCTGAGATTTCAGCTAAATCTTCCTTGATAATTGTTATCCAGGTCCATAGCTGTTCACCAATACGCTTTCGACACCCAGGAGGGGTTAGGGTTACATTGTGAATTAGCTCTCCCTCCAGACGATGAGCATTCGTAAAGATGGCTATGAAAGAAATATTCCTTTTAGTCCTGCTGAAAATAATTTCCTTTTCCTTTTAAACGAGTTTCTAATTTTTCTTCTGTTTGACCTCTGTAACTTTTTAAGTGTTTTCATCTGTTGAAGGAAACATTATTTTTTATCAGGGAAACAGGCTGTGGAGGTAGCTAGATTATAGTTTAATTTTGAATATCAAGCCATTTCTTTTTTTATGTTGTCTGTTGTTGGTCTGTATTGGGAAAAAATTAATATCTTGTTTTTTATTTTAATTTATTTTATTTTTTTTAAGGCATGGCCGCAAACAGCCCGACTTGACGATATCTTTGCGGTACTTGGGTTTGCCCAATAATGCCAAACTGGAGCTTGTCAAGGCCCCCAAATCACGAAAAGAGTCGGAAGTGTTGATTGCCTTGACCCTAGAAGATGGAACTCGACTGCAAAAGTCATTTAAGCCACAGGTTGTTCTTTGGGAAATTCTGGAAATCTGGCAGAAAGAATCGGACAGGTTTGTTTAGAAAATTTTGTAAATTATGAGTAAATTTTTCTTGATCCATTGAGAGGATGTGATAGAATGTCATTTAAATGTGGGAGGGTCAGTTACAAAAATTTCTGTCTTTTCAGCTCACTGTTTCCTATTGGAGCGGTATCAGAAGAGAAGAAATATTGGATTTATATTTGATCGTTTGTTAATAAAATAGACTAAAATAAAACCAGTTCCAAATCTTCTGAAACATATTTTTCACTGGGGAAAGTTTCAATCCTTCTCAATGAAGACTATGTATGCAGCTGTATGTGTGTTTAATCTTCTCTCCTACCCACCGGATGTAGTTTTTGTTAAAAACAAAGACCAAACACATTAAAACAGGAACGGAGAATCTTTAAGGTGTGTCTTTTCAATCTGCAAATTTAGCAATGAAAATTCTATTTAAGACAGAACCTTTCGTAGAGGTGTGTGGATGCATCTAAAAGCAGTTAATAGTAAATTTGATATTATATAGGATGTACATCTCAATGAATGGTTGAAGTAATCAAGCAGTAAATTCCATCATCATCAGGTTCTTTGTATTTCACTCCTGGTTCTTTCCACCGTGGCCAAGTAGGACCTAGTTGACTATCGACGTTGCTTCTTCACCGGGTTTTTGCCCTTCCTCTAGGTCTTTTCCATTGCTTCGGGGTCCATTCTGTTGCTTTATATGTCCACCTGTTGTCTGTACATCTCAAAAGGTGACTTGCCCATCTATGTTTTGCCATTCGGATGGTAGTGATGATGTTGTTTACTCCAGTTTGCTGTCTGATCCAGGTGTTTCTATTTCTCATCTGCGTGCACATAATTGCAATTTTCTCGATGGAATTTTTCAGATTCAACAGATGGTAACATCTATGTCCTGTCTGCGCTTATCTCTACCCTGAAAATCTGGTGCTACCAGATCAGGCTGTCTGGAAATACTGTCTTCCTTACCTAAAATGCACTCAATCATGGTCTGCAAAACCAAAAATAACAATTTTCCTCTACAAAACATAAAGCATAAAAACTTTTACCAAAATGACCGAATTTTGGATTAAATAACGCGAAAAGGATTGATGTACCGTAAAACAAAACAACCAAACCAAACTAAACTACCCTGAAGATTTCTTTAAAATCTTCAGTTATGCTCGATCAGCTTTCCATTTAAATGTTTTGGTGGCAATTGACATTTCTTGGATACTCATCTCCTTTCTTAGGGGTTGGTATGAAGAAGTTGATGAAATGCTCTGGATACTTCATCTGGACAATCGTTGGTTCAGCTCTGCTGGAAGGGATACTGTTTAATCTTTATGAGGTTTTCTGGCTGGATCGTTGATTCTCAATTCTTAACAGAAGTCATTTATACCCAAAATATATAGTTCTTTATTATATTTTAGGTACATACTTGAGAGAGAGAAAGCTTTAATTACTTGTGATTTTTAGTAGAACATTTTAACACTTCTGGTCTTGTTCGCATTTGAACTTTCATCTCTTGACAGCTTTTATCCGATCTTCGGTCATCTGGGAGTGGTTGAATAGTGGCTTCAAGGCCACCAATACATAACACATTTCTTGTCAACAACCTTTGTTTTGTAAGCAGAAGTAATTTATTAATAATTCAGAGAATTGTGAGGATTTCATCTCTATTATAAAGAAGAGCCTGTCTATTTCGCATATATTGTTATGATAGCTTATGGCCTACAAACTCCATATTTTATTCTCATTCTTCAGTTTCCTTTGTGGAAAGTTGGCCTATGTTCTTAACGACAAAAAATAACAATAGAAACAGCAGATTATTGCAACCTGCTCTATGACTAAACCAATATGTGTGCAAGAAGTGTAAGACAATGGAGATGAATGAGAACTCTGATGTGGAGAAAGTATATCTGGATGGCGATGCTGTTGAGGTTAAGTTTTTTTACCTTAGTAATACCATCGAAGCAGGTGCTAGTGTGATTGCAAAAAATATGAGTGGATGGAGTAAGTTCAGAGAACTTCTGCCATTACTAACCAACAGAGTGTTACCACTGTCAACCAAGGAAAGAATCTATCAGGCATGTGTACGCAGTGTTATGATGTATGGAAGAGGTTTGAGGACATGCTTTGCATATAGAGAAATGATATGATGAATGTGTAATGTGAGCCTTAAAGACGCTTAGTTATGATGACCTCAGAGAAAGATTAAATCTGGACAATATAAGGAGATGTGTGCAGAAGAGTAGACTCTGATGGTATGGCCATGTTGAAAGAATGGATGAATTCTTGGGTTAGTTGATGTAGAACAGTTGAGGTAGCAGGTTCAGTTCACAAAGGAAGGCCAAAGAAAACATGGGACAAAGTGATAAAACTGGTCCTTATGGATAAATAAAGACCTGGCTAGAGATAGGTTACTTTGGAAGTCAATTTCTTAAAGCTGTCCAACGCATGCCAGCATCTAAAACGGATGTTAAACCGAATATGATGACGATGCTATATATAGCTCATATGGTAGATTATCAGACTGAACATCTTATCCCGTTTTTGATCTTTGCTCTCGCTATTTGTTTTTTCTTATCTCTTTTTTGAAAAATCCATTACTTAATATTAATACATTGTTTAATGCTGGGTAGAAACAGCTAGTTAGATATATAATTTAGTTGTGTTCAATTTTATTTAAATGCTTACAATAATCTTCTGATAAATGATTGTTAAAAGAAAGTCTTAGGAGGCGATATACTAAACTGAACCTGCTTTTATTAGCTACTTGCCGTACCAGCATTGTCTGAGATCCGTTACGTTCAAATTTCTTTTGTAAATATTTTGATTTAATTTAACGAAGCAGAACATATGAAAAAAAAATGCAAGTGAGGAACGATAACTTTTACTAAAAGAATACGAGTTGTTCTCCTTAACTGATTGTTCTTTTAAGGTGATTATTTAAAAAATTCTACATATTAGAAACTGCCGGATCAGATTAAGGATTTGTAAAAGTCAAATAATTTGAGTAAGGAGCACTGAAAGAATGCTCTTGACTTCTAAATGCAACTGCTTCTGCTCTGACCAGATAAAAAATGAGCTCTCTTCTCTGTAAAATCTTGATTATGCACTTGTATTTTTGTATTAATGTTATTTATCATTAAATTAAAAAAAAAAAATCATTTCCTTTTATTTTTTGTTACTAGTTCCTTGCAAGAAGCTCTGTGTACATCAGTGGACAGTAGCTGTCAACCTCCAAAACATCCAGTGTGTATTTACATGAGAGAAGAAGTAAGTGAAGTGTCATCTTTTGTTTTTAACATGTATTGATTAGTTTGCAGTAATACATAGCCTTATATTGGACAATACTGTTGCACAAATATATAGTTGTCAGCTTATTAGGTATGATTGACAAAGTTTAGCTCCATTTACAAGGGCAGATATCTGATCGGCTATTTTAATCAGGTGACATAAAAGGGATCTGAAGTGAGATATCAGTTGCAGTTTAAATGTTAATGAGGAAACATTATAATTTAAGGTCCTACTAGATAGGAGATTTAGATCCCTCATGACTTTTCTGCAAATAGCCAAAAGCAACTCCTAGCTAAGAAAATATGGATATCCATAGTTTAGATGAACAAAATATATTTTAAGTACACCGCTCGATAAGTAATAAGTTCATGCCATTGATCAATGTTAGTACTCCCATAGTGTTCTTCATCTTTCAGCTGACAATTATTTGTTTCATAAACCCTTAAGGCCAAGAGCCACTCTAGGATAAGTGGTGACTCAATAGTAAAAAAAAAAGTGAAAATGGTCGTCTTTTAAAAATTTTTTTTTTATAAGTGTACCAGCTATTCTGAGAGAAACGTATCATGATAACAGCTTCAACCTCGGACCACGAGAAAGAGAAGCAGACATGATCCATAAACCCTTCCCCCGTCAAGGGCTATGTATAATAATATAAAGTCTCTTAATCTGATTATGTTGATAACATGGTGTTCTATATTACAGGACACCAATGTTGATAATCAAAGACAAATGAATATTGAAGAAAATAGGTTAGAGTATAGTTGTTTATTTGTTAGTTGATGTTTCTTTAGCTATAAATATTAATCAAACTAACAAAATATGAAAAATAAAATGAGATCTTTGAGAAGTTGAAACTGATTGATTTTCAATTGTTTTAATGTTTTTATATAAAAAGTGGGTTAATTCTATGCAATGGCTTAGATTTGATGACCTCAGAGGAAGATTAAATAATTTCAAAACAAAACATTTCTCTTTGATATTTAAAGAAAATCCAGCATCATTTCAACACTTCAAAATTCTATTTATAGCTAATATTTATTTAACAGAAAGGAGATTAACAGTAAAAAATGAAAACTAATCAAGGAATAGATAATTCAACATTAACAAAAATATATCAAAGTATAAGTTACAAAATTACCGTAAATTTTGAAGATTCTGGTTATTTTTATTTTTTAATGAAAATCTCTCCACTTGATGTAAGGAGCTAACAAAAAAAAAAAATTATTATCGCAAAGACAGGAGATGGCTATTGGCCTTAGTCTTAAAAGTCCTATAGGTAGGAGGAAAACAGTCATCAGGAAGAGTTCCACAAGCCTTCAGTTCTTGGAAAGAAGCTACTGGAATAGGAAGCTGTATTACAATGAAGTATCAAAACAGCGAATTGATGGAGACCACTAGACCAACGAGCTGGAACAAAGGAAGCAGGGAATAGATCGCATGCCATAATAGTATTTCTAGAAAAGACTATGACTAACAACTTCATCTTTGTGAGAGAGAGGGTGCAGAGAAGAAGAAAGGGTGGAACCAATCAAATTACAGATATGTTTCTGCACCTTATCAAGAACCCTCAAATGGGGCAGAGATTCACCAGCCCAAATATGATGGTAGTACTCCATAGATCATCTGATAGTAGATTTGTAGAGATATAGAATAGCCTGAAGTGTTTGGAGCGATAGAGAGAACTGACTACAATTAAAATTCACAGATCAAAGAAAACATTTCTTTTACTAGCCCATGACGCAAATATCGGCAGAATTTGTGGAATTGATAAAAATTATGAAAATTAAAATAAAGCAGAATCGAAATATCATCAAAGAGTTACACAACGCGCACACCGCCATTTTCCGGAGCAACAGACATGAACAGAGGCTTCAGCTACTATTAATAATTTAATCCAAACACCTAAATCCAGCATTATGCCCAATATCAAAGCTGGCATATACTCCATCCCTTGTCAAGACTGTAATAAGTTCTACTTTGGACTGGTGATACCAGATCAGGCTGCCCTGTGGCTCCCTGAGACGAAATTCACCTACATTGACGTTTTTTTTTTTTTTTTTTTTTTTTTTTTGTAAAACTTAATTATGTTCTACAAAACCAAAACCAAAAACAACAGCCCCTCTCCCTTTCTCCCTCCCCTTTTTTATTTTATTTTTAGAACTTGAAGCATAAATCTTTTACTATAATGACCGGATTCGGCATTAGATGGCCCGAAAAGGGTTGATATGCCGTAAAACAAAACTACCAAACCAAAAACGATGATTAAACATTTGAAGATATAAAGAACTTGAAGCATAAAAACTTTTACTATAATGACCAGATTCGGCATTAAATAACCCAAAAAGGGTTGATATGCCGTAAAACAAAACTACCAAACCAAAAACGATGATTAAACATTTGAAGATATAAAGAACTTGAAGCATAAAAACTTTTACTATAATGACTAGATTCGGCATTAAATAACCCAAAAAGGGTTGATATGCCGTAAAACAAAACTACCAAACCAAAAACGATGATTAAACATTTGAAGATATAAAGAACTTGAAGCATAAAAACTTTTACTATAATGACCAGATTCGGCATTAAATAACCCAAAAAGGGTTGATATGCCGTAAAACAAAACTACCACCTCTACTTTGGAGAAACGCAATGTAACCTTGACAAGTGTATTTATGAACATAAGAGAGCAATTAAAACAAACAACACGCTTAACGCCGTATGTGCTATGGAGTATGGGCACAGCTTTGACTTTTACAAATCTACTCTGATCAGGATGGTACATAAAAAGTCGATATGCCGTATAGTAGAATCTGCAGTAATAGCACTCTCTACAAACAAAATCAGACAAAAAATGGGTTTCTACTACATCTCCCCCAACCTTTCTAAAACAATCTTAAACGAAAATAAGATACGTATAGACACTGGATGATTCCCTGAATATTATTTTGTTTTTTATTTTTCCTTTTTTCTTCTCTCGTTTTTTCTTTTTTCTTTTGCCCCCTATCTTCTCTCTAGTTTCTCCTTTTTTATATTACTATGTACATTTGAAATTACAGATTTATTTATGCATACATGTATGTATTTAAAAAAATAAAAATAAATATATATATATATATATATATGTATAATTATATGCTGACATTTTGCACACTTATTTCTGACACTTTACATATTTGCATATATTTCCCTCCATTCAAACACTACCACTATATATATTTCCCAATTATATGACCTTCCCGTCTTTTATCATTTTTAGCACACTTTTCATCCGCTCTTGATAAAGCCCACATCACATCGGGCGAAATGTCGAGCTTATGGGTCTTCCACTGTTCCATTTTTAATTATATATATATATATATTAAAAATACCTGAACAGGGAAGATTTGTACTACTTTTCTGTCCCCTTATGAAGATTAAAATCACAATATAATGTTATTAAACCTTATGTCTAGAATCCTTATTCTTATGCTGGTCCATTACATGATTTTGATTCTCGAAAATGTCTAACATTTATGGCTTAAGCTTAAGGGGTCTGAAGAAATTGAAATTCAGGAATCTTGCTTAATTTGTGTCTAATGACTACAGAGCAAATTCAATGGAAATCTTATGTTTGGATTTTCAGATGGGTGGTTGTACTCATATTATGCCGCTTAACCCTTTCAAATGCTCCAAAGAAACTGGAATTTGGGGAGTATTTATTGATGTCTAATACCTATTGTTAAAATTTCAAAAAATCGGAGGTATCTAAATTTTCAACCGCTTTTTACCCCCTTTGCACAAAACTAAATTAAACTAAATATAGTCCATATTTGAACCCTTTATGCCTAACACCTGTATTCCAAAATTCATAATGATCAATTAAGTAGTTTAGGAGTGAATCCTGTACATAAACATAAACACATACTTAAATCCTGTACATAAACATAAACGCATACTTAAATTTAACTTCATATAAATGGCAGTTGTCCATTTCATTATATAGAGATTCAAGTTCAAACTCAGTATTAGCAGTGATACTCTTTACTCATATATACTACAGTTTATTATCAATTACCACATTTAGAGTATGATTCTAAAAGAAAAAAATGAAAAGAAAAGGAGTAACTTCGTTTTCGCTATTATAGCTTAATTTTAAAATGGACACTTTATAGCCGGTGGAACTGAAATTTCTACTTTGTACGTCACTATATGAAAATTAGTTAGTCTGGTCACATGATTTTCATGTGCTGTGAATATAAAAGAGCCAACAGTGGAAATAATTTCCTACATTCTAAAAGAATCAATTTCTGTTATACCGGCTATAAAGTGTCAATTTTACAATGTGAAGTGACCTTCCTCCTCAATAGCAGAAAATAAATACGAAACATTTTTCCTCAAATAAATGTGCTTTAAATGTGCTAATCAACAATAATCTGCAGTTTTTATTTATTTTTTTAAATTGCCCCAAAATGGTGCAGATTGTATTCCAAAGAATTGTCTTTTTTAAAAAATTAAATTTTTTTATTTTTTTTTTTTTACTTATGTTCATTTGTTTTCAGGTAATTGGTGAATATGCATTGAAACGAACTCCCCTCCGAAAACTGGGCCTGACAAGTGGCAAGGCAGTAATCAGGTAAGGTATCGGATCGCCTGGAAGCATGGATAAGAAAATTGAAGAGATGAAAAAGTGTAACATTTTTCTTTTAAAACTCTATCTCTCTCTCTGTGTTTGAACATGTCTCTCTGTAATTAATGCGAACGCTTTTACAACTGCTTCAGTCTAATAGAAGAAAAAGTACCCAGTAGCAGACTGTTTGATCTAGTTTCAGTGTTGATTTTTCGAACTACCAGTAAGAATAAGAAAAAAAAAAAGTTTGTTTATATCACAATAGCATGTATTTACATTCAAACAATCAACTATTTACATCAATAGTTTCTTCTTGGATATTGTTGAGTGAAATTTATTTTTAGTTGTGATTGAAGAGAAAATGTACTGCCCTTTACAGAAATTGAACTCATAGCCTTCAGATTATGAGATGTTTGCGTTTAATACATCCTCCTTCCCTTCTCCCACCAGTTCTCATTCCATTCAATTTAATTGTTATCTATTACATCATTTTTGGTAGTGATTGGAATGGTGACAGATAGAAAGAAGGTATAGACATGCACACATTTCATCATTATGATTATTGATTGAGAATTTCTCTCTCTCTCTGTTGTTAGTTATATATAGGCTCAAAAACTACTTGGCAAGATTTGTACCATATTTGGCATGAATCATCCTTGCGAAAAAAAGGTGTCATAAGTGACTGAAAATGTTACTACTACCACTGTGATACCATCGTTCTGTGGAGAACTCCTTGACTGTTCTGTGGATGTGTCCCTAGGCATCATTGTAAAACTATCATTGGCTGAGGAGTGTATTTTCGTGTGTCCGCACCATAGACACGTCTCTTATCATGGCATGGCACCACACCAGCTCCTGGAGAAACGATAGTCAGATTTCCTTTAAATGAAGGGGTTAATCTTGTTGTTTTGTTTGACAGTTCTTTGGCGTCATTAATTTTCTCTAGAGAATTAATCAACTTGGCTGGAGGAACGTTCATGCCGAAATTTAAACGCTTGTTTAAAAGGAGCAAACATCATTTTATATAAAAATATACATAACATTTATTAATTTATTTCAGCTTCCGAAACCATATAAAAACTAAAAAAATAAAGTGGGCAGAGTTGGCATTGGGCATCAGTCCTGTATGAAGTAGAAATCCCAACTGCATTCTGCCTCTCTCTCTCTCCTGTGGTCAACAGTAGAAAGAAAGGGGGAGGGGGCTATAGTCCCACAAGAGAAGGAGAGAAACAAGCATACATACCGGAAGGAAAGAGAAAGAAAGAGCAATAGTTACTCATTGTATTGTTATTAATTTTACTGACAGTTCCGATTTTTAACCCTCAGCAAAGTCTGTGTAAACCAACATTGATTTGACTCATGACCCTGCAGCCATTAACTTCAGCATTGTTGACACTTACGCTGTCGCTCGACAGCACTCAGTGACCTATGGCATAACAATGCCGAGTTGAACTTAGCTGGCGCAATATTTCAATGCAACAAAATTGTTTTGATTTTACTTGCCTTCCCATGAGGGCAAAAAAAGTCTGTTACAAAGTTTTAAATGTGGGAGGATGCAGCTCCAGAAAAAAGGGGCACCTATCATTGTACCACACCGCTACTACTAAAAAAAATAAGCCAAATCAAACCCTACACAAAAATCTATAAAATTATTCGACTTTTAAAGACATTTTAAAACTATGGATGCCATTTTTCTTTCATTAAAAGGTTCCTCCATCGCCAAATTGATGATGTCACATATGCAAGTATTGTGGAGCAGGTTGACATTGAGGCCAACAAGAAACGGAAGCTTGAAGAAATAGCTGCCCGTCATCAAGAAGAAGAAATACGTTTGGGCTTTGCCAGTGACAGCAACCAAACAACTCTTTCAGCCATTACTGAATCATGTCCCACACCTCCAGCTCCTCAGTCTTCAGCTTCTTCTGAATCTAATTTGTTAACCAAATCCTCCCAGAGCAGCAAATCTGTTGAAGCTATGGATGTGGAAATGTCTTCAAGCGGAACCACTTCCAGTGAATCCATGGAAGTTGTGCAGTCAGATGGTGGTGGTGGTGGTGCCAGACCAAAAACTCTAAAGCATCATGAAGGTGTGGAAGGATTTCATCGTTTCACACAGCACTTTTTTGAGCCGAGACGAAATTCTCCGCAAGAACGGCCAAGACGACAACAACGTGTGAGTAAAATAAGTCTGTGTTGATTTGGGTTCAAGTATAGATTAAACACCCCGGTTCTGCCTACCTCTGAAAGGAATGGGTTTAGTTGGACACCATATATGATGTCACTCAAACACAATGATTTCAAAAACAAACATTTTCAATTTCTGAATTTTTGAGATGAGGATTGATAATTTGTATAATTTGGACTACTGTTCTCATCTTGAGTGTTATGTAACCTCTGGCTTTGTTCAGGTGTCTCTTTTCCCCCCCGAGTTCGAAAAGAGACACTTAAAGAAGGCTGGAGGTGATGATAACAGTCAAGATAACAGTAGTCTGAATAATTCAAATTATACAAAACATTTTCAAATTGACTTTGTCAGAATAATATTTTGTCCATTTAAAAAATCTTAAACAACTTATATATTTACTAGACATATGCATGACTCTTTGAGTCACAACCTAGTGGTTGTGACTCAAAGAGTCATGCATATGTCTAGTAAATATATAAGTTGTTAAAGATTTTTTAAATGGACAAAATATTATTTATTCTACTTTCATTTTGAAAATTCATATCTTAAGACATTCTTCTTGCATGACTAAAAATAATCAGTCTCTTTACTTCTATATTATTCTGTATTATTATTATTATATAGAAGTATTATTATTCTTTCGACTTACTTTGCCATCTAATTTATGTACATGTTTGTGGTGTGTACAACACACATATTAGATGACGATGCTGAAAAAGAATAACTTTTTCTCTAAATGTTAACAAAGACATTAAGAAATAGAGTTGCTGAATCAACATAGAGTGAGAGGGGCAAGAGAGCTACATGTTAATTATAAATTACGGCTAATTAGAACAATTAAAACAGATTTTTTTTTCAAACAAATCTCAATCCCAGAATTAAGCTATATTTTAGCACATATTTTATGTTATTAAAGTATATAGGAAAATAGCCTTTAGGAAAACAAACGTTGATTAACTCACATTTAGTATCATAGATATTTATTTCTGAATTTTTTAGGTAGGATTGATAATGTGTTCATGGACACATGGTGCAACGGATAAAGGTGTTGAGTACAATCAGTTCTAAGTAACACTCTTTTGGAGGTTCAAGGTTCAATCCTCAGTACAAGTGATACTAACTAAGAATAAAATAAAAATTACTTCACTTAAGGAAATTTTATAAAAACATAAGTATTTTGACACAATTATTAAAAAAGCGAAATGCACAGAATATCTTGAAATAATAATCTTTTGCATTAAGAAAAAATTAAAATATTTTAAAAAGTTAATAAAAAAAACTAATGCAACTTGTTTAGTCATTTTAATATGACAACACCAGAATTAAATTTATCAACCGAACCCACTTGAAGTGGAGTTAATAGTTCATTTTAATGTTTTTTAGTAAATTAATTGGCATATTTTTCCACAGAATGAAAAGCGTAATTATTCACCCCCTGAAAATGAGAACAATGTTCTTATTCTATTTTCTGTGAAACTTATTGTTTTTCTTTTTATACATTCTGAATATGACTTACCCTAAAGAAAGAAAAAAAAAATTTTTTTAATTAAAAATATATATTTTTTTGTTTTCAATAATAAAACGATGTGTTATATCGTAGTAATAATGATAAATAAATAAGAACACAAGACAGGAATAGAAGGAATAAGAAATGTATTAAGAATACTTAATTACATACAATAAGTCAGTCGCAAATACAGGCTCTAGGCAGATGTGCTATAAGCGGTGCCCCTTTGGTTAGGCAAAGGTGTTGACTTTATCGTGAGCTGATCAATCCATTCTGTCACTATGGGTAAATCCGGATCAATCCACAACAAGATGATAAATTGTTAGTAAATAAAATAGTAAAAAAAATAGAAACTATGGTTTACAGACTATTTACAAAATGTACATTTACAAAACAGCAAATTAATCGCATACAAAACATACATTTACAGCATTAATAAATATGTGAAGATATTAAGAATTTGAAACATAAAATCTTTTACCAAAACGGTTGATATGCCATAAAACCAAACCAAACAAACCCAATCATTTACTTTGGTAACGATCATTTATTTTTCGTACATATTCTTTTCCTTTAAATTACTACATACACATTTGTCTGTGTCAATATCTTGATACATTAACATGTTGGAAGGCTAGTTTCCTTTAAGAAAAAATTGTTACAGACATAAATTTTCATTTAAATATGAAATAATTGCTCAAAGACTAAATTAGGTACAATACTATCTTTGCTGAAAGCTGTATGGATTTAAATATGTGACAAATGAAAAAATACAAACGTAGTTTGATAAACTATGTAAATATAAATTAATATTTGAAAATTGTTATAAGAAAATAATTTTTACATTATGAATAATTTTGAGATATTAACAACTTAAAGCATAACTTTTACCAAAATGTATGTATTCAGCTAACCTGAGAAATAAGGCAAAAATTCTATCAAAATGTTACTGTAGGGAACAGTTATTTATAGACCAGAGTTATTTTTCATGCATCAGTTATTTCTCTTGGGCTTATATTCACAAATTTTGTGAATGCAAGGGTTTGGTTGGAAACTCTCGTACTAATATGTGGTCGAAAATTAAGGATTCTTCCTTGTTTATTGGCTACATCACATTCGGGGTGCTTCACCATGAGGGAATGTGAATAAATGCTTTGTGTTTAGCACATGCATTGTTCTTCACCATTATTGATTTAATGATGATACTTGTTGATTGATAAGAGAGTCTAACCGATTCATCAAAGTATATTTTTTAAGTTATTAAAAACTCATTTAAAACAAATGAATCTCTGTTTTCTTTGCAGATGCAATTCAATGAATCTTTACCTTCATGTTCAATGGACACAAACTTTGCTGAACCTGTTGAGGAATTTAAGGTTGGTTTCTTCAATTTATGATTTGATTGTCTTTCTAGCTTGAAATTAGTCATCCTGTTTTATTGCATCACAATGCAAACAATTTGCATTTATCAATTACACTTATTTACTTCTTTATTATGTATATTTTATTTATTATGCCTTTTTGGCATCTTTTATTTTAATCATCCCATTCCAACATTTTAGAAAAAACACCACACACACACACACACACATATATATATTACAGCTCTAGTCCTACGCTATTGAGCTATTGTAAAACTTTGTGTTATAAAAATTTATATCTGAAATTTAAATATATATACATTTATAAAGTTGGTATGTTTATATATTTGTATGTACAGGATTCACTTCCTAAACTAATTAACCGATCATTATGAAATTTGGAACATAGCTCCTCGGCATAAGAAGTCCAAATGTGGGCTATATTTAGTTTTTTACAAAGGGGGTAAAAATGGGGGTGGAAGCCCTTTGTGAAAATTCAGATACCTCCGATGTTTTGAAATTATAACAGACATCAATTAATAAATATTCTCCAAATTTCAGTTTCTTTGCAGTATTTTAAAGGGTTTTTATGGGGCATAATATAGGCACAACCTCACATTTGAAAATTCAAATATATCAGATTTACATTGAATTTGATCCACAGTCATTAAACATCAATCAAGTAAGATTCCCTAAATCTAAATTTCTTAAGACTCCTTAAACTTAAGCTTTAAATTTGAGACATTTTCTAGAATCAAAATCATGTAATGGACTTTGATCAAAATTAAAATAAGGATTGTCGACATAAGGTTTAGCATCATTATATATTGATTTTAATCTTCGTAAGGGTACATAAAAGTGGTGCAAACTGGTCCTGTTAGGCAAGTTCATTTTATTCGTGCTGGGACGGGTAGTCTTCTAGTATATTTGCTGTATAAGACCGACAAGGAACTCTTTAGTCTTTTTTCAGTAGCTTTTCATGTACTCTCACAAATATTAATTTTTTTTTCTTACCAAAAGAATAGAGAAACTTTATCGTCTGTGTCAATGTCTTCATACATTAGCACATTTTCTAACATGTTAATGTATCAAGATGTTGACTCAGACAAATGTGTCTGTAGTCATTTTTAAAAACAAAGAATAATTGATTTAAATCTAAGAAAACAGATTAAGAAAGTTAATGACAAAAAATCGGATATCTATAGAAATGAAATGAATGGTGAATTACGAGGTCGTTGACATAGTTCAATGTTAACAAACCGAGCGATTTCATTGGATAATCATCTATGTTCATTATCCAATGGAAATGAATGGTGAATCTCTTTAAGTGTTTATTACTAAAAGATGAAGCAGGTCGGATTCTGCCTGGCGAGTGAAGTATGTAATTTTTCAATCCATGTTATTCACATAACAGAAAAGGAAATTCCAATTTTTCATCGATTACATAATATATCTGGTCACATATTAGATCCTTCATTAAGAAAACTGTCACGATAAATACCGCTATTTCTCAAAGCCTAGAGAGATAAATATTTGTAACATAATTAAGCATTGACTCTCCTATATTTTAAAGATGTCTGATTATTTCTTAACAGAAACGGGTACATATATTTTTTGTTTAAACTATTATTTACACCAAATAAAATTCTACAATAATTAGTCAATTTTCAATTGTATCTATATTTATTTTACATTTTCTTACACTATAAGGGCTACCCATAAAAAAAAAACAAGTCAGTACTTCATTCGAAGAGGCTACACTTCATGTCATCATCATACAATAAGAAAATAATTAAAGGTTTCATTTTTTCCATAGACATATTTCCCGCATTTGGCAAAGTTTTCTTATTGCGTGCATGCATACATTTTCAGTTATTTAATAGTTTAATTTCTACATCAGTAAATTCATATTTCAGTCACCTTCATTATTAGAAAATGAACTAACATGGTTTTACATTTAAATAAACAAAAAAATAACGCTTTTTACTATCTTTTTACTTTGTTAAAAAACAAACATTTACTATAACTTTTCAGATTTATTTTTGTTACAGTAAATAAGGACAACATTAACATTTAAGCTATTTGACAATTACTATACTACATCGAATAATGCTTTGACTAATTTAACAATTTATTTCGTGCATTTGGTTCCACAGAGGTCAAAAATTAACTTTGTCTGAAACATCTAAGACCGACCAATCAATATTTCACAATGAGATTTTTCCTGGCCCATCATGAAATATTAAGCTTATTAATGGTCTAAACAATCTATTCAATCTTATATATGAAATTAAGCTGCATGGATTTTTTACTTGAAACCTAAATGTCTTTTGCCCTAAAACATTAATATTTAATTCTGAATAGCCATTTCCTTTTCTTTAGTGTTGCTCCATGTTTTAAGAAGAAGAAAAAATTGTAATTCAATTTAATTTCTTTGTAAATAAAATTATTCCTGCTTGGAATATTTTTCCCAGGGAAGCGAAGGTCGTTTTCTGCAGCAAATGTCAATTAGAGATGGAAGCCCCTTTTTCTATCGACAGCAAATTTTTACAGAATAATAATACTGAAAATTATTTTGTTAATACTAAATAGCTGTTAAAAAATTCATATTTTCATTCAAATATAAACTGCCGTGGAAAGAAATAGGTAATATCTGAAAACTTAAATTTAAAAAAAGGTCATGGTGTTTTTATTTTTAAGTATAACTCAAATAATATGAGAGATAACTCATATTTTAACTTGACCAATATAATAAGAGTTATCTACCTTATTATATAAGCATTTCTTTTTTCATCTCTTTATATTAACATTATTTGATTGATTCGCATGTTTCTCGCCTATACATGACTTACTCATTACTTTTTTGTGGTGGGGAATTTTCTATTAATCTAATATTTATTGAAATAAAAAAAAATATACAAACTAAAATTTTATTTCTTTTTCTGTATAACTTTAAAAATGTGCAAAAAAAAAAAAATTACAAACTAAAATGACATTACTACATCCTGGTGGATACATCTAGTATATACATAAAACAAAGTGTCTATTACCAATTCCTGTTTGTCTGCCTCTGTTTGTGTGAGGTAAACTCCAAAACTAATCAATTGATTATTATGAGTTTTTGAGTACAGATGTTAGGTGTAAGAGTAGGTAATGTGGACTATATTTAGTTTAATGTGGTTTTATGAAAAGTAGTTAAAGGGGGAATAGAAGCTTTTCGTGAAAATTCAGATATTTACGATTTTGATGAAATTTTAATCATAGGTATTGAACATCAATTAATAAATATTCCCAAAAATTTCAGTTTCTTTGAAGAATTTTAAAGGATTGTTCGACGTGCTTGTTACGATGCAGCATAAGATCCGGCATGTGATCCGGACGTATCATCTATTTATTTATATTTTAGCCAGAACGCTTTGGCTCAATAAGGGAATTTCCCGAATTCAAATGCTATATTTAACAGGCAAACAACACACAGATGAAATAATTGGAAAGAATATATCGACAAAAAGACAATGGTTATGAAATGAGCAAATACATTTATTGTAGCAACGAAAGAATGAGGAAACAAACAAATAAATCAATTCAATGCAAAGTTATAAAATGTTCTCTCTGATCAGTTCAAACAACAACAAGGTCTACTTATTTCTTCAACCTTTCCATTGAATTAAAACAATAATAGGGTTCGATACAAAATAATAATTGTGTTCCTTTCAGTAATTTAACAGGACAATAAAGTTCACTTACTTCTAAAGTCCAATTTTCCAATGAATTCAAATCATAATGAAAGTTCACTGAGCTCAACAAATGTCCTGTCCACATCAGCAAAGTTAGATCTTTTCTTACAATATCTTTTAATCATATCCCCAAATATTACATCCCGATCTCTGTCAACATGAATCCGTCTTCAAGCATCAACCATTTTACTTTTTTTTCACTCAACATCTGTATTCGAAATTCAAGACAAACGGAATTTTTCCGCAATGCAAAATCTCTGATCTCTTGCCACATCTATACGCCCCTTGACCATTTGACCCCGTACATCTTATCGCTACAGAATTCTCTCTGATTGTGTCAACAAAAACAAAATCAACCGCCAATCCTACAAATGTCGTCTGCCAAAATCATCTAATTTCTTCGTTTTTCTCTATTTCGTTTTCACCCGACTTATAAGATCACCCGATCACTTTCTCTTCCTTGTAACATTAGCCTCTCGCTCTCTCCCTCAATTCCAAGTAGTCTGTGATGAAGAGAATAACTGGCTGACAAGCAGCGAAGATACGCCTCTGTTACTCTTCCTCTCTCTCTCTGCTGTATGAACACACATCCACATTAAGACACTGCGAGAGAAGCTACTACGTTTTCTCCGCTCCGTGTGCGTAGCTGTAGTTTTTTTATTCCATCAATATTTTCATTTGATTTTATTTTCTTCTTTGTTTCCATCGAAATATTAATTTTTAAGTTTTTCTTTCTTTAAATCCTTGTTTACAAATTGCCATCAACATGTCACATGCTTAATATGGATGCAGCCTTCCATTTGAAAATTTAAATATTTCTGATTTGCATTAAATACTCTCTCGCGCAAATTTAATTTGTAATCAGTCATAGTTATTAGGCACTAATTAAGCAAGATTGCAATTTCTTTTCAAGACCCTAACACATCACTCTTAACTTAAGCTGAACGCATCACTCAATAATTCCTAGGCCTAACTAATAAAACAGCAACTTTTAGGCAAAATTCGACTTTATTTACCAACATTGTCTTCTTCTGGTATACTGATACACTGATTCTAACACTTTTTTTAACAATTCAATGCACTTTTTGTAGAATGATTTGCCACAGTTTCCAATATCACTTCTTCATTCGAGCCAAATCTCTTTCCCTGGAGCATTCTTTTGAGGTCTACAAACAGTCAGTAGTTGCTGGGGGCCAGATCTTGAGAATAGCGTGAGTGTGGAAGCAATCTGAAGTACAATTCATGTAGTTTTGCCATCGTTGCAATCAACATGTGAAACAGTACATTGTCTTGGTGAAAGAGAACTTAAAATGCATCAATAATGCTATATAATATTCTTCCTTTCTCAAGGTAATCAATGAAAAAATACCTTTGACATCCCAAAATACGGACGTCAAAACCTTGCATATTGATGTTTGTGTCTTTGGTCGCTTTCCTACTGCTGTCCACTAATCTAATTACCAATTTAACTCCGGAGTGAAGTGGTAGATCCGTATTTCATCCATTGTCATATATTGATGCAAAAACTCCCTTTTTGTTGCATTGAGACAGTTGCAAACAGCGCTCTGAATTGTCGGCACATTGTTGTTTATGATCGAATGTGAGCAAACGCGCTACCCACTTTGAACACAGTTTTCTCATTGACAAATGTTCATGCAAAATGGTAAATACATTGCCTTCTGATATCTTCATCTTCAACTCCTTTGCTATTTCACGCAACTTCAAGTTACGATCAGCCAAAGCGAGTTCGTGGACTTTTTGATGTTTTCTGGGACAACTGCTGAATTTGGGCAACCTGAACATTCTAGCAGCATTCAGCATCATTTGTGTATGACAGCATTTAAAGTCAGCATACCACCTCTTAACCATTGTTTCCAACGGAACAGTCTGAATAACAGTTATCAAGCCATTGCTTTGCTTGAACAGTACTTTTTCCAATCAGAAAGCAATTCTTGATCAACACACAAAATTCAGATTTTTCCATTGTTTTGAAAATTTGCAACAGTAGCTTCACTTAAATAACTGTAATTTATAAACTAATAATCCAATTATGCTCGAATTTTGATATGTGCAATTTGAAGGTTAGTACTCTATAAAAATCATGTTTTTTTTTTCATTAGTGCCGCAAATTATATGTCAGGGCTTGGACTTATTGAGTGTTGTGTTAAACTCCAAATTTTAGACATTTTTTGAGAATCAAAATCATTTAATGAATTTTGATCAAAATTCAAAAGAATTTTAGATATAATATTTAGTAGCATATATTATACTAGAAAAATATTCTTTACACTTTTACGATTAAAAAAGAAAACTGTTCATTCTTAAAAAAAACTTAAGTATTGATATTTTAAGATAAAATATTCAGAATGTAAAAAAAATTCATTGTTTAGAATTTTTTGTCTTTATGCATTTTTTACATTCAATAAAACAAAAATCAGTTAATCGTTTCATTCTTTTATTTATTTCAGTTTCCTGAAGAAACAAAAGGACAAGTTCTTTATCATAATGAATTCAGGTTTGTCATTTATTGTTTCTTTACACTGCTCTCTCAACAGAGACCAGAATATGGTAAACCAAATTTGGGAGAGAGGGTTTTACAAAGCTGCTAGTGTAAAACTCTCTCCCTACAAATATGAGTAACCTGTATAATCAATCGTTCATGGTAACTGCTTTGTTTGCGGCACTTAGTGTGTGTTGCTTGTGGTTGCCTTCTAAATTGGGTTGCTTGCAGTAGTTTCCTAAATTTCTAAATAAAGCTGTTTTGCAATCTAGAATGTTGCAGTTGTTTTCATGGGATAAATTTAAATATGCAGTTTGAAAGCATGTATGATGTTGTGCAATTGGTTCATCTGTTTATACATTCATGGATCAAAAGAGAAGACTTTTTCTAAATGCGAAAATTAGGGCCAATTTCTCGCAGTAACGGTAAAGTCAAAACTCCCTATTTCAAGTTAATTTAACTTTATACACTCGATGCGCCATCTTTTTTATATACTGGCTATGTATATGCGATATCAGTCGCAAAGTTAACAAATTTGCATATTGGTTTTGAAAAAGGACATTTTATTAATTAATTATTATTTGTTATTGTTTTTTTAAAATTCATTGATTGTTTTGATTTCAGTATAACAAATAGTTCTGTTTCGCAATATTGTTTTATTTCCTGGACTCGTTCAGTAAGCCTCCATCTTGTTTTTTAAGAAGATTTCAGTTATCTGCCCTTGAAATCTTAAAAAAACAAGATAGACGCTTACTGAACGAATCGCTGTTATGATACGCAGAATGGAAAAATACTTGTAATTAAAGTTCTAGTCGATAATTTTTTCTACTTTTTGTACAGTGAGTAAGAATATAATGCTTAATAAGTATATATTATTGTTTTTATATAAAAATAATTTTTTCATATGGCCGCTAATCAGCATAAGCACCGTTCAGTCAAGTACCTTCTATGAAAATAAAGATAGAGTAGAGAAAGACTAGCACTGTCTCTTCAGTGAGAAAAGGGCATGAGATTAGATTGGTTGATTTTTTGTACTCTGTTAAGGCATAAAGGAGTGCTCTGTGCGGCATCTCCTCAGATGTACTCCGTCTGAGGACGTATCTGACTCTTATACAGGTTAGTTAAGTATCTGAAACTCTGCACATGTGCAAATGCAATCTATCAGTCAAATTGTAAACCATAGTTTATAACAATCTAATGTTGTCTCTTAATTTTCAGTTATGTATATGCATACAGCATAATCATGTTGACACACTAGTTCCCATTAGATCAAATTAGTAAAGCGACGTTGAGACTTGCCAGTACTAAATGGGTGACCATTTGGGAATACCAGGTGCTGTATGTGGCCTGGAGAGAACATGGCCTCCACCAGGTTCTATCATGACCACTGAAAAGTTAGAACAGGTAGAGTATCTGGCTGACTCCCCGACGACATCCCTTGACATTATGGGATATGGATGGATGGATGGATTATTATTATGAAGGAATTTGTGGTTAACTCTTACAAATTGTAACCTCCTAACTTTAGTTAGACATACTAAAAGTTTCCACACAGGAACTACTAGCTCAGGGACGAACACTAACAGAACCGCAACCTAATAGCATTGAATTGGCAAAGTAAAATAAAATGTGGAATGTTTTTGAAAAACTCAAAACAGCAACTGTAAAATAAAATAAAAAATTGTGTGTTTATATTCTCACTCCAAGAACAAATGATGTGCACAATTACTGCTTGAGCTGTGCATTCTGCTACCCTTTTCTGACATTCTCATGTTCGGCCTGTTTTCTCCTTGCAGCACACAAGATGTCTCTTTGAACTACAGGAAGCGGTGGCTTTGTCAAAAGCAAGCGACACTTCGTCCTGCCTTCCTCTTCCGTTACAGTGTATCTTTTGGGGGTCTTTACTTTCAGTAAATACAGAAACATTTTAATAATGGTCAAGGAAAACTTAACCCTTTATTAAGGTTGAAGATACAGACTAGTGTTGGGATGATTAATCGGAATTGGGAAGCAGAAAAATCTAAAGTTTTGGGGAATCAAAAAAGTTTGTTTTAATCGATTTTCAATGCCAAAAACGATTCTTTTAATTGTTTTTTTTTTTTTTTGTTTGTTAGTTTTTCTTTAAAACTTAATGGTCCATTGCTGGTACTATGATAAAATGATGAATATTTATTGATTTTAAATTCCTAGTAAAACTAAAATCTATAGCTCCCTTTCCCCTCCCCAAGTGTATTTTTTACGTTTGCGAAAATATATACACATGTTACATGGGTTATTACGGTAATCAGAAATGAAAAACAAAAACAGAAACTCTATAGCTAAATATTTGGAGATTTTAAAAGAATCAGAATCAGCAATTGTATCTGAATCGGGAATTTAGAACAGAATCGGTAATTGAATCGGAATCACGGAAAAATATTAGAATTGTTCCATCACTAATACAGACATGCTTATACAGCAATTAAAACATAGACCAACAATAACAATGAATTAGACAAAGTTAAAATACAATAATTTCTGAACTGGCAGAATAATACATGTTTTGCTAAATTCAAATAATAATTTATGTAAGTCAATAATAAACTTACAAAAGATTAGAAATCTTTTCAAAAGCAGAAAATTTATTTTCTATTCGCTTTTTTATGCAGATTAAGCTTCAAGTTTTCATCATCATTAATTTCTGCTTTTCATGCTGGCATGTTTTGGCCGGCTTTTAAAAATTGTCTTCCAAACTAATGTAAAAAATAGAAGCCCTGGCTAGAGAGCCATAGCCTTTATTTTCCCTGCTTTTTCTTAAGTTAATTTTTATCACTTCCTTCCATGTTTTCCTTGGCCTTTTCCTATGAATTGAACCTGCTACCTCAATTTCTCTACATCTACTAACCTAAGAATTCTCATGTATTCTTTCAATATGGTTATACCATCAGTCTTCTGTTTTGCACACAACTCCCTCCACTGTCCAGATTTAATCTTCCTCTGAGGTAATCAGATTTAAGCCTGTCTTTAACACTCACATTAGACATCCATCGTATTCTCATATCATTTCTCAATGCAATGTTTGTTTTCAACCCTCACTGGCCAGGTGTTGTTTCCATACATCATCACACTGCATACACATGCTTGATAAACTCTTCCCTTGGACAATAGTGGTAACGCTCTGCTGGTTAGTAATGGCAGAAGTTTCCTGAACTTACTCCATCCACTCCTAACTCTTGCAATCACGCTAGCACCTACTCCACCTATGCTTCACCAAGGTACCAAAACTTCTTAACAACTTCAATAGCTTCTCCATCCATATATACTTTCTCCATATCTGAGTTTTCATCCCTCTCTATTGTCTTACACTTCTTGCACACAAACTGCCAGTAATTCTAAATTCTACGGCACTTCTTGTGTACCCAATGCTTACAAGTACCACAAAAAATCGAGTTATCTTACAGAGATTAAAACATTACCTTTATAACAAAATTACTTATAGTTTTATAACAATTTGGTTAATAATTTAATGACCAAACGATACCATAATTTAACTATCAAAATCCTATTTAAAAGAAAAAAAATTAACATTAGGCATAATTTGAAAAAAGTGAAATAAAAGTTAAAAGGCTCCCGGGCAATGCTAGGTAGGTACAGCGAGAAATTTCTAAAATATAAGTCAGTTTATTTTGTTTCAAACATCAAATTTGAATTGGACACTACAGTAGATGAAAATTATAGTTACATTTTTTTGAGCGCCTTATATTTTTTTGGGAATTCTTGAATGAATTCCCCAAAAAATATAAGGCGCTCAAAAAAATGTAACTATAATTTTCATCTACTGTAGTGTCCAATTCAAATTTGATGTTTGAAACAAAATAATTTAGAATCTGATTTGTTTCATAGGTGAAAATTCTTTCTATTTTACCAGTTGTCTGGGCAGGACTACATAATTTAAAAAATAACTGTAGCAAAGTATGTTATTATAGTGCTAATAACGTTCTATAGGAAAAATAATGAAAATTTACTAGTCAGAATAAAAATTTTATATGTTAGATTGAATGCAATTTAAGTCTAATTTCGTAAATCTCACAGAATAACTTTAAAAAATAACGATAAAAAAAATCACTTTTTGACCATCATCAAAACAGAATAGTTGTAGTAGATTAAAATTATTCAGAAATCAAGCATTTGTAAACATTTCAAAGTTATTTCTTCTTTTAGTTAAATTTCTTCTGTTTTAAAAAATTCAAATCATAGTTAATTTATTCTTTTTACAGTGTTATTCAAAGACATTTTCAGCTATTTTGTCTAGTTTTTCATTTTCATAATGATAACGATTTTTTTTTAACTAATGTTACAGACGTAACGATATATAAACAAATTATTGTAATGATTGAAATGTTTTAATATTGTTACATTATTTAAAAAAAAAACATGGCTAAATAAAAAAAATATGAGGCCTTTATTTAAAACTCAATTTGTTTTTTAAAATTGAATATCAAAATTGTCTTTATTTTATGGAGAATCAGTATATCAGTATATATGAAATAAAAATAGGTTTAGTGATTGTATTAAAAATACACTGGAAGTAAATCTGTATAATTTAAAGATACATTTTCTCCGCTGTCTATTATGATTTTTAACTATAACTAATAACATTAAGAAAGTGAGTACACGTGTCGTAACTGGTTTCTCATTAAATGCTATGCCTTTACCTTTTTCAGTGATTTTAATTCTGAAGATTTTAAGGTAAGTAAATTCTTGTACATCATTTACGTAGTTATTATTTCACTATCAAATTCAAAGATAAAAACCAGATTCTACTTTTTTGGTGGTTATATGTAAACAGTCTAAAAAAATATCTGCAAAAAAGGAATTTAAAATAAAAATAAAAATTTTGCATTTTAGAGTGAGGGATCAGTTTCCTATATAAATCTAATGTAAAATGAGCACTCAGTTCTAGGCCAGTTATCGGTAAATGTAACATTGTTTTTTTTTTTTTAAATATTTTAAAATAAATTTCTGAATTGTACCCAGTTTCAGAAATAAAACAATCATTTGGCTGCATTGCTTCCTTCTACTTCTTTTACAGTGTATTAAAAAACAAAAAAACATGTTGTTTAAGGAGGGCACTGATTGGTCTAAAAATAAAAATATGCAAAATTCAAATTTGTATTTGGGAGCTGTTATTTTGCAGAAAACAACGCATTCATTTTTACTAAGGAAATTTAGTTTCCTACACAAGTATGCCATCCTACTGGCATACTATTTGGCTTGGGCCTGAATTTATCTCTTCACAAAATAAGACTGATTTTCTGAAGTAATTTACTTAATGCAGTTGTCTAATGGATAGAAGTATTAAATTATCAATTTATTTACAGGTGTAATCTCCCGTGATGCATAATTTTTAGAGAAAATCCAAGAACTTCCTTTTGTTCTTTTTTGCTTTTGGAGAGTTACAAAGATGGTATCTACAATTTAGTTCTGATATTTTCAGAAAATAAAAAACGATTACAGGCGAAGATTACTAAATTGAATACAGGAGTGCATAATTGGTGCAATGAATAACTATGCAGACTATGGAATCAGCTACATTGATTTAAAATATATCTACTGATACTGATCTACTAATAGTGCTAGGAAAGGTATAAGGCCACAATTTCCCCGTCTAGGTATTAGTACAATAGTGGCTATTGTACTAATACCTAGACGGGGAAATCTCATATATAATGAATTGTTTACTTTAACTACAAAAGCTAACAAATATACAGAATATTTACACTAACTAAATAAAATAAATATTTTCTAAACTCATAACCTACAAGTATTACCTCACCTCCGGTAACTTCTGCAAGACTACATTAACGGCTACATTTATATTAAATCTATTTCCGCCTGACATACAATATCCACACTGCTCTGAAATAGATACTTTGAAAAGGAGGTTATATCCACGAAATATCAGTAAAACCTTGATACCATCTAACGCGTTATTGTTTAGGGATAAATCAGTAAGAAATAAAAAAAAAAAAAAAAAAAATGACATATTGTCTTTTTATGTCTTTTTCTTGACTCATTCTTCACCCATTCTTTCAGTAAACCCAATGCTCATACCTTTGCATTGCTATAGCGTGCATAAACCTATATTTAGCTATTGTATTAAATAACTCCAAAAAAGTTGATATGCCATAAAAAAACAAAATAAATCGGCTGAACATAAATTCTTTCCCCTGTGTTCAGGTTCACACTGATTTTTCAATTAGTGTTGCCAATCATATGCAGTAGATGGCAGACCGATAGATGGCAGACCACTGACGGAGATGGATACTGGTGACAACAAGCTGGAAGTAGTGACAGACTTTTGTTATCTTGGAGATGTGCTGTCATCAGGTGGAGGTTGTGAACTCGCAGCAGCTACACGTTGCAAGTGTGCCTGGAAAAAGTTTAGAGAGCTGCTACCAATCCTGACAAACAAACACCTGCTAACAACTACGAGAGGGCGTGTATACTCCTCATGTGTCAGAAGTGTGCTGTTGTATGGCTCAGAAACTTGGGCTGTCTCTGCTGGCATACTAAAGAAGCTGCGCCGTAATGATAGGGCAATGGTCAGATGGATCTGTTTGGTGAGGCCTGAACAGTACGTTTCTTTTGAATCCCTGCTCTCACAGGTCGACTTGAAAAGCCTTGTGGACATAATGCGGAAGAACAGACTGCGTTGGTTGGGTCACATTGAGCGTAGCGATGGCTGGATTGCTAAAGTTCGACAGTTGAATGTGCCAGCAGAGAACATCACCACTGGCAGATCCAAGTTGACTTGGGAGGACGTAGTCAAACGTGATAGGAAGGCCATGGGTATGGATTCCATCAAGCCTTGCCAAAGACAGGAGTGGAGAGGAAGACTTAGATTTCGAGACTAGATAATCAGGCCCTACCCTCATCAGAGGATTAATTGTGGCCTGATTCAACAAATAAACTGGTTGATGATGATGATGAATCTGTAAAAAAAATTCCCATTACTTTTTAATCATACCTGATGTCCGTGGAATCGGTTGAATTGAATTAAAATCTAGTCTAAGCTATCGCTTTCACTTATGCTGTAATACCTTTTCGAAAGGTATGAATCCACCCTTCTCCAGCTATGGATAGAAAAGCAGCTTATGTTAAATGAATAATTTCAGATAGGTTATGGTTCGTCATTAGATAACCCGAAAATGGTTGATATGCCGTAAAACGGACAAACCAAATAGCACATGATTTCTTTTTTTAATTTAATGCTGCAAGGGGGAAAGGTGTAGTCTAATAGATACCGACACAAATAAATCTATTATATAAAGGACAGTCTTTCTTTTTTGTCTGTACATCTTTCTAAAACACAGAAACTATCAAAGATACGCTTACCAAACTTGCATATTCTGACTCCGTATGACCCGGAGGTGGTTATGGTAAAAAGGAAATACTCTAATATTCATTAGCTTACGATCATTAAAGACCAAATTAGTGCATAGTGGGTCGAAAGAAGAAATTATTTTCTTTCATTCTTAGTTAAATGTTCGAAAAAGAACATTGAAACTAGGTCCAACAATCGGATACTGCTGATGACTTAATCTTTTTCTTTTGTCTTTCTTTCTATTACTTTGAATCAGTTGCCAAAATTTGCTAATGAATGACAATCAGACGGATAGGTCTGTTATAAAATATAATGTGATTGAGGATGAGTGTGAGAGAAGTACTCTTCTAATTTTTAACTCTTTTATTTTCTTATTCAGCCCCCCCCCCTCCCCGGCAATACTGCGTAGCTCTGCTAGTATAATATTAATGTATAAATTGTTTTCAAGTTTTTAAAGGAAAAACAAATATAATCCTAGGATCCAGTCAATTTAAAAATAGATCTTTGTTTGTTTTTAAAGATGTGGCACATTTGAGTGACGTCATATAGTGTAGGATGCCGAATTTACACTTGATTAACCATTTCTAATGTTTGTATTTTTTTTTCTTTTAGCCTTGTGAAAGGGATGTCAAAGTGTTCAGTGCCGTCAATGACAAACCTTCTCTTGATTATGAAGGTAAACATCTTTACTTTATTGACAAACATTTTACTTTTTCCTAGGGAAAAATCATGGGTTTCAATAGAAAACTGTCTTTTTCAATTCATTCTCTTTCTACCAGGTGACTCCCCAAACAGATGCCAACCATGAAATAATGCCAATCCTCTGCAATACAACCATATTTGGTACAAATAAACTTTAGTCAATTAGATTTTTCCACCAAGTTTCAGTTATGCATGTCAACATACTTTGTTTTATTTCTGTTCAGTGATATGCAATGGAGGGGGGACTTTGGTGATCATCTCATAAGTAGGAGGTATGATCCTGAATTGGCTTCATACTTCCCGGACCTTAACTCCACCCCAGATTTTTATCTGTGAGGTTACTTCAAAGATAATGATTATCAAAACAATCCCCAGACTATTTCTCAACTGAAGAGCGCCAACACAACTAAAATTAGGGCAGTGTTAAGAGAAGAGTGTGTCAGAGTTATTAACGATTTTGCAGGTCGTATCCAGGTGTGCTTATCAT
This sequence comes from Sepiola atlantica, assembly GCA_963556195.1. NCBI lineage: Eukaryota > Metazoa > Mollusca > Cephalopoda > Sepiida > Sepiolidae > Sepiola > Sepiola atlantica. Next base: position 136,471,103 of record OY744520.1, read on the forward strand.
TGAATGGCGATAATACAAAGACTGTTAGACAGTCATTACTCGAACCTGCAAGACAAATACCTTATTATAGTTATATATATATATGAGCCTTGTTGATGGAATGAACAATATGATTTTATTCATAACTAGTATATTTACTAGTTATAAATAAAATCGCATTGTTCATTCCATCACATATTTTTGCTAGGCTGAGAGGATAATATCATGATGAACGAACACATACACTGACGGAAAGGATGATATTATGATGAACGAACACTACCCCTTCCAAAAAAAAGTAGGAGTTAATGCCTGGAAGCATGATATCATTACAACAAAATAGATAATTCCCCCCCCCCCCCCCTCTCCCTCCAAAAAGAAAATGAGATGTTAATCCTGGGATGATGGTATCCTTTACTGCCTCCCCTCTCAAAAAAAAGAGGAAGTAATGCCTGGGAGGAATGTATCACGACGAATAAAAATATACTACGCATAATAAATAAGCATAAACCGTTTATATGTTAATATAGTTAGGGTAGGTGGGAAAACTTTTGCATTTATTCATTTAGATAACATTAAAAACAATGACAAGTTTCATTGTCCACGTGAAACACCTAAATGAAAATTGTCAGGAAAAATATAGTCATCATCTTTATAAACAAAGAGAAATATGCTTGTTTATGTTTCCGACTTTGAAATTAATTAAATAGTAATTATTTCGGCCGCCCCCCCCCTCTGTTTACAAAAATTCCCCAGGACGGACAGACAGACAGACATCCTGACAGAGAAGTGTTCGTTATATTATAAGTGGACTAGCCAAAATATTTTTGCTAGGCTGCCGTGTCAGAAATGAACGCTAACCCGTAAACCGATGGAGCCCCACTCATATTTCTTGGGTGGGTAGACATCGATTTTCTTTGTTTTGAACCAAGAATATTTTTAGTTTGAAAACGAAAAAAAATTAAAAACATTTTTTTACCCACCCCCTCCAAAAGTCTTTTTTCACCCTCCCCCATGAATACTAATATTTTCAGTTAAAAAAAAAAAATTTCGCCCCCCCCCCCAATTTATTTTTTGCCCGTAAAAGAGAAAATTTTTTTTACCCCCCCCCCCCAAATTTTTTTGTACTCTTCCCCATGAATAGTAATATTTTAAGTTAGTAAAAAAAAAAAAAAAAATATTTTTTTACCCCCCCCCCCTCTAAAAAATTTTTTTTTTAACCCTTCCTCATGAATAGTAATAATTTCAGTTAGAGAAAGAAAAAATTGTTTTTTTTTACCCCCAGCCCCAATTTTTTTTAACCCTTCCCCATGTTTTCAGTTAAAGAAAAAAAAAAAAAATATTTACTTCCCCCCCCAATTTTTTTTTTGCCCTTCCCCATGAATAGTAATGTTTTCAGTTAGAAAAAGAAAAAAAAAATTTTTTTACCCCCCCTCCCTCACCCCCCAATTTATTTTTTTACCCTTCCCCATGAATAGTTAGAAAAAAAAAAAAAACTTTTACCCCCCCATCCCAAAATTTTTGTTTTTACCCTTCCCTATTAATAGTAATGTTTTCAGTTAGAAAAAGAAAAAAAAAAAAAATTTTTTTTTACCCTCGGTTATATCAAAGAACTAATGTTTAAATATGCTATTAAAGGCGCCTACGTCATATCAAAAAACCAGTTTTGTTATTCTTCCAAAACGGTTACCCATTTAGTAATGGTTGAGATATTTGTTTCTTAACTTCAATTTACAATAAAACACCTTTGTCTTATACACCGTAATGAATGTAAAGAATGTGAAAAAAATCCTCTCAAAATGACGTCACTTCTGGACGGACCAGTAGGATGAGTCAGCAATTTATTATTTCAAAATGATCACCAATTTACTAATGGCTTGGATATGCCTTGATTAACTTCAATTTACAACCAAACACATTGTAATGAAAACGTAATGTAAATAATGAATGAAAACTGTGAAAAATCCTCTCAAAATGACGTCACTTCCGGACTAACCGGAAGGATGAGTCAGCAATTTAGTTTTCCTAAATGGTCACCGATTTACTAATGGCTCGGATATGCCTTGTTTACTTTTAATTTATAGTAGAAAACATTCTCTTTACAACGTAATGTAAATAATGAATGAAAACTGAAAAAAAATCCTCTCACCATGACGTCACTTCCGGACGGACCGGAAGGATGAGTCAGCAATTTAGTTTTCCAAAATGGTCACCGATTTACTAATGGCTCGGATATGCCTTGTTTACTTGTAATTTATAGTAGGAAATATTCTCTTAACAACGTAATGTAAATAATGAATGAAAACTGTGAAAAAAAATCCTCTCACAATGACGTCACTAAAGAGGGGAGGGTGGACCTCCTAGAACTGCACAGGACAGACCCATAGACCGGCGTAAATGAAGACCCGAAGGCCAAGACAATAGCAGTGAAGACCCGAAAGCCAAGACAATACCAGTCTATGTGGTTCAGTATTCATCGGAACAGATACTACACTTTGATCTTAGCTAAAAGGCCGAGAAAGACTTGAAATTTTAACAATAATCGCCATTGCAAGTATGGTTGAGAAAACACGCTGGTTGATGAAGAAAATGGCTTTAATTAATTGTATGAATAATTTGTCTTCATATCACCTTATCGGAACGTATTGTGAATACATATGGAAACTTGATAATAGCAGTTATAAGTGTATATTTGTAAATCTGAATTTAATGGAAGGTTAAAAGGAATGTATTATGTAAATGAGGAAGCCCGTCTAATGTCTAAACGACGTTTATTAAGGGTATATAAAAAAAAAAAATTTGTTACCCTTCCCATGAATAGTAATATTTTCAGTTAGAAAAAGAAAAAAAGAAAGATTTTACCCCCCTCCCACCAAAAATGTTTTTTTTTCCCTTCCCCATGAATAGTATTGTTTTCAGTTAAAAAAAATTTTTTTATCCCCCCCCCCAAAAAAAAATTATTTTGTTACCCTTCCCCATGAATAGTAATATTTTCAGTTCAAAAAAGAAAAAAAAAAAATTTTTACCCCCCCCCCCCCAAAATTTTTTTGTTACCTTTCCCCATGAATAGTAATATTTTCAGTTAGAAAAAGAAAAAAAATTTTTTTTACCCCACCCACAAAAAATAAATTTTTTTTACCCTTCCTCATGAATAGTAATATTTTTAGTTAGAAAAAGAAAAAAAAAAAAATTTTTACCCCCCCCCCCCCCAAAAAAAAAATTTTGTTACCCTTCCCCATGAATAGGAATGTTTTCAGTTAAAAAAAAAAAATTAAAAAAAAAAATTTTTTTACCCCCCCCCCCCCCCAAAAAAAAACTTTTTTTGTTACCCTTCCCCATGAATAGTAATATTTTCAGTCAGAAAGAGAAAAAAAAAAAAAATTTTTTACCCTTAAAAAAATTAAAAAAAATTAGTAGGCGCCTCGGTAATATCAAAGAACTAATGTTTAAATATGCTATTGAAGGCGCCTACGTCATACCAAAACGGTTACCCATTTAGTAATGGCCGAGATATTTGTTGCTTAACTTCAATTTACAATAAAACACCTTTGTCTTATCAACGTAATGAATGTAAAGACTGATAATGTTAAAAGATCCTCTCAAAATGACGTCACTTCCGGTCTAACCGGAAAGATGATTCAGCAATTTAGTTTTCCAAAATGATCATCGATGTACTAATGGCTCGGATATGCCTTGTTTACTTGTAATTTATAGTAGAAAACATTCTCGGTACAACGTAATGTAAATAATGAATGAAAACTGTAAAAAAATCCTCTCACGATGACGTCACTTCCGGACTAACCGGAAGGATGAATCAGCAATTTAGTTTTCCTAAATGGTCACCGATTTACTAATGGCTCGGATATACCTTGTTTACTTTTAACTTTTAGTAAAAAACATTCTCTTAACAACGTAATGTAAATAATGAAGGAAAGCTGTGAAAAAAATCCTCTCACAATGACGTCACTAAAGAGGGGAGGCGAAGCCTGGGAGGGTGGACCTCCTAGAACTGCACAGGACAGACCCATAGACCTGCGTAAATGAAGACCCGAAGGCCAAGACAATACCAGTGAAGACCCGAAAGCCAATTAATTATAAGACTTTGTATGTAAAATTGATTTCTTATTACAAAATAGGTTTAAGTGAAATTCCTGTGGTATACAGTTACTGGAAGTGGCTTGATGTAGTGGTTACAGGCATAAACTATGCTAGACAGAAGAAGGAAAATTTAAAAAAATAACACCAGTTTTTCTCTGCTTATCCCGGCAATGTTTCAAGTCTTCCTTGTCTTCTTCTTGCCACTGGTCTCTAGCTATGTCGTTTCAAGAGAGATGCGTTTTGAGATTGCACAACCCTAGTTTCACTATAGACTCTTTGTGCAGGCACCCTTACAGAGTGTATCCATTGTCTCTCGAGACTGAAGGAAGCCAATAATAATAACATTTAGCTAAAAGTAAGCCTGGATTTTTATTTTATAAAACTTCAAAAAATCTTACGGTGTGGGAGTGGTCTAATGGATATCAATGCAGACTATAAAGAATTGGTAAGTCAATGTTAAACCCCATCAGATTGAGAAAGGTATGAACACCCTTCCCCCTCACCTATGGATGAAATGGTGATCTTTAAGGAATCGTTTAGAATGGGTATTCTGTTGTATGTAAAATAATAACTAGCTGTTCTTACCTGGCATTGCCCAGGATTCAGTGAAATCATTTTAGTTTTTAATTTGTGCCTGGAGAAAATTGGGGAACATAAAAAACTCCTGCTCCCATTCCTAAACCCCATATAAGTATGAGTTGGGGGGGGGGAGTTAAAATACATTTGCTTCCTGGTAAAAGAAAGAAACAAATTTGGTATTTAAAAATTTTTTTTTTTAGGATGTGCTTGAATAAATAGAAAAAAACCCAAAAGAATGAAAAAGAAAATAAAAAAATTAAAAAAAAATCTTTTGAAGTGTAAGAAAAAATTTAATTGTTAAAGAAAAAAGAATTATGTACACTGAGAGGGGGCTTATCCCCTGACTCAGTCTATCACAGTAGTAATCAAAACAAACTGGTGAGTGGACAAAATATCTAAATCTAAAAAATGATTGAAAGTGCTTTTCTTTCTATGGCAGCACTTTATTGGTGATCAAGATTTTGCTGATACTCTCTCTTTCAACCTGAATCTCGTGGTTCAGTGGCGGGGTGGGTGGATGTAGTTGTTTCTTTCACCACCAGCCCTCAAATCCTTGTTTTACTCTGGTTAAAATGAATGGCTCTCTCTTTGAGGAAGCCCCTTGTTTTGAAAAGCTCCTATGACTAACTTTCACTCCAGATCTAAAATGGAAGTCTTATATCCAAGCTAAGATGGCTGGAAAAATGGTTGGATCTTCCTACCGCTTTAGAAAGTAGCTGACTCCTAATGCAATCCTCTACCTATGTTAATAGTCAGACATGTTCAAAGATGGGGTACTGCTGCCACATTGAGGGAGGTGTCGCTCAGTGCACCTTTTCTTGCCATGGCAAAGTACAGTCTGGTGGGGAGATGATCTCTTCTGTTTTCTACAGCCACTTTCTCACAGAAGAGACGTTGCTAGTCTTTCTCTACTCTATCATTATTTCTATGACAGATGTCTAGATCCTTATTGTAAGACATTCACAGCAAAAACTCGTTTTCTATTACAATTGTAACCACCATGCAAAATTTCAGCATGATCAGATAAATAGTTTATAAAGAGTTATCAGCGTTTCCATGGATAACTTCCATGAATACGCTATAGAATATGGAGAAGTAGGCCCAGATATACTTTGGCCCATCCTTATGCTTGTCAGGCAGTGGTATGCAGTCTCATGACTGACTTAAGTTCTTATTACTATTAGTATTATATTTTTTAAGATTGTAGGCAATTGCATATATATAAACATTTATTTTTCATTAAATGTTAAAATGAGATTTCTGATTAAAATAAGAAATGCAAAAAGTGACAAAATAAGTAAATGATAAAATGAATCAAAAATAAAACTTTACACCTGAGTAGTTGCATACATTCTGTGTGCGACAGAGAAATTGAGATGTTTTAGCCACCCCTCCAACCCACTTGCCTATGCAGCACTATTAACATTTGATTGAATAAGATTTTGACCGTAATGCATGCCTCTACCCTTTCTGTCTGCCTCTTAACAGAATTAACATTCCTGGGAGAAAATAAAGAAATCATTGTGTTATAAACACCTGACTTGGTTGTCTTTTGTCATTGATATATTTTGCTATCGTCTTTCTTCAATGATGAGAAAATGATTTCACTGTTTGACTGGCGTGTATCGTTCATTTATCATCCATATATCTTAGATCTTATTTCATAAATGGTATGGGAAATTTAATGACTTCCACACATGTGTCGTGAATGAAACTGAATTGAGAAACTTGAATAACGTTTTTAAAACAAGGAATGTTTATTTACTGAAAATGAATAAAAAGTGAATCAGATAGTAAAAACAGTTCTAGCCATAAAAGGTCTTAATAATGTGATAGTATTAATTTCAAAGTCACTTATCTTTTATGTCAGCATGTGTCTGTTTAAGGGAAGTCAAAGTGAACACATCCACTCCTTGTGGTCCTAACTGTAAATGGGCCAATCCTATTCGCTAAGCCACATACCTGTGGTAGCCTCTGGTGAAAAGCCACAGGGAGATGACTTAGATAGGTCAGGCTTTTTAGCGAAATTCCGCTTTTTTTTTTAAATCCAGAAAAAGCGGATCTCTGCTTAAATCCCTATGGATGTGAGTTGTCCGTTTTTTGCGCTGCCCTCTCTCCACACATACACAAAGGATGGGCACTATCTTAAAAAAGGTACATCTCTGTATTCTTCCCTTTGTTTGAAACAAAACATATTTTGAAAAAAAAATCAACAGCAAAAAAGAGCATAGTTTAAAACAAAACAAAAAACAAATTGCCAATAAAAACACTCCCGTGCAACGCCGGGTAAGGACAGCTAGTGTTTTATAATTGTGTATTTGAATGTCTAAAACTTTCAACTGAAAATCTCATTTCTTTTTACAAAAAATTTTCCTCACATCTCTACGAGATACTTTGTTCGGAGGTTGGTCACAATTCAGGTTGAAATAACATTTTTGCTAGTCTGTCCCTATTTACTTGCCTCCCCATGAGATTTTTAATTTGGGGAAAATCTAGCTCCCCAAAATCGGCACTCTGAGTTGGAACAAAAATTAAAATTGCTTCAGTCTAGAACGATTTCGTCTTCACTGACGAACAGATGAAGTGTAGTATCAGACCAGATACTGCACTTTGCAAGGTTTCTAAGTCTGTCATGCTCTATTTGAAAGATACATTTTCGTTGGTTTGTCATGCTTAAGTTTGAGATAGTATTTTCATCGCCATTTGTTAATGTTTTCCTATTTTGATTAGCGACAAAAACCTGCCATTGCAGAGCAATAACTTCAAACTTGAAAGTTTAAGACACATTTTTCACATCTTTCTTTTGTGTTTGCAATGAAGTTGTCTCCCTTGCACTAGTTATAAGTCGGATAAGTTATTTCAGTTATGTTATCTCCCTTCAAGATAAAGATAAGAGCTTTTTCTCTTTTTAACCACAGTTACCATAGTGTTCGGATGTGTAATAAAAACATAAGGTGAATACCACATGCTTTCTCTTAATTCCTGACTTCAGTTTTTGTCTCAATAAATTAGTGTTTGAGAACATTTAGTTATGGTTTTATCACAAATTTAAAACTTTGTAACTTCAAACATTAGCTTTACTTTCACAGAGTAAATAAACAAATAGAATTTGAACTCCAAAATACTTTAATAATATAAGGATCAAAATATAAACTAATAATTAAACTTAACTTTAAAAATCATATTTAGAAAGTAATGATATAACAAAAAAGACTGGCATAGTTAAAAAAAAATGACAAAATAAAAATGAAAGTAAAGACTCTCAGGCACTGTCGAGTAAGTACAACTAGTTATTTATAAGTTTAGGAGTTAAAAGAAAAAACAAACTTGAAGGTATTTATGGGATTTAATTTTCAAGATTTCATAAGACATCCTATCGATTTTATTCTAAATCCGATTTTTTTTAATGATATATATTTCATTGAATTATCTTTCCAAAAATGTAAATATTTTCTTACAAGAAATTAAGAGAAAAGGCAAAATGGGGCAGTGGTCAAAAATGAAAAGAACAAGACTCCCGGACAATGCTGAGTAGGTACAGCTAGTTTATTACCTAATAGATAAATTTATCTTGTCAGATTAAAAAAATTAAACCTAAATAGCAATGCATATGACAAATCTATACTTCATTTGAACTAGGCGTTTCTTTTTCTTCCATGATTATAATTTAGTTTGCTTAAGTTTCTTTCTGATAATAATTAGGCCACCTTGAAAGTTTGTTAGACTGGGGTCATTTGTTGTTTATGACCTAAACAGAACCAGCCACTTACAAAATACACCATAATTGGCTGCATTTGTTATTAATATGCAAATGGCTACAAAAATCTGTTCACTAGTGAGCACCACCAAAACAAATTTTATTTGAACTAATACACAACTAAAGATTAAGAAATTACCTGCGCTTATTCCATGATTATTATTATTATTATTATTATTATTATTATTATTCCTATTTTTGATTAGTATTATTTTTTTTATTTCTGCTTATACTTTTGACAGGTTATCCCCACGACCTTCTGTTTTGCTTTTTTATTTTTTTGAACATACGCATATCTTTTATTCAATGTTTTAATCAAAATTACTTTTTGATGTTGTAACAAAGAAAATTTAACTTTATAAATAGATACTTTAGTGTCGGGAAGTTAGTCTTTGTCATTTTCTTGCTTGTTAACGTAAGCGAATTAGCCTCATTGGTAAGATTTGACACTTTTGGACGTAAAATATGTCCACTTGCATTTCGTTTCTCCGCACAGATATTAACCTAAGTTTTGCTGTAATGTTTTAAAACATTTTTAAGTTGCTTTGAATGATCTATTTTCACTTTCTTCGAATAATATGTCCAATGGAGTGTATCCAACAGTGTAAAGTTAAAATAAGTCCCCTCTTAAATTTTAACCGGTAAATCAACCAAACAATCATTTGCATTTAACTTTATTCTGATTTGCTAAACACTCATGGAGTGTATTCAATGTATTTCCAAAAATAAAAACAAAGGAAATATCTTCGGGTTGTTCTGAAAGTAGTAGACTAATTAATTCATAATATCAAAATGAATAAATGCAAAAGTTGAGCCCATTTTTTGCACTAACAGTAAGTTCAAAAGGTCCTATTTCAAATTAATTCAACTTTACATGATAGATACAACACCTTTTTTATATAGTGCTCATATATATGCGATATCAGTCACAAGGTTTAATAATTTGCATATTGGTTTTGAAAAGGGGCATTTTATTAATTAACTATTTGTTATTGTTTTTCCATTCAATTATAGTTTTGGTTTTAATATAACGAATAGTTCTGTTTCGCAATATTGTTTTATTTCCTTGAATTTTGTTTTGAACAATTTCTTTCTTTAGAGGGACTGACTTGATTTTCAACAAGTTGCGACAAAGCATCCTCCCCACACACCATCGCCCGAGCAAATTGATTGCTTTCCTTTTCTTTCGTTACGGTCACATTTAAAAGATAAATTTGTTTTGAAATCACCAAAATGTTAAATGTTTATCTGTCTACATGAATTAATAATAAAGATTTGTTTTGTGTTTACAAAATGTTTATTTGAAATGTTTATTATTTTAGATTAATGTTTCAAGTATTTCAAGTAGAGAACTTTGAAGCGATAGCAAGCTAACAAAGCCAGCTAGTTTTATAATAAATGGATTTTTAATATTTAAAGATTTGGGTTAAACATTTTGATATTTATTTATTTATTTATTTATTTTTTTTTTTTCTTAGACCCTTCTGATGAATTTTTTGAAATTACCAAATCTGATATAATGTCCATGATGTCGGACCTGCGTAAAAAATTGTGAGTTGATCAAAATGTTTATTTTCTTTTTGGCCAAAGCCCTTGGTGATTTTGGAAGTAAGTGAAGAATTATTAGGTCAAGTTCAAATCCTGCTGCATTGACCTTTCTTGTGCAAATGTGATTTGTCTCTATCTGTGTCTGGTTTATCCACAAACATCTGTTGTCTCACCTCCTGTTTGACACGATGGTGCTTGATTGGTCTGGAGCGGGGAGGGGGGGGGGTTGGTCAAATTTGATCCATAGTCGTTAGACACTAATTAAGCAAGATTCCCTGAATTTCAGTTTCTTAAGTATAAGCCTTAAATTTTAGACATTTTCTAGAATCAAAATTATGTAATGGATTTTAATAAAATTAGAATACGGATTCTAGACATAAGAGTTAGTATCATTATATCTTGATTTTAATCTTCGTAAGGTGATCTAAAAATGATGCGAAACTGTTCCGTTTGGGGAATTAATTTCCCAGGACGGGTATTCTAGTTATAAGTATAAATATCTTAATCACTTTTTCCTGGAGGTAAAGTAGTTTGCAAGCGAAAAAAGTGTTGGCACTGCTGGCCAAAGAGATACCGTTGTGGATGTGTAGTTTGGAACCATTTGTTATCAAAGCTACGCCGGTATTTTCTTTACGTAAAGCACCGCACTTTGGTTTGTCTACTCTTTGATCTTTTTTGACCAGCTGGTATTCAATTGAATTCCGTTTTTGGTTGGATGCCAGTTAGATTCTTCAATCCTTGATAACAAGGTTTTCCCTCTTCATTATTGGTTTCGTTTTGCCATCTCTAATGACTACGGCTTTTTAGATTAGATTAGAAAATGTCGAGCTCTTTGTCTATTTTGGTAATAATTTGACATGTGTCGGCTGCACGTGTAGTTGTTGCAACGACTCTTGACTGAAGCAATCTCAATTTTGTCAGTGTGATGAGTGATTGATACCATCGTAGACTATCAAATCGACTATGCCAAGTCCAAATCTTATCTGATCCATTGTGTTCAATTTTCACACTAATACTGTTAGGAAAAAAAGATATGAACCTAGAATCTGCAGAATTATGCAAATGTTGACAATTTGGGCTATTGTGGTCAGAGCTATCCCCCCCCTTTGAGATAATTGGTTTAAAAACTAGATGGCACTATGGTTGACGTAATTTGATACTCTCATGACCCTCCTACGTATTTGTAAATTTAATTTTTTTTTTTTTTTTTTACTTGTAGTTACCCTGAACAATGCATATTGCAACTGAGATGTGATTAGGAGGAATCCTAATTGGGGAGTTGTGCAGCAAGATGTTTATTCACATTACATTTAAATTTCTGTATGTTGAGGCAATAGGGAGGGAATTCCAAAGGCAAGCGGTCCAAGGAAAGAAGCTATTAGAGTAAACAGATTTACCGCATCTTGAGACCTTTACACTGAAGGGGTATGATTTTACTGCTTGTCGGGTATTTATGTTAGGGGGAGTACAAGTGCAATGAGTTCATTGAAGCACATTTTGTGGAAGTATTTCATAAATAAAACTCTCTCTTAATAATGCAACCTTCAGACTAGAGGGACATTATGTCCAGCGTTCTGCCTTTTAGCATAACTTAAAACACTTTGTCTATATGTTCTCTTATATGTAAGTAACTTTCATTTCTCTGCATTTTGCACATTATTATTTGTCTCTGTGACAACTTGTGCATCTTTAATGTTTTAGAACCAGAGTATTTTTTAATTAACATTTCTATATTACATTCTTTTGACATTTTCATGGTGACTCTTTTACATACTTTTCATATCCAGGCGGCGTTACTAATATGCTAGCAACTGTAAATAAACGTTAAATATATTAGTTCGCCAACTTTCTTTTCCATTGTTGCAAAGTGCAAAGAGAATTAAATATTCTCAACACGTATGCAACAAAATAGAAAATGTTTAATCTTAAATATATCATTTTTCCAATTTGTCTTGATTTAAAAAAAATAAATGTTGAAATGGGATAATGCATTTCTTTTCTGCATCATGTTTTTCACCGTGATTTTCATGGAGGCATAAAAAAAATAAAGCATGCATATAAATAGTTGATCTCAAACTCAAAATGTACATATGCCATTTATCAAGCAGCTTTAGAAAAATACTACATTTACATCTTGTACATTGTCGTCATCATTATTTGATTTTTATTGGGTTTGTCCAGATCTTTGGGAATCACGGCTTTTAAGTTTCATTTCATTCTTTTTTTTTTTCAATTAATTTGATGCTATGTTTTTGATTATGTTAAACTCTTGAACTTTAATAATGTGAAGAATTCTGTGACTTTCATTTCGTCAATTGAAAAGGCGTGATACTGAGGAGCAACCTCTGATGACCAAATCTCTGCGGGAAACAATGAAGAATGAGAAATACTGCAAATACAAACAAGCTATAATCCGTGTCCAGTTCCCAAATCATTTAATACTCCAGGGATCCTTCAAACCGAAAGAGACAGGTATGTATCTTGATTTCAAGTAGGATAGAAAACTTATGAAAGCAATTGATCCCATTAGTTGTAATATAGATTTTTCGTCTATCACTTCTATCTTCTTCTTCATCCGATTTATTTTTGAACAGGCCTTTGATTAGTCCTTTATAAGAGGGGGTGGTCTGCCTGTCGGTTTTGATCAAAGTCTTCCACTCCAGACTTGGCGGTCGCGAGGATCTAAGTTTGTAATTCCCTGCATGATCATGTTTACACAGCTCATCCCAAGAAAGCCTCGGTCTTCCAGCTTACCAACTTGTTGTGATTGACATGTTTCTGACCCGGGAGATCCAGCTGGAGCTTCACTCGACATGGCCAAGCTATCTCATCCTGCCCAGCTTAAGGACATCAGTTATTTCCCTTATACCATACCTAGAAAGAAGAGTCTCGAAGAGTGTTGTCTTCTGGCCTGACATGACACATCCATCTAATCATGGTTCTTTCATTACGCTGCAATCTCTTGAGAGTTTTCGCCGATGCAGTCCATGTTTCAGAGCCATAAAGCATAACACTCCTCACACAGCTGGTGTACACTTGTCCTCTAGTTGTGATTGCCAGATGCTTATTTGTCAAGATGGGCAGGAGTTCTCTAAAGCCCTTCTAGGCAGACTTACATTGGGTAATAGCAGCAGTCTCACAACCACCATCAGCTGAAAGGGAGTCGCCCAGGTAGCAGAACACAGCTACAGCTTCTTCCAGTTTGCTATCCCCAACCACGACCTCTTTCACTGGCCTGCCGTCGATTGGTCTAGCTGTGACCATACAGAAAGGACACTTGTATTGCTGATCTGGTCGGAGTATGCCACTGATTCCATTGCATCTCTTGTGGACCCAGTAGGAACAGACAGGGCAAAAGATCGAGTTTCTCTTTGTACCACTCAGGCAGACCGCGCAAGATACTAACAAAAATGTCACTATGAAAGTGTCTGTCCCTAATGATGCCGTGGTATTATCAAGCGAATTTGTTCAAGGAGAGGATCCATTTTCTTCAGAGCAAAGAAGAATAAAATTATTTTAATCAGGATTTTAACTTAAAAGGAAACAACTTTTGTGCCTTTCTTTTAATTTTAAAACCCATTTCTATAAACCAAAAAGTGTTTGCGAATATATTCTGATCATGGCCATTCCTATAACATACTGAATGGAGGTAAGTTTTATAATCAGTCAGTAGAGATCTTTTTAGCTGCTAACACCTCACTGTCATTGTTCCTAGAAAATTTCATTCTGAAAGGATTCTAACCATAGCTAAAAAAATCCCACATTGAAATATGCATTTGCCTTTGTTTATTTAAAATTATCTGTCTCTTCATTTATAGGATTTTATCAAATTTATCATTTAGCTCATTGCGGTTCTTATTTGGTATGTAAAACGCACAAAAACATCAAACTAATCTCAGATTTTTTCTTTTGTTTTTAACTGCTATATCAATTATATAAAAATTCACATTGCCTCTAGTAAAAGACCCCAATCATCTGGCCTGTTATAGATAGGGATTTACCTTATAATACATTCACAACAAGAACTCGTCTTACTATGACAAATAAAAATCACTTTTCCTTCTTCCTTTGTGTGCCAAACTGAGACCCGTTATTAACAGGTAATCAAAGAAAGCTTATATAGTTACCTGAAATTTGGAACTTAATCAGTGAAATGCAGTGAGATACATATGGTGGAATTTCCATGAACAGTTTTTTTCCACAAACTCCCTGTCTGTGGATCTTATTACCACGGAACTGCTTCCTTACAGATTACAATATGGTCATCTTCAAATCAATCTCAACAAATACTTATCATAAATGATCCATGCAAGTAATTAAACTTTGTTTATTCCATTTCTTATTTTCAATCTTCTCAAAATATTCTTCATCATTCAACTGATAATCCATCTCGTTAATCCTTATCCTCAGGTGGCTTTTGGCCTTGATAAGGGGTCACTCGTTAGTATAAATTTTTTTTATCTATGATCAAAATAATTGAACAAGAGAATACCATAAAATGTGTCTTTTAACACATTTTATGATATTCTCTTGTTCCATCATTTTGTTCATAGATAATTTGACATTCAGTTCTATTGAGTTGTTATTTTCTGAAAGTAATCAGCAGATCTACTCTGGCAGAGGTCTTTTTCTTCTATAAAATCTGTCTTCCTGACAATCGAGATTTAATGGAGACCACAACATGCCCACAATAGTTATTCGCCATTAAATGTTGATTGCACCACTTTTATGTCCCCTTATGAAGCTATCAAGATATAACATTACTAAATCTTATGTCTAGAATCCTTCTTCCAATTTTGATCAAAATCCATTACATAATTTTGATTCGAGAAAATGTTTAAAATTTAAGGTTGAAGCTTAAGGGGTCTTCAGAAGAAATTTAAATTTAAGGAATCTTAATCTTCTTCTTCTTCTATTATATAAAGGCCAGTTGTCTGTATGTCTGTCTGTCTGTCTGTATGTCCAGCTACTCCTCAAAAACTACTCGGCAAACTGTCGACAAGTTGACATCTTTAGGACCGGACAACACCTGGGAGCATAATATCTCAAAATTACAAAAAAAAAATGTCCCCGGGGGTCAACGGGGCCAGTTTTCGGGGGCGGGTCTGGTTTTTTAAAACTTTTTCAATGTTATTTACTGGTGATTTTGAAATCAGCCAATGTATTCATGTAACAACTTGATAAAAATGCACTGTCCGGTTGTATCAAGTCATCCCATAACTTCTGTCCGGATGTATCAATAACAGTGAAACAAGGGTTGCTCAATCACATCTGCACCTAGAAACCTAAACTTATATTTTTTTAAATAAAAATAGTTCTTTGAGGGGAGGGGGAAGAATTTTTTCTTGGGGGGGGGGGTAGTTGGGTGGGGCGGAATGATCAACATCTTCATCCTGCGGGGGTGCTTATACAATATAGGACCCGGAGGCTTCTGAAGTATATGGACCTGGGCGTGGGGGGGGGGGGGGTTCTTCTTCAGTATAGGCACCAGGGGGGGCGGGGGAGGCGCTTCTACAGTATAGGACCCAAAGGCTTCTGCAATATAGGAACCAGGTGTGCTTCTACAATATAAGACCCGAATGCTTCTGCAGAATACGGACCATGGGTGCTTATGCAGTATAGGAACCAGGGCTGCTTCTACAGTATAGGTACCAGGGGTGCGTCTACAATATAGGACCCGAATGCTTCTACAGAATAGGGACCATGGGTGCTCATGCAGTATAGGCACCGGGGGTGCTTCTACAGTATAGGATCTAGAGGCTTCTGCAGTACAGGGACCGGGGGGGGGGTGCTTCTGCAGTATAGCCACCGGGCCAGCTTCTACAGTATAGGACCCAGCATCAGGGGGGGGGGCTTCGTCAATTTAGGACCCAGAGGCTTCGGCGTTGTCCGGGAGAAAAGTGCTAAATGTCCTAGATAGAGCTACTGTAGTGTTTCTCTTCGGACTATTGTGCAGATTAAAAGGAGGGGGGGATCAGTAAGAGTGATTTTAGTAGTGCTCTGGAGGCCATATTGATTTTCTAAATACTCGGCGTTGTCCGGGAGAAAAGTACTCAATATCCTATTTTGCTTGCGGGGAGGAGGAGGGAGAGCCCCGGGCAACGCCGGGTATCCCTGCTAGTCTATTATATAAAGAGTAGTTGTCTGTATGTCTGTCTGTTTGTTTGTATGTCCAGCTACTCCTCAAAAACTACTCGGCAAACTGTCGACAAGTCGACATCTTTAGGACCGGACAACACCTGGGAGCATAATATCTCAAAATTACGAAGAAAAAAAAATGTCCCCGGGGGTCAACGGGGCCAGTTTTCGGGGGCGGGTCTGGTTTTTTGTAAATTTTTTCAATGTTATTTACTGCTGATTTTGAAATCAGCCAATGTATTTATGTAACAACTTGATAAAAATGCACTGTCCGGTTGTATCAAGTCATCCCATAACTTCTGTCCGGATGTATCAATAACAGTGAAACAAGGGTTGCTCAATCACATCCGCACCTACCAACCTAAACTTATATCTTTTAAAATAAAAATAGTTCTTTGGGGGAAGAGGGGGGGGGGGAATGTTTAAGACGCGGGTGGGGGGATTTTAATTTTTTGGGGGGGGGGGGAATTATCAACATCTTCATCCTGCAAGGATGCTTATACAATATAGGACCCGGAGGCTTCTGAAGTATATGGACCTGGGCGGGGGGTTCTTCTGCAGTATAGGCACCAGGGGGGGGGGGTGCGCTTCTACAGTATAGGACCCAAGGGCTTCTGCAGTATAGGAACCAGGGGTGCTTCTACAATATAGGACCCGAATGCTTCTACAGAATAGGGACCATGGGTGCTTATGCAGTATAGGCACCGGGGGTGCTTCTACAGTATAGGATCCAGAGGCTTCTGCAGTACAGGGACGGGGGGGTGCTTCTGCAGTATAGCTACCGGGGCGCTTCTACAGTATAGGACCCAGCATCGGGGGTGCTTCTACAGTATAGGACCCAGCACCGGAGGGGGGGGTCTTCGTCAATTTAGGACCCAGCACCGGGGGGGGGGGTCTTCGTCAATTTAGGACCCAGAGGCTTCGGCGTTGTCCGGGAGAAAAGTGCTAAATGTCATAGATAGAGCTACTGTAGTGTTTCTCTTCAGACTATTGTGCAGATGAAAAGGAGGGGGGGATCAGTAAGAGTGATTTTAGTAGTGCTCTGGAGGCCATCTTGATTTTCTAAATACTCGGCGTTGTCCAAGAGAAAAGTACTCAATATCCTATTTTGCTTGCGGGGAGGAGGAGGGAGAGCCCCGGGCAACGCCGGGTACCCCTGCTAGTTGGTGTCTAATGGCTAAATTTAATGCAAATCTGAAATATTTGAATTTTCAAATGGGAGGTTGTGCCCATATTATGCCCCCTAAAATTCTATAAATATTCCAAAGAACTGAAATTATGGGAATGTTTATTAATTAATGTCTAATACCTATTGTTAAAATTTCGCAAATATCGGAGGTATCTGAATTTTCACAAAGAGCTTCCACTTCCTCTTTGCCAAAATTAAATTAAACTAAATATAGCTTACATTACTCACCCTAAATATAGCTTACATTACTCACAGCTATGTTCCAAAATTCATAATGATTGGGTAATTAGTTTCGAGGTGAATCTGATACATAGAAATATATAAACTCATACACATACCTAAGTTTATATAGAAATATACACATACCTAAGTTTATATAGATATATATATATATAGTACAAAAAGTAATATACATAAATCATACTAGTATTTTAAAGCAGAACCAGACTTACTCAATGGAAAGTGCTCAATGCCTTGGTAAACTCTAACAAAACTGAGACCCGTTATTAACAGGTAATCAATCAAAGAAAGCTTAAATAGTTACCTGAAATTTGGGACTTAATCAGTGAAACATTGTCTATTTTAAAACTCTGATACATATGGAATTGAAGTTCAATGCTCAATGGTGCAGAGGTTCCCAAATAGGGTTGACAATGATTTTCTTGTGTTTGCAAAACTATGAGGTTAATTTAATTAGGGTAAGTGTTATGGTACCTTACCTATAACGGACTTTGGACTCTTCAATTCACCATAAATACTTCACTACTGTTATTCCATTGAATTAGTAATAGAATGAAAGAATAAATCAGCACTTCACTGCTTATATTAGGTATCCCAAACCAAAATTTTATTTTCATTATATCTATAAACTTTTAATGTGGCTATATAGATTTTTGAAAAACATAAACAATGATACCAAATTTATTTTGGTAGTACAATTAGCCACAAAATTATGAATGTTCAAAGTTTGTTGAAAATTAGAAAATTTGTCATCTTGTATTCTATTCGTCCAGAAGCCAATTTTCACAGTTCATGACTAAAAATACTGGCTTCAAACAAGTAAAAAATCCTTAGAACTGATATGTCATTTTATAGTAAATGAAAATTAATCGTAATGAAAGCAATAATTATTAGACCAAGCCAGTTTAAACATTGGGCGAAATCCCATTACCTCTCGAAAAAACATACAAAAATGATATGGAAGTACAAATTTGACTGTTAAGATTCATTTCAACAGCTAACTTATTGAATCTTCTTAATATGATTTATAGCACAGTGTAGAGCATATGCATAGAGACAAGCAATATCATGTGTTGAATTAAGTTGAATAACACCAACATAAAAAAATAAATTGCTCATCACTGAAAATAATAATTTAAAGTAACAAGCTATTAATGACACAGAAAGAATTGTACATATATAAAGAGAAAAGATTCAATTTGGTTTACATTCAGATTTTATAAAAATAACCCCCAAAATAAATGAGATATTATAAGTTAAAATTGAAGGAAATTTCACTGTATTTACCCATTTTTGAACACTAAACAGGTTGGTTTGTGATACCTACTTGTATTTATTAATTAAGATACAAATCTGTTTTTCTCCTCTCAAAAAGTGTTCTTGTCATTTATAACATTTTCACATTCATTAATTTTAAGTTGTGTTTATCATTAAAAATTTTCTCTCGTTTCAAGTAGGTTGTGAAGAGTCGCAAAAAGTAGAAAAAACGAGTGGGAACCACCGCAATGGTGGCTGGGCTAATTTTCTAATTCATGTTGCTCGCTTGATGCTTGTATGTTCATAAATTTTGTGATAATAACAATAACAAAAAAAGGTGATTTCTTAGATTAGGACCCACACTAAAAACGACTTGGTGTCAGTACTTTCTGGATGTTTACGTAAACCGCTGAAAGTACCAACGCCAAGTCGGTTGACTTACCTGCATCCAAAATATCAAAAACGAGACTGGATTTACAAGTGGGAGAAAACAAACAAAACATTAACCAACATTCAAAGAAAAAAAAAAATCAAATAATACATTTAGTCAAATTGTATGAAAGAAATATTTAATTTTTTAACGAAGAAATAAAAATAAACAGATGATGAATTATATTTAAGTGTTTCTTAAATTTTTATTTTGACTAAAAATTATTTTTGGTTTGTAATCAGGTAAAAATGACGTCGTTAGGGGAAGTTTTTTTTTTATTTTATTTTTTTAAAAGATATTTCACCCCAAACAAGGCAGGCCGCCACTGTAGATGTAAGGGGCTACTGAGAATAAGGGTGTAGGTTTTGGGTGTTATCCTAAGTTGGGAGCTGTGCAGCGAGATGTCTGTTTACATTAGTTTAAAACCTCTGGATGTCGGGGAAACGGAGCATGGAGGGAGTTCCAGAGGCTGGCGGCACGAGGAAAGAAACTATCCGGCATCTGGAGACCTCCACAGTGAATGGATGGGATTTAGCTGATTGTCGGTTGTTCTAGTGCATTTGTGTAGAGGGGCACTAGAGCAGCTAGTTCATCGGAGCACAATCCATTGAAATATTTGTAAAACATTGCGGTGATGGGACAGCTTAGTGGATAGTGGGGGACCTATTAAGTTGGCTACTCTTTTTGGACCTTGTCTAAGAGGGAGAGACTAGTGGATGATGCACCAGCACAGATGTGACAACAATACTCCATACATGGGTGGATGGTGGCTTTGTAGAGATACAGGATAATGTCAGGTGTGAGAAGTTTACTAGCACGGTAGAGGAGGCCCACCTTCTTTGCTGCGGCCTTGGCAATGTCTTCAATGTATTTGTTCCAATTTATGTTACCTGTGAATGTTAGGCCAAGTATTTTGAATGTTGAACTCTCAGGTAGGGTGTTATTTGCCATGGTTGAAGAGATTTCTTGTAGGAGCTTTGTCTTTGTGGCATTAAAAGTTACCAATCATTTATGTCCCCAATTCACTACAGCCTGGAGGTCACTTTCTAAGGATTCACCCATTGCCTCGGATATGTACGCGTCCGTTTTGCCCACATGACGAGAGTAGAGCGTGGTGTCATCAGCAAATATACCTATCTCAGACTCAATGTCATCAGGGAGATCGTTTATGAAAATCAGAAACAAAGGTCCAAGGAAAGATCCCTGAGGTACATCAGCATTTATGTCTTGTTGCTTAGATGAACGGCCATCGAGGACAACTTGGATCTTTCTTTTGATTAGGAAGGATCTAATTATATTAAATATTTGTCCAGTAAATACCATATGAGTGAATTTTTAGGAGAAGCCCTTTATTGCCATACCTTGTCAAATGCCTTGGATATATCAAGCGCTACTACCCTAGCTTCACCTGCCTTGTCCAGTGTATGATATATGCGTTCAGAGATGACCATTAGGATATCCGCAGTAGATCATGCTTGTCTAAATCCGTACTGATGATCAGAAAGAAGTTTAGCATTAACGAGGTAACGGACTATCGCTAGACTGATTAAGGATTCAAAGACTTTAGCAAAGATCGGGAGTAGACTGATTGGGCGGTAGTTCTGAGGATCAGTTCTATCCTCTGAATTCTTGAAGACTGAGGCAATTTTCCAGCTATCAGGGAAGCAAGATTCAGCAAGGCATTTGTTGTAGAGTTTGGAGAGGACAGGGGCCAGTTCTGCAGAGCATTTTTTTTATTACTATTACCGGTATAAGATCAGGCCCACAAGCTTTGGAGGTGTCGAGGTTTCTTATGATGACCCTGAGATGGGGTGATGACCAGGTTTCAAGTGTGGCTTCGGTTCGCAATGGGAATTTAGGGAGAGGTTGGTTTGCTGAGTTTAACGTGGAGTTTAAGGCGAAGTAGTTCAGCCTTATCAGTTGCCGTGCAAATGACATCATTGTGGTTTGATAGCATGGGGAATTGTTGATTGTCAATGGACAATTGTAGATTTTCCAGAAATCGCGAGTACCTAGTTTCTGTGATTAAAATTTTTTTTTTTGCCTGAACATTTTTCTTCTTCCTGACAAAAGTTAATCACTTCGGGAGACACAACAGCCAGTGACAGTTCATTAAAATTCTTTGCAGTACTTTCACATTTTAATCAGTTGAAATGTTGACATGTCGTCTGCTTATTTTCTCGCAATTTAGATGGCTAACTGCTTCGGTACTTTGCGGCGGTTTACGTAAATATCCGGAAAGTACCAACACCAAGTCAATTTAAGCGTGGGTCCTAATCTAAGAAAGTACCCCAAAAAATTATCAACTCTGATAACATAGCTGTTCTTTTGATTTTAAATAACCCAAAGATTTGGAAAATGCTCTTACCAAAAATATGTTTGTATTCATTTTATTCTTTTTTAACCGTGTTTTTAATTTTTCTTTCCTTTTCTTAAGTGTTTTCCCTTTACAAGTTCGTGAAAGAGCACTTGGATGACAAAAAGATGGATTTCTATATATGTGAGTATCTATCGAATATTTTCATATATTTCTCTCTATAAACATTTTTGAAACCATGTGCATTTTTTTAATGCATAATATCCTCAGTAGGATATACTAAGTAAATGTTTCATTAATTCTAAATGTTGCATATATATTGGCTCCGTAAAGTGGGAAAATTTTTATGCTACTTAAAGAAATAACTTTAACCCCAATTTCATGTGAACATTGAGAAATGTCACAAATATTGCTGATGATTATCATGTTTTGATTTTTAAGGTGTTGCGAGTGTCCCAGACTTCGGAATTGTCAACACCGGGCAGCATCGCATGCCTACTCTCCATGCGGTCCGATCCATAAGGTTAATGAAAATGGCACGGAAAATAAATTTAAAAAATAAACAAAGATTTTATGTTGTCTGAAAAAGATAAATAGAACTAATTTATTTAAAAATTAAAAAAAAAAATTCTATTTACTTTAATCACAATATTTAAAAGATTTTTGATAAACATGATTTTTCTCGATAATGCTTGAAATTCCACCTACTCAGAACAGATCATAACATCCATAAGTACACTATGGTTTACAAAGCACCATATAAATCATGCAAAGCACCATATAAATCATGCATCAAGTACAATTTAATGAACCTTTCAGTGTTCGTGCAGATAATGTCAGTATATACACAAGGCATAAATTATTGCAAGGATGTGTGTGTTCAAGAATCACATATGGAACTTGAGTCTATTAGTTTTGACTAATGAGATACATGGTTGTAGGAGGATGAAAAGGAAAAACTGTCAAAAGAATGCAATTACGAAGGAGATGTAGATTATGGTTTTGTATATAGCAATAATTGTCTCCATAAAAATGAGGAATTTCATCAAGAAACAATATCTTAGCTAGGACATGTCTGTAGAGCAGAAAATATAGCACTGACAAAAATAATGTTGTTTGCCAGTGCCACAAGACCATATTACATATATCTATAGATCAAGAAAAGAGTTCAAAGCACCATATAAATCATGCATCAAGTACAATTTAATGAACTTTTCAGTGTTCTTGCAGATAATGTCAATATGTACACAAGTCATAAATTATTGCAAGCATGTGCATGTTCAAGAATCATATATGGAACTGAAGTCTACCAGTTTTGACTACGGAGATCCATGATTGTAGGAAGATTGAAAAGTAAAAACTGTCAATCAACTTGACTATCAACTCAACTGATGCAGAAAGTGTTGGATATTCTTTTATGAACATCTAGTAGCTTTATCTGGATCCCACGTGTCGACCACCTAGCCATCTTGGAATTCATCGTACCTGGAAGATAACCCTGAGATGGATAGAAGAACTCAGACATGCCGAATGTTAACTATGTTGTTTTATTCATCTTCTCACCAATTTCCATGTCCGAGTTATCACACGCAGAAAAGATTCCTATGGACCAATAATTAACTTTTACCTTCTAGGTTGGCCATGAGGACAGAGCCCCAGACTACTTCTATACATCATCACTTCTTGAACCGCAACTGTTCTACTATTTCAAATATGTCCTTTCTCATCTTCTTTCGTGTGAATCAGATGATTCTGGTGTGGGCATTAGTTTCCCCAATGTTTTTCTTTCTGGAAAGACATTGGGTACTTACGGGAAGGACCACGGGAAGGTTTCCAACATCCCTAATTGACAGTGGTACTGTAGAACCAACTGGATTCAAACTTAGAACACCCAGGTCTTCAGTCCGTGTCGATATCCACTTAACCACCGTCACCTCCCTCCTTTCTCATAACACATGATCTATCTCAACTAATCAAATTCTCACACATATTTGTGCAGGTAAAATTTGTTCCAGGCGAGTGAGTGACTAATATGTCACATTTCTTTTTCTTTTTAATATGTCCATGCATGTCTATAAGATACTCTGTCAACTGTCTGTCTATTGGACTGTCATGCTTTAGTTCAAAATGGCATTTTGATTGCTAACCGTGTAGATTGAATGAAAGCATTTTATTTTAGATGCGTCC
This sequence comes from Sepiola atlantica, assembly GCA_963556195.1. Taxonomy (NCBI): domain Eukaryota; kingdom Metazoa; phylum Mollusca; class Cephalopoda; order Sepiida; family Sepiolidae; genus Sepiola; species Sepiola atlantica. Next base: position 136,494,822 of record OY744520.1, read on the forward strand.
AAACGTCTGACACAGTTTGAAATAGAATTTTTGTTGGTTTCTTATGTTAAATTTGAAATGGCTCTCTCCTTGAGGAAAGCCACTTGTTTTGATAAACTCCTAGACCTGAATGAAATCTGTTGCTAAGGTCACTGGGAAAATGGTTGGACCATTCTATCACTCCAAGAAGTACCTAACTCCTGATGCAATCCTCTAACTGTATAAGAGTCAAATATGTCCTTAGATGGAGTACTTCTGCCTCATCTAGGTAGGTGCCGTTCAAAGTACTCTTTCTTACCTCGACAGAGTACAAAATCGACTTTGGGATCTAGTGAGTGATGATCTTTTCTCTACAGCCCTTTTCTCACAGAAAAGATTTTACTAGTCTTTTTCTACTCTATTATTTCCTTGGTAGGTGCTTGACAGATCTCCAATCTCTGGTTCCCCCTTGTAAAATATTTGTAGCAAGAACTCCTAACTACTGTCATTGCAAAGAATTTTCTTTTCTTCTGTATCTAAAATCCATGAGTTCTTCCATGAACAGAGTTTCTTTCCAATAACTTCTCATCTGTGGAACACGTTGCAGTGAGACTGCTTCCCTGCAGATTACAGCGTGGTCACCTTCAAGTCCAATGTCAGCAAATACTTGTCAAGCTGTCCACTTAACTAATCAAACTCTGTATATCCCACTCATCGTTTCCAATTCTCTCATAGTATTGTTCATCATCCAACTGACAATCTCATTAACCCTTATCCTCGAGTGACTTTTAGCCTTGGTAAGTGGTGATTCATTAATATAAAACAAATAAACATTTCCGTTGGTCTGGCACTTGAGTTGAAATGGTAATTTCATTCCTAAACATGCATAGATATCAGTTTTTTCTTTACTTCAACATTCAGGAATGATTCATTCTCGTACATATGCAAATGTTTAAATTAAAGTATGTTTGAAAACGTTCTCTTCCATTAAGCCTAATTTGGTGCGTCTTTTCAATTTCAAATAATCTATCCAACTTTATTAATGCAGTTAATAAAGTTGGATAGATAGACCTATAAGCTATTTTGCGGTATCTTTATTGTCCTAACACATAAACAAAAGAGATAGACAAAAAAAATGAACTAAAAACTGTGCTTATAACAATAGAATTAGATTTATTTATGCTCACAAGTAATATAGAAAATATTTAACACATGTCACAAATTCCTAATGCGTGGAGATATGATAAAGCAGACTTACCCAGATGTGTAGAGAGAATTCTAATAATGTATGAAAGATATTGATATATTTGTCTATTTAATGTTGCATTTCTATTTTTCAGTCTTTCTTTATCCCAAGTATAGGCTTGAGTGAGTGGTTGATTTTGCCAGCATCTGTCTAGCTCGTTTATAAGAGCAGATACATTTAAGTTCAATTAAATTTGGCCTTTCTTTCAATTGATACATTCTGCTTAAAATCCTTACACTGTATTGAATAAATTATTTAAAATGAACATTTAAAAACAATGTATTGATAGGATAGCTGACGACATCAGCAATGGTTTTCTTAGTGAATCATCTCTCCAGCAAACCGTAGTTACACATGCTGAAACATCAAATCAAAACATTGGCATATCAAGATCAAAAGAAGAGGTCAATGCCAAATTTCTGCAAGGGTGATGTTTCTGCTGCCGTCAGACTTGTAACTCTGATGATTCGGTTGTCCAACCATCGGAAGAAGTACTTTTCGCTCTTCGTCTCAAACACCCACTGGCACCAGTGAACACAAACACGTCTCCTAGTTTTGACACTGTTTCTGAAAAACAGAATATGACTGCACTCAAATTGTTCCAACCAAGTAGCAACGGTCGTATTGACAGTCTCCAACCTGGTCACTTAAAAGACTTCATAACACCTTTCACGGCTGAAGCTAGTACATTGATTAATGACCACCTCCCAAAATTTGTTGGAGATTTTTTTTCTCTGCCAACTTAACTGCTCTTCGAAAAAAATGCGGAGCGATTCGCCCAATCGGGGTTGGCAACACGTTCTACAGACTTGATTCTAAAGTCGTCTGCTTTGATGCGTTAAAATATCTTTCACTTGAATTCTAGGAATCGGTGTTCCAATGGAATGTGAGGCAGTGTCTAATTCTTGCTTGTTAAGTTCGACATGACAAACATCTTTAAAAACATATATAGAGACCATTTTCTAAAAGTGTATCACCACCTCTGGGCCCTTAGCATCTACTATCTGGATCACACTGCGTACACCATACCAATTCCATTATGTTCATTTCAGGCATCTAACAAGGTGATCGAATGAGGCCCTTCTTTTTCTTTTTGGCTGTCGACGATATTGTCCAGTCTTCTACTTCACTGATTAACATCTGGTATCTTGATAATTACACACTAGATGGCCCTATCGACTCTGTGCTCCGTGACATCGAGCGTATAATTCCAGGTCTCGCTGTCATCAGTTTGATAGTCAATACTAACAAATTAGAAATTATCAATCTGAACTGTTCTGAAATGTTTCAGCACAGTATAAAAGGCTTCCGATCTACTCTGGGAGTCGTCTTCATGACAGAACTGGATGACACCATTATTCTACTTGGCTTATCAGCTAAAATGGAGTAGATGTCAAATCATCTAAACAGGAGTCTATGGCAAAACACCTCAACATAATCGATGCTCACCCAGCATTATTTCTCTTGCAAAACTGTTTTGCAATGATTAAGTTTCTATTTAAGTTAAGAAGTACACCATGTTACTTTGAAGTCAAACTCCTGGAAAACTTTGACAAATTTTTCATTGTTCTGCCAGTGAAATTTGTAACATAAATTTCAAGGATACTGGATGGTGTCTTCTTCGGTTTGACGGTCTTGATCTATGCTATGCAACTGATAGTGCGTGGCCAGCATTCACTTCCTTAATTCATGCTTTGGTAGGTCTTGTCGACGGAATTCTTTCTTTATAATTTGAATCATTGTCTTCAGATTTATCAACAGCCATTCTGTCAACTTAGACGACAACTGCCAATCTCCAGAAGCTGACCGATCTCAAGCAGCAATCATCCTGGGATTACACACTGAACCAATCTCATTTCCCCGAACTGATCCGTAGTTGCAACCAGTGCCACTCGCTCAATATCATTGGTTAACTTTTTAGACAACATTATCAGAATTGCTGTTTTACAATGGCTGTGGCTCCATTTGTCATCCACATCAATGCTGCTGCATCCAAATTGTTGACGGGGTTGCCCTGCAACCCTCTCCTGCAGATTCAGCGCCAATCATCTGCCTTGTCACTCTGCACTCAATCACATAGTCAAATGAGGTCTCAATTCTGCTGGGTTGGCATCAATTCTTGAGTCAGTTGACCTAAACAGAGGTTATAGTCACCTCACCGACCCGGAGCTCAGTTTGCCGAAATCAGAAAAAAACAAAAAAACAAATACAGTTCACTAACTGACCATTTCATTTTTCAGCTCATCTCAGTCAAAATGTCAGGTACTTCATGATTCATACAAGACATTAGATAAATGATAGCCACTTTGATCTGTATATAAATTTTTTCATGGGAGAAAGAATTAATGATGTAAATAAAGGGCGAATGATATGAGAATTGGTGAGAGAAATAGAATGATGTAAATAATTAAAAGAAAAAAGGAAAGTCTATTATGACATCACAAACGACTTTCATAAATATTTGGAAATTCCAAGAGGCTTTCATAAATATTTAATGATATATATAACAAATACTGACTCAATTGGCCATGGGTGTTCTTATATAAAAAAACGTGGGTGGGGGGGGGGGGCTATATATTAATGTCCAAATTAATTTTTACTTTTAATCAGTTTATATTTTCAACTGTCAATGTATATTTTGTTTGTGAGTTCGATTTAAAAATTTACTTATTAATTTGAAGTTTTTGAGTTTTGTGTGTGTCTCACTCATTCAGTCACTCACTATCCAGGTTTATCTTCTATGTTACCTTTGACATGAGGTTCGACGTTGTCTGGCTGTGCTTATGCTAAGTCTCCAGTGGTCACGATTGTGAGGATTGACTGTGTCCATTTGCCGCTGTTTACGGTTTTGCCTGATGGTTTCTTTCTATGTCTTCCTAGGGCGCCCAGCTTTCTTTTTGCTGTCCCGCCTTAGGTCTCTGCATGTGCTGATATAACCCTTGCTTCTTTCAACATGTCCGAACCAGTGAAGACGGTTTGCTCTTATTAGGACATCAAGTTTTGGAATGATTGCATATTTATTTCCACACATACAAATGTTCAAGATATATTAGTTTTATTAAGTGTATATATTTATTAAGTGTATATTTGGTTAGGTTAATTAACATATGACCTTTCAAAATTCCTTTAAATTTTTTTTTACTAAGGTGTTATTACTTATAAAGGCCAAAAGACCAGTTAAGGATAAGGGTTAATAAGTGTCAGGTGGACAGTGAGATAACACTGTGATGATTGGGAATGATAGTGGAAATTGGGCAGAATTTGATTATTTAAGAGGACGGCTCAACAATCATTTGTTTACATTGGACTTGAAAACGATCATGCTGTAGTCAGCTGGGAATCACCCCCGCGGTATTGTGTTCCACAGACGGGTAGTTTTAGGAAATAAACTTTTAGGCAAAGAGAGAAAGAAAGGGAAATTATTGACAGTGGTTGTAGATGGACTAGTTTTTGTTGTGAATGTTTTACAGGGGGGGGGGGGCTATAGATTGAAGTTCAGTCGAGCACCATTCATGCAAATAATGATAGAGTAGAGAAAGACTAGCAACGTTCTTTCTGTGAGAAAGAGGTAGTAGGGAGGAGTTCCTGTTTATTAAATCCCAAATAATTTGAGAATTTTGTTTAAATAATAATCTTGGTCTTAAACATCAAAAATGAAATATATATACAAATATATTTGATATTCATTTACTTATAAACTAGTAGGGCTACCTGGCATTGCCCTGATGGAGTAATAAGTAATTTATTTGTATCAATAACAATTGATTTCTTACTGTACAATCAGAAACAACTAATGGAAGTAAAATTTACCCCCCCCCAAAAAAAAAAAACAAAACAAAAAAAAAAAAAAACAATAAATACACAAGTTAAATCTTACTTCAAGAACAAATATGCTAGTAAAGTTTTATATAAAAAATGAGAGGAAAATAAACTAATCTCTTCTCTCTCTCTAATCTGTAAATAAAGCATCTGTGTGCCCGTAGATGAATTCCTATTTTTGTCACAAAAATATTAAGAGCAAGGAAATATTTTTTTGGTGTTTACTAAAAGTAAAAGAATTTCTTTCTTTTATTTTTATTATCAGTTATTAAGATTAAGTTTCCCATGCTTTGCTCATAAAAATATATTTGTATCTGTGATTATTGAAGTGTGCTGGACATATGTATGTTCATTTTTATTATACAGATTACAAGAAACATACATGTACTTTCAATGTGAAGATTGTATTATATCTATTTTGTGGGAGTTTATATATATGTATGTGTGTATATATATATATATAGTAAGCTATGAAAATATATATATATATATATATATAGTAAGCTATGAAAATATATATATATATATATATATAGTAAGCTATGAAAATATATATATATATATATATATAGTAAGCTATGAAAATATATATATATATATATATATATATATAGTAAGCTATGAAAATATATATATATATATATATATATATATATATATAGTAAGCTATGAAAATATATATATATATATAGTAAGCTATGAAAATATATATATATATATATATTTTCATAGCTTACTATATATATAGTAAGCTATGAAAATATATATATATATATATATATATATATATATAGTAAGCTATGAAAATATTATATATATATATATATAGTAAGCTATGAAAATATTATATATATATATATATAGTAAGCTATGAAAATATATATATATATAGTAAGCTATGAAAATATATAGATATATATATATAGTAAGCTATGAAAATATATATATATATATATATATATAGTAAGCTATGAAAAGATATATATATATATATATATATAGTAAGCTATGAAAAAATATATATATATATATATATATAGTAAGCTATGAAAATATATATATATATATATATAGTAAGCTATGAATATATATATATATATATATATAGTAAGCTATGAAAATATATATATATATATATATATAGTAAGCTATGAAAATATATATATATATATAGTAAGCTATGAAAATATATATATATATATATAGTAAGCTATGAAAATATATATATATATATATAGTAAGCTATGAAAATATATATATATATATATATAGTAAGCTATGAAAATATATATATATATATATAGTAAGCTATGAAAATATATATATATATATAGTAAGCTATGAAAATATATATATATATATAGTAAGCTATGAAAATATATATATATATATAGTAAGCTATGAAAATATATATATATATATAGTAAGCTATGAAAATATATATATATATATAGTAAGCTATGAAAATATATATATATATATAGTAAGCTATGAAAATATATATATATATATAGTAAGCTATGAAAATATATATATATATATAGTAAGCTATGAAAATATATATATATATATAGTAAGCTATGAAAATATATATATATATATATAGTAAGCTATGAAAAAATATATATATATAGTAAGCTATGAAAATATATATATATATATATAGTAAGCTATGAAAATATATATATATATATATAGTAAGCTATGAAAATATATATATATATATAGTAAGCTATGAAAATATATATATATATATATATATAGTAAGCTATGAAAATATATATATATATATATATATAGTAAGCTATGAAAATATATATATATATATATATATATAGTAAGCTATGAAAATATATATATATATATATATATATAGTAAGCTATGAAAATATATATATATATATATATATATAGTAAGCTATGAAAATATATATATATATATATATATATAGTAAGCTATGAAAATATATATATATATATATATATATATAGTAAGCTATGAAAATATATATATATATATATATATATATAGTAAGCTATGAAAATATATATATATATATATATATATAGTAAGCTATAAATATATATATATATATATATATATATATATAGTAAGCTATGAAAATATATATATATATATATATATATATATATAGTAAGCTATGAAAAATATATATATATATATAGTAAGCTATGAAAAAATATATATATATATATAGTAAGCTATGAAAAAATATATATATATATATAGTAAGCTATGAAAAAATATATATATATATATAGTAAGCTATGAAAAAAAAAAAATATATATATATATAGTAAGCTATGAAAATATATATATATATATATATATAGAAAATATTTATATATATATAATATATGATATATATATATATATAATAAAATTGAAATATAAGCCAAATTAGCAATACAAGATTAATTTTTTTTTTTTTCTTACATTAATCCTATCGATTACGGAATAAAATTCCTTCCTCAGGGGTGACCAGTATTGAGTCATTTTTTTTTTTTTTTTTTTTTTTTCATCAAAAAACAAGAATAAAGAAACTTATTTCTTTGTTAATTTGATAAACGTCAATGATAGTACGACGTCATCACCTTGCTGTTATGAATGGCGGGTAGAATTCAAAAAACCGGTGTCGAACGAAGATTGCGTTGTCACGCTATCAAGTAATGTGTGTGTGTTTATCGTTCAAGTTTCAAAGTATTGCATGGAAAGTTAATAAAATTGAAATATAAGCCAAATTAGCAATACAAGATTAATTTTTTTTTTTTTCTTACATTAATCCTATCGATTACGGAATAAAATTCCTTCCTCAGGGGTGACCAGTATTGAGTCATTTTTTTTTTTTTTTTTTCATCAAAAAACAAGCATAAACATATATATAGTAAGCTATGAATATATATATATATATATATATATATATAGTAAGCTATGAATATATATATATATATATATATATATATATAGTAAGCTATGAATATATATATATATATATATATATATATAGTAAGCTATGAATATATATATATATATATATATATATATATATATAGTAAGCTATGAATATATATATATATATATATATATATATATAGTAAGCTATGAATATATATATATATATATATATATATATATATATATAGTAAGCTATGAATATATATATATATATATATATAGTAAGCTATGAATATATATATATATATATATATATATATATATATAGTAAGCTATGAATATATATATATATATAGTAAGCTATGAATATATATATATATATATATAGTAAGCTATGAATATATATATATATATATATATATATATATATATAGTAAGCTATGAATATATATATATATATATATATAGTAAGCTATGAATATATATATATATATATATATATATATATAGTAAGCTATGAATATATATATATATATATATATATATATTATATATATAGTAAGCTATGAATATATATATATATAGTAAGCTATGAATATATATATATATATAGTAAGCTATGCATATATATATATATATATAGTAAGCTATGAATATATATATATATATATATATATATATATATAGTAAGCTATGAATATATATATATATATATATATATAGTAAGCTATGAATATATATATATATATATATATATATAGTAAGCTATGAATATATATATATATATATAGTAAGCTATGCATATATATATATATATATAGTAAGCTATGAATATATATATATATATATATATATATAGTAAGCTATGAATATATATATATATATATATATATAGTAAGCTATGAATATATATATATATATATATATATATAGTAAGCTATGAATATATATATATATATATATATATATAGTAAGCTATGAATATATATATATATATATATATATATAGTAAGCTATGAATATATATATATATATATATATATATAGTAAGCTATGAATATATATATATATATATATATATATAGTAAGCTATGAATATATATATATATATATATAGTAAGCTATGAATATATATATATATATATATATATAGTAAGCTATGAATATATATATATATATATATATATAGTAAGCTATGAATATATATATATATATATATATATATATATAGTAAGCTATGAATATATATATATATATATATATATATAGTAAGCTATGAATATATATATATATATATATATATATATAGTAAGCTATGAATATATATATATATATATATATATATATAGTAAGCTATGAATATATATATATATATATATATATATAGTAAGCTATGAATATATATATATATATATATATATTATATAGTAAGCTATGTATATATATATATATATATATATATATATAGTAAGCTATGAATATATATATATATATATATATATATTATAGTCAGCTATGAATATATATATATATATATATATATATATATATAGTAAGCTATGAATATATATATATATATATATATATATATATATATAGTAAGCTATGAATATATATATATATATATATATATATAGTAAGCTATG
>OY744520.1:136507107-136729607 GCA_963556195.1 Sepiola atlantica
TTCTCCTTTCTGAACTTTAATATTATAGCATAAAATGTGTAGAATAGAGAGAGATTAAATAAAGTTTTATTTAACCCTGAAATAACTTTGACTGAAAATACTTAGATGGAATATTATTGCATATGGATTGCATCGACATGTCACGGTTTCAAACTTACGTCCTCTTCAGAGCAAAACGTTTTTTTTTCTATATTCAACTAAGAATATTCACTTAAGTTTATATATGTTATCGTTTGTATGCATCATGGTGATTTTTTTTAAAGAAAAGATAGCAATTCAGAGATGTTAAGAGTAAGGCAGAATGAACATACGAAGCAAAAACAAAATGGGATGGCCAAAAAGGATATCTCTCAAAGAGAAGGTCACCATACCAATCTTCGACTGTCCATTAGTTACATGTTATATATATATCATATATATAATCATGTAGAGGGTTATCTCCTAAACTAATAAACATATCATTATAAATTTTGGAATATATATTCTAGGCAACACGGTGAGTAACATGGGACTTTTTTTTTTTTTTTGTAAATGTTAACATTTAAGGGGTATGAAGTTGTTTTTTTAAAAATTTTTTTAAAGTTTTCTTAAAAAAACTTTTTATATCGATCGATCATTATAAATGTTACTCAAGAGGTTGCAGAGAATATATATATATATATATATATATTCTCTGCAACCTCTTGAGTAACATACACATTATTTTTTGGTAAACTGTACCATTTAGGACGTGCGCCCATCCAAACTCGCACCCGCCTCAAAAAGAACTTTTAAAATAAGTTTGATACAAAAGTTTTGAGTTATACATTTTTATGCATTAAATGTGTAATACATTTTTAAAAGAATCGGTGTGCATGTTTGAGCATTGAGTTGGTAAAATCCTAAATTATGGAATATATTTTCTAGGCAACATGGTGAGAAAGGTGGACACGTTATTTTTTTTTGTAAACTTTACAATACACTGCCAAAGAAAGAAAAAAAAACATTAAAATTTAAAACTAATGCTATATTTATTGCTTATACCCGTCCTGGGATGGATATCCTGCTAGTATATATATATAGATCGACACAAAAGATTATATCTCATTATAACATTTTATGTGGATACATGAAATATTAATAATACTAATTATATAACAATATTTATAAATAAATATTGAATTAATTTTACCTACATACGCCGGCATTTCAAGATTTCGCTCTCAGTGTAGTAAGTGACAATATCAAATAGTTACTAGGCACGAACCCGGTTCACAAAGTCAGGCAATACTTTGCACACTTTCTCTCAATCCCCAAGGCCATCAGGAATTATCACGTGATACAAGAGAAATTAAGTTCTATTTGTGCCTAAATACAGCGATCAGTAAACATATATAAAGTATATATATATATATATATATATATATATATAATCTTTTTGTTATTGTTTTTTAGCAATAATTGTACTCCCGGTACATTTGCACACCTTGAATATTACGGAGCTGTAAAGGGAAACAACTCCATAATACTCAAGGTGAACAAATGTACCAGGAGTACAATTATTGCTCAAAGACAATGACAACAAAAATAACTATATAAACTATAAATTATCACGTAATTACAGACGGTTCTAGTAATGATTAGTGCACTCTGTCACAGTCCCAGTGACCGCAGGTTCGAACCTTATTCACACTGATGAGCCGCAGTAACGGCGAAACATGATTCCGTGGGTAACTATTTTATTTATAAATATATGTGTGTGTGTGTGTGTGTATATATATATATATATATATATATATAAGTTTGATGCTTAAATAAATGTGAAAATACTATGAGAACAAAATGTTACCAGAAAAGTTTTGTGCTTCAGTTAGAAATATTTAAGAAATTTGCAATTTTTATCACATTTTTGGTTTCTAAATTCTGTCAGAAAGTGACTCCCATTTTAAGGGTTTTCTTCCCGAGGAAATAACATTGACAGAGGAAGGAATTTTTGTTTAGGAATCGGACATAGTCAGATTTTTCAACAATTTGGTCAGGATTCCAGGCACTTGACAATTGAAATCTCTTTAGGAGTGATCTGCTTAAGGGAGGGCTTCTCAACCAGGGCCTCATTACTCCACTGAGAGTAATTTAAAATTCCAAGTGGGAAAAAATTTGCATCTGTTTCCTCCCACAACTATGGTTGAAATAGTAGGATCGACTAGACTTCCAATCCTTGGTAGGGCAACCAGTTTAGGTGAAAGAAAACTGAAATAACATCAGTTTCATCTCTTTACTTACCCAGTATTGCTTTTGATGAACTTGCGACATATCGTTTTTTTTTTGGGGGGGGGGGTTTATTGGATAAAATTTGGATATAAAGTTCTTTCGGAATCTTTTACTTTACTCCGCAGAGTCGTGAACGGGGTCAAAAAAACGAACGAGAAAGTGTTTAAAAACATAAATATGCAACAAGTAAAGGCGACCTACGTCGAGAATAGATATTTTCCTATGTAGCTATGACATTTGTTTGTATTTTTACGTAGTATACATGGGTTTTTATTAGATGTAAAAAAAAAAAATTCTTGTTTTTTTGTTTTTTTTTGCACAAAAAGAAAATGGCGGTCGGTCGTGATTCTCTTACATACCCCCCACGACCGCCATCTTGGATTATGCGATTTTGATGTGACGAACAATTTAATTTCTAATAAATAGCACTTCGAACGGGTTAAAAATACAAACAAATGCCACAGGTAAGTTTGAAAATAACTTTTATCGCCTACAGTTACTTTTATTTGTTGTATATTTGTTTTTTGAGCGTTTTTAGTCTGCTGAGTAAAGTAAAAGAAACCCAATTCTTTTAATATTTTCATTTACAAATGTAGAATTCTTTCTCTTTTGATATTATTGTTTTTTCCAGGCTACTTCAAGTTAGGACATTATTTTCGGTGCTAAGTGATTTATTTATCTAAAAAAAAATGTTTGTTTTTTTTAAATTTGTTCCACGTTCTTCTGTGTTTTTCTATGCATGTAAAGCTAGTCCTATCTTAAAGAAAAAGGGCCATTCGTCAGTATGGTGGGCTTAAAATAGGGTTTTAAGTTGTTTTTTTCAAAAACAAAACAAAGCAAGTTGTAAACTTTGGTAAATAAAATATTAAAGAAATTCAATTTAAGAAATTCCAAAATGGCATCTTTTTCTAGAAAAATATCCCATCTTTAATAATCTGTTAGTGTCACATTATTACGCTAATAAATTAAGTTGCACACCGAATAAATTGAATATTTGAAATTTACAACTCAAAGTAGCACGCGGGTCGCAAAGTGAAACGAACGTCGACAAGTCAAACAGGTTTTATCAGGTATTATTATTAACTTGAACATTTAGTTCAATGTTTTTTAAGAAAACTTCTCACACCTGTTAGTATCCACCATTAGCCCATGTATTGAGTATTGCTGTCACATCTGGGCTGGTGCACCAAACGCTAGCCGTGGGTTCCAAAAAAAGAGTCTCTAATCTAATAGGCATGTCAAGCATGCTCCAGCCTCTGTCTCATCACTGCAATGTTGCATCCTTATGCTTGTTTTAGAAGTACTTTAATGGAATGTGCTTCAACAAATATGCTGCACTGATGCCCCCTCTACGTAAATACCCCCGATCAACCCGTCAGTCAGCAAGATCCCACCCCTTCATTGTTAGGTCCCCAAATGCCGGAGAGTTTTCTACTCTAATGTCTTCTTTCCATGTACTGCTAACCTTTAGAATTCCCTTCCTGTTTCCTTGACTGTACTAACATACAGGCATTTAAATGTAATGTGAATAAGCATTTCACTGCAAAACTCCCCATATAGGATTCCCCTAATTCACAGTAGGAGGCTTATGTCTCAGTGGCATTGTGCCTTGTTTAGGGTGAACTTAAGTAAAAACAAAAAAAAACAATTATTTTTTAAGTAAATTATAATTTTCTTTTAGTAGGGTTACTTTTTAATTTTTTTTAAATAGGATTTTAAAACAAATTTATTATGGCATTTTTTAGTCATTAAGTTATTAATTGAACCAAATTGTTTAATCAGAAAAAGTAAAAACGAAAAAACTCAAATTTTTTAATGCTTTTTAAAAAATATTTTGGTAAATTTCTATTCTAGTTCCGTGAATTATTTAGTGTGAATAAATGATAAACTTCTGTCATCCAATTATGGTGAAAAACCTTTATCCTAAGCATAAAAAAAACTGTCCAAAGAGAATAAATTAAAATGTAAATTAAAAGGATGAAGGCCTGAAGAACTGCAGCAGTTTTTGACTTCCATGTTTTCCATCAATATAGCAACCAAATGGCTATGAATTTAAAATGCTAGATCAACAAACCACAGGTGTTATTAGACTGTGGCAGTAGAGATGCATTTAGTGGTGAATTCTTAGAGGACGGTAATGCATGTGCTTGTTTCAAGGCTCCTGAACTTGTTTTAGAACATTCGCACAAGATACTCAGCAAGTTCCTCAGTCACTAGCACCAGTGCATGACTTTTTGCAATGTTTCTGGAAGAGATGTGAATTAGGAGAGCTGTCTTTAAGAGTTGCCTTCTAACAAATCTGTCAGATGAGTGTGCCTTTAGGGATTTAAATTTTAGCATACAAACAAAACAACATGCATCGCTACACGATCGATCAACCTCAAATATGCTCAAGCACAACTGGACGGTGACTTGGTTGGAAGGAATATCATCAACTGAGTGGCAATCCATTCTTAGCATCTCAAGGAAACATGCAAGATATCTGCGACAAAGACACACCCTACAAAAAGTTTTTTGTAAAACTGTATCCAAGAAAGAATTGTCGACTCCCCGCCTTCACCTTTTCTTTGGAGTTTTTAATCAGTGTTGCAAACCTGAAAAATATAAATGACAAAGTATAAGTTGCACTATTTTTTCAAGTGTGGTTCGTATTGCCCAGTTTAAATTGTTTTCTTTTTCTTTTCAGATGTGACTCCTCCAAAGAAAATTTTGAATGACATGAGTAACACTTTAATCCTGGTAAGTTAAAGTTTACCTATCAATAAGTATATGACAATTCTTGATTTATGATTAGTAAGATTAACTCTAAAACCAATTCCTGTCACAGGTAAAACAGATAGTGCTAGAATTCAAGTCTTTTCCTAACTTTTAACTAATAGTCCAGTCAAAATGTGGCTGAACCTCAAACAAATTGCAAATAAAGGTTTTTAACTTGGATATTGAGCATGAATAACCTCTCTTTCAGATAAAAAAAGTATGTCCATTATTCCTGACAATTACTGACAAAAATAAACGTTTTTCCTGACAAAAAACCTTTATTAAATTAGAAATAAACAATATTTTTTGCATGAAAACCCACACAGGGCCCACCCCAAGCCAGCTTGACATTTTCTTGGTGTTTTAAATTGTAATGATAGGTAGCTATATGCTTAATAATAAACTAACACCAGAAAATGACTAGCCCCTGCCATTGTTTTCATGGTTTTTTATTTCTTATGCAAATATGAATATAAAAGGTACAAAAACAGACTAAGTAGTCTTTTTCAAGGCAACAACTGTCACATTAATTCCTGACATTTCATAAAAAATATGTACAAAATAAGTACAATTTACAATAAAAGAATGGTCAGTTGGTCAAATGCTGGGGCAAGGCTCTTGCATAACCACCACAGAATAAGTTCATGAACGGACCAAAGAATATTTCTTGTCAAGAACTAGTCAAAGGTAACTTCATCATCATCAAGATCTGGCTGTGGTGAATTGCTGCAGTGGAGGCCTTTGCAATTACCACACAAGTTTGAACAGTCAATGCCATATTTCCTGCAACTGCATCTTGCTGTAGTACACCCTGAAGTACAGTTACACCTAATTATAGCCAACAAATTTACAGGACCATCTGGCAAGTCAATCTTGATTGGTTGTAATTTACCATCTGAAAGTTTCCATCCCCACTCGCTCGTCAGGTTTTAGCTGGTTTCTACATTTCTATTCCTGAATTTGGAAGTAAACTCGAAGGCTGTGGAATTTTGTAGCTGCTCTTGTTGGTGGCAATGATTTGGCCTCAACATACTTTGAGCTTTTTGCAATCTTTTCCTTAAAACGCCTCAGTCGGAGATGATTGATGTTTTCTCCATCATTACCATTGTACAGGCACACTAAAGCCTTACCCCCAGCTTTAATAACCTCTTCTGCACTGCTATCCTTGCCAAACACTTCTGCCAGTTTGAGGAAGTTTCTATTGTTCATCACCTTTCGAATGGATGCTGTCTTCCCAATTCCATAAACACTGGATGTAGAATCACAACCCAGTAGTGCATGGATGAAAAGAATGTTGGAACAGACCACATCTCCCAAAGATTTCCTCATCTTTTTGATGTTCCAGACTTTCACACTTTTTGCACTATCCTTTGGTTGTGGCGTGAAGATGTTGTAAACATCATCTCTATTGGCATGATAACATAGAAGGACAAATAGGTCCGTGTCATCTATCAAAATGGTTTCTCCTGTATGTGCCAGTTCTAGAGCAGTCTTCACAATCAATACGTCAGCATCTCAAGATGCATGGACTACTTTACAACCTGCTTCCTCCAAACTCTTTCCCAGCAAGTTGATGAACAATTGTTTGTTTTTTTGATTAGCTAGGAAAACATTCTTTTTTAATTTGAACACCATTAAAGGGGTCAGTGACATATTAACACCAACAGAGCCCCTGCTCAGCGTCGGTGAGTTGCGTCTTTAATGGATGGACCACTTTCATACCCATCAAAGACAATGCATGTTTTTCCATATCTAGTTGTGACATATCTGCGGTATTGGGCACTGATCTTATCAAATGTGTGACCTTTTTGCCATGGGAGGCGTTGAAGTAGTGCTCTACCATCTAAGATACTGTGGATCTGAAGACTGCGGACCTGATTGTACAGGGGAAATGTGCCAAAGCCGTTTTTTTTGCCTCTCACGGTAGTCTAAAAGAATCAAAAAGTGCAGGTGGGTAACCACAAAGCTCATACTGGAAATGTTCTT
Source organism: Sepiola atlantica (assembly GCA_963556195.1). NCBI lineage: Eukaryota > Metazoa > Mollusca > Cephalopoda > Sepiida > Sepiolidae > Sepiola > Sepiola atlantica. The sequence goes on from OY744520.1 coordinate 136,514,101, forward strand.
GCTGCTGCTGAGTTGAGTGTACATTGGTAGATAGCACACACAGTCTCTGGAATAGGAGTTGTGGATCAGTCTCAACTGCTTCATCTTTGCTGAGCAAACTTTTGACCCAAGTGTAATTGCCTGATTCTTTCACGGGATCTCCGTTGGGAAACGACGGAAATGCGCATGTGACAAAGATAATTAAAAGAAAAATAAAAGTCTGGAAATTTGGCTCGTATGATGATCCCAGGTTCTATAATCAATGACAGAATGTGGGGGGTGGATATTTCTCCTGGTTAAGACTGGCGCATAGATTAGAAAGAAAGCGAAGCATGCACAAAAACAACAACATGGACGCCAAGACAAAATGTAAACAATATTTATTTATAGGATAATAGAAAGGGGATAAATATATTTATAAAAACAAAAAAAAAACATTAACATGAAAACAAAAGTCTATTATTAAAAGAAGGGGATTGTCTATCGTAATCTTATGTCACCAGGATTCATTTCCACACAAATATATATACATACATATATATATATATATAGCCCTGGGGGAAAATGTCTGAGGAGAAAATAATCAACAAGTTGTCAACTTACGAGCGAGTATCTCGAGCCGGGTTAAGCAAGTCAAACGTTCATTTGGGGGTCGGTGTTCTTGGCAATTCACAGTAGGGTAGCGTCTCTGCGTCATGTAGTTTTCATTTCGTGAACAGGTATTTTGTGGATTTCTCAGGGAGGGGTTTTTGTCTCTCACTGAGATTCATACACATTTTTCTCAGGAAAACAATTCCGGGTCTTCATTCTGCATTCAGATGTTCATTTCGTTCGTGTGGATATTTAAGAGTATCTCAGAAGCGTATCTGCCGGCCTTCGGGTGCCTCGCGTGAGGTTATAATATCATTTCAAAAAGTCACTGTCTTTTTGCGCGGCTGTCATTGGCCGCACTACTCTCTTGACTGTCATGTCATGACTCATCTCTCTCGCGGCTGTCCTCAACGCCCGTTATTCTCCCCTTCCTCGCAGGCGGCTAACTTCCTTTTCTTCTCCCTCTTCTTCTTCTACTTCTTCTTCTTGGTCATGTTAGCTAAAAATAGATACGAGCACACTGGGCCCTGTTGCTAATCCCAGAATGGAAATGATGACATCGCCCCTTGAACAACGGAAATGTATACACAAGTGATGAAAAACGAACCCTGCTTGAACATATATATATACATCCTATCGATGCATTCCGTGGTTTCTTACTTTTAATTTCGATCGATCTCCCTTCGTTTGTAACACCTCCTTCCCTAAAAGACGAAAAAGACTTGCGTTGCGAGTCTTTTTCGTAACCCTAGTTTGGGGTTTTCCTAACCTAATCGGATTCTACTCTATTCTCTCGGAATACTATCCTTGCCAACTAACGTAGGGGGTAGGGTCGTTTTCTGCTAAGATTATTTGTAGTCCTTTTTTCAGATTACAAGAAAATACTTTACTATGCTGCCAGGCCTGTCTTATCTAGCTTCTTATTACAAACGGGATCTTATTTGGGGGTATCAGACGCGAGATAGGGCGTCGGCACACACGTTGTCAGTGCCTCGGATATGTTGGATGTCGAGGTTATATTCTTGTAGGAACAGACTCCAACTTAATAATCTCATATTCTTACTCTTCATTTGGTGTAGGAAGGTAAGAGGGTTATGGTCTGTATATATAATGGTTGGTTGGCTCGACGATGAAACATATACGTCGAAGTGTTGTAGACTGAGGACTAGTGCTAAGGTTTCCTTCTCTACAGTGGAGTAGTTCTTCTGGCCGGCGTTGAATTTATGAGAGAAGTAACTGACAGGGTGCTCAAGACCAGTCGGATCGGCTTGAAGTAGGACCGAGCCGATGCCATTGTCACTGGCATCGACAGCTAAGCGGAAAGGATGTTGAAAGTCAGGACTCTCAGCACAGGATCAGAGCATAACAGCGATCTTATCTGTTCAAAGGATTTTTGGCAGGAATGGGTTCAAATGAATTTGGACTTTTTAGACAACAGCCGGGTGAGGGGTGACGCAACGTCAGAGAAGTTCCGGCAAAACTTTCGATAATAGCCTGCCATGCAGAGGAATCATCTCGGCTTCTAACATTGGTCGGGGCGGGAACGTCCAAGATGCTTGGCATTGATGTGGGATATCTTTCCATATCCAATAGTATGCCTCAGATAAGTAACTTCGGCTTTTTCGAACTCACTTTTCGATAGGTGGACAGTGAGATTGGCCCGTAAGAGCCGGTCAAACACCTTCCTCAAGGACACGATATGGTCGGACCAATTGTCGTTGTATATGACAATGTCATCGATGTAGATTTCAACGTTGGGTAAATCCCTCAAGCAATGGTTCATCATCCTTTGAAACGTGGCCTGAGAATTTTTCATACCGAACGGCATGACTCGGTATTGATATAACCCTTGCGGGGTGACAAATGCTGACATCTCCCTGGCACGCTCGGTGAGGGGGACACACCAGTACCCCTTTAGCAGGTCCAGCTTGGTGATGTAAGTCGCCCTACCCACTCTGTCGATGCAATCATCCATTCTGGGAATGGGATGGGAGTCCGTCCAGGTGACAGTATTCACCTTGCGGTAATCCGTACAAAAACGGATTGAGCCATCAGGCTTCTTGACCAAGACACATGGCGACGACCAGCTGCTCTGACTAGGTTCAATAATTCCATGTTCGAGCATGTGTTCTACCTCTTGGCGTATTACATCCACTTTCTGCGGGTTGACGCGATAGGAGTGTTGTTTGACTGGGGTGGCATCCCCAACGTCCACGTCATGTCGAGTGATGGCTGTCTTCTGCTTAGGCGTATCTGGGAACAACTCGCGGGAGTCCCGAATGAGGTTTGCCATCTCTTTTTTGTCATTGCGGGTCAAGTGAACGACCACGGACGTGAGATCGGCGAGGATTTCTGAGTTCTGCCATCTCATAGAGTGGTCAGTTTTTCCTATATCAGGAATATCTGCCTGGCGATGCCCACGGTCAGATCTAGTGGCAGCCTTGTCCCTCTTGTGATAAGGCTTGATCATGTTTATGTGGCACATCTGTGTGGCCTTGCGACGGACGGGTGTATTCACGACGTAATTGAGGTCGCTGGCCCTCCGTGCGATCTCGTATGGGCTGTGGAATCTGGCCTTTAGGGTTGACCAGACATGGGCAATAAGACCATGACTTTGTCCTTGACACCAAAGGTTCGAGGGACAGTGTTCCGATCATACAGTCTCTTCATATTGCCTTGGACCGATTTGAGATTTTGCTGCGCTATCTCGCTCGTCTCCTGCAATCGTGTCCGGAATCGCGAGATGTAGTCAAGCAGAGATTTATTCTCTTCACTCTCCTGCAGCCATTTATCTTTAAGCAGGGACAGGGGATCACGCACCGAATGGCCAAAATGAGCCCAAACGGGCTGAATCCCAGCGATTCCTGAGTAGCATCCCATGCCGTGAACATTAAGAATGGGATGCCTTCATCCCAGTCGCTGTGATGGCTGAAGCAATATGTCCGCACCATGTTTTTCAGGGTCGAATGAAAGCGCTCCAGGGCTCCCTGGGATTGGGGGTGGTCTGTGCTGGATTTCACCGTCGTGATGCCCAGGCTGCTCATGGCCTGCTGGAACATCTTCGACATAAAGTTTGATCCCTGGTCAGACTGCACCACCTCCGGTAGTCCAACCATGGAGAAGAAGGTGATCAAAGCCTTCACAATCTTCCCAGCTGATACGTTCCTGAGGGGTATTGCTTCAGGAAATCGGGTTGATGCACACATAATTGTTAATAGGTGCTCGTTCCCACGTTTGGTTCTCGGAAGTGGACCAACACAATCTATGAGGATCTGGCAGAAGGGCTCCTCAAATGCGGGTATCGGATGGAGGGGAGCATCAAGGATTCGCTGATTTGGCTTGCTCACCCTCTGACATGTGTGGCAAGTCTTACAGTATTTCACCACGTCTCTACGGATCCCCGGCCAGTAGAAGTGTTTGGTAATCCGGCTTTGCGTCTTTCGGATACCCATGGGTGTCTCATGGGCTGTCCTCAACACTTCATCCCTATACCCTTTTGGTAACACTACCTGGTGTACGGTTGACCAGTCTTCAAGGGCGGGTGTATGTGGGGGTCTCCACTTCCTCATCAGTGTATCATCTTTGATGAAGTACCCACATGGTTCTTCATCCATCTCTCCTTCGTCCACTGCTTCTCTGAAAAGCGGGGCGATCTCTTCATCTTTTATTTGCTCATGGGCAATGGACGTCCATGAGGTCCGGGTTTCACTGACCAAGTCTCCCTCACTGGGAGGGTCGGGTCTTGGGGTCTCTTCGAGCGTAGACATCGCTTCTACCTTGTGACCGACACAAGTTTGGGAAAGGTCCACGACTTCACTTCCTATCTCTTCACCGCTTTTCTCGTGCGTGCTTCTCTGGCCTTCTCTTGGGCCATTGCCCGGGTCACCACACATGCTGGGTATACTCCGGTGTCACTATCGTCTGGCTTGTTAGTGTCCTCTGATGGGTTTGGCTGTGTCGCTACCCTTAAGGGTGGAGATGCTACTTTCTTCCCAGCCAAATCATTGCCGAGTAGCATCGCAATGCGAGAGGCAGATCGTCGACCACTCCGATCTCAACAGTATCACCTACTATATCCGACTCGAGGGTCACTCTATGAAGTGGAACACTAACAAAGCCCTTTCCGACTCCCTCTATAATGTCGACTTCGCCCGTGGCTGTATTTGCCCCACGCGGCATATGTCTTTCCAGTATTAAGGACTGGGTTGCTCCCGTGTCCCTTAATATTTTAATTTCTACGTATGTTTGCCTGTCCTTTTTATGATTCCTAAATTTCTGCCTATATGCTTCTGGCACCATCTCATAACTCCTTAGGATTGCTGACTTTACAGTGTTATAGTCGGCGCAATCCACCGCCGATAGAGATGCGTATATCTCCTGGGCTTTACCCTTTAGCACTGTCTGTAGGAGTAAAGTCCAGTGCTCTAGTGGCCAGTTCAGGCTTGAGGCGATCTTGTCGAAGTGGTGGAAGTATTGTCCACATCAGCCTCGTAGAATGCTGGCATGAGTCTGACCTGTTTAGTCAGGTCGAAATCGTTTCGTCTCTCATCATGCAGCGTTCGCCTATCCTCTAGCTCTTAGAGTCTTGTCTCTTGTCCTATTCTAACCTTTTCTATTTCGATTCTTTCATGCGAGTTGGCCTCTATCTTAGCCTTCTCACGCTCCAATTGGGCCTGTGAAAGTCCGGGTGAGTCTGACAAAGGGTCATCGTACACATCTTTGTCAAAGATTTCTCCTGGTTAAGACCGGCACATAGATTAAAAAGAAAGCGAAGCATGCACAAAAACAACAACACGGACGCCAAGACAAAATGTAAACAATATTTATTTATAGGATAATAGAAAGGGGATAAATATATTTATAAAAACAAAAAAAACCCATTAAAATGAAAACAAAAGTCTATTATTAAAAGGAGGGGATAATCTTATGGCAGCAGGATTCATTTCCACACAAATATATATATACATATATATATATATATAGCCCTGGGGGCAAATGTCTGAGGAGAAAATAATCAACAAGTTGTCAACTTACAAGCGAGTATCTCGAGCCAGGTTAAGCAAGTCAAACGTTCATTTGGGGGTCGGTGTTCTTGGCAATTCACAGTAGGGTAGCGTCTCTGCGTCATGTAGTTTTCATTTCGTGAACAGGTATTTTGTGGATTTCTCAGGGAGGGGTTTTTGTCTCTCACTGAGATTCATACACATTTTTCTCAGGAAAACAATTCCGGGGTCTTCATTCTGCATTCGGATGTCCATTTCGTTCGTGTGGATATTTGAGAGTATCTCAGGAGAAGCGTATCTCCCGGCCTTCGGGTGCATCGCGCAAGGTTATAATATCATTTCAAAACGTCACTGTCGTCGTGCGCACTACTCTCTTGGCTGTCATGTCATGACTCATCTCTCTCGCGGCTGTCCTCAACGCCCGTTATTCTCCCCTTCTTCGCAGGCGGATAACTTCCTTTTCTTCTCCCTCTTCTTCTTTTTCTTGGTCGTGTCGGCTAAAAATAGATATGAACACACTGGGCTCTGTTGCTAGTCCCAGAATGGAAATGATGACATTGCCCCCTGAACAACGGAAATGTATACACAAGTGATGAAAAACGAACCCTGCTTGAACATATATATATCCAATCGATGCATTCCGTGGTTTCTTACTTTTAATTTCGATCGATCTCCCTTCGTTTGTAACAAAGTGTACTCGTGGACATTTTCTTCAACCATTGAAGCTATGATTGCCTCTCCTATGGAGTTTGCTCTGTTCACATTCACCTTTTTGTCTCCAGTTACTCCACTTGAAATGCTGTGAATGGACGGATCTGCCGTGAAAGGGTCATATGTCTGGAGAAATGCAAGGAGCTTCCATGTATCCCTCACATCTCGCTCTTTTCTTGCTGAAGTAGTCTCCTGGTGCTGGTTACTAGTGCCATAACGAATGTCTGCTAGTTCTTGCATTGTAAACTTGATTTCAGCGCACGCTGGCAGTGATAGCGTCCAAACCAATCGTTGAATTTCGTCTATTCCTCTGCCATGAGTAATACCTCCAGACGTCTTCATGCTTCTCATTAGCACCTGCTCAATCACCAGATACGTCAACAAGCCAGTCAAGTAGTGATCACTCTGTCTAATCACATTCAGAAAATTTCTGGTACACTTCAGTATGGCTTTTCAGCAGCCCTTTCATTTGCTGCAAGTACAATTAGGCTGACTTTGCATATAATATGTGTCCTGCTGCAGCGAATATTGGCAGCATTTTCCTTACAGCATCAAGGTGCAATTCCCAGTTCCCGGTGTGCTCTGCTTTGATAAACAATTGCAGGATCTTCACCATATCAAGGTATTGAATCCACAATTTTGCTGTTCGCTGGTCAACCATCACATCCTTCACATGGTTGATACTCTGGGCAATCCTGGTCATAGACTCTGATGACAGAACATTATTCAATGTCTCTGAGCTTCCTTCAGCTTTTTATTTTGAGGAAATGACTCTTCTGCATCAGTGTTGGGTTGATCATGTGAAACTGGCAAACAATAGGCTTTCGCTAACAAAATAGTATTCAGAGCAGCATCAACTAAGGAGTGAGCATGAATGGCTCTTACAATTGCTTTGCCACTTAGAATGTGCTTGACTGTGTTTTCAGCGTACGATTGACCCCAGAAAACTCATCTGTGTATGGAGCCCACCAAGTCGCAAAACAAATGATTTCAGGGGACTGGAACTAGGCTGTGACTCGACTATCATCATTGCTTTGTACCAAAGTGGTTGATCGATTGTTAGAATTGGTGTAATGTTGTTTTTCCTGGCTAAATCACTAATGTAACATAACGTTGAGTACATGCAGGTTGGGTTACCAGGGTCCATGTCGATCATTGGCAAAAAAACTGTGGCTGATTTCCCAGGATAATTTCCTTTGTGTACTGACTGCATAAGGCCTGACCATGTGGGTCTGGATGGATGTGAAATTAGTGAAACCTCCCAAAGGATGTCAACATTAGCAGTGGAATCGACAACTTTCTTGGGCTGGAGCTCTTTAAATGTCACTGGTGGTTTGTTGGTGTTCTGTGAATCTAGGTACTTGATGTTGATCCTTCCAACCCTTATTATATCTTCTGAAAGGACCTGAATCCTTGGAACTGGTTTTGCTTTAACTTTCCTGGGCGTAAAAGATGCTATGATGCCCATACCGTGGAATATGTTGAATCTATCAATACTCCTTACATTATGGTCCACATTATCAGCTACAAAGAGTTTCAGCGCCATGAACAAGAGCAGCACTTTTTTCGAATTTCTGGACTTCCGAGTAAGATGAAGAGAAGCCATGCTTATTCAAAGTGTCGATTAAGAACCTCGATCCAAATTGGTCATGCATTTCGACTGCTAAACCAAACTGCAAAGGTGCAAGGAGAACTCTGGGTCCAGCAGCCTGCATTATCGCTTGACCAACTGATGCAAGTTTCAAATCATTGTCTTTGCCTGCAAATATCTTTCTGAGAAAGATCAACAATGTTTTAGGAACATATTAAAAAATCACATCCTGTTCAAGATCATTCTTAGACGGATAATATTCTGAACTTGTCTGGATACCTTTAATGTCATTCATGATAAGCTTGGCTGCCGTCTCTATGATTCTAATGGCCTCTGATTCTGAATTGTCTATTGAGCGGCTCTGCATAGAATTCATGGAGAATACATTTTGCTGTACTTAAGAATTTAACAACATTATGTTTCCCATTAATTTCAGTCACAATGATTTTGTATTTGAAATGTTCTAACAATTGAGATTTCATGTATTAGAGACTGGTTCAAAGCCAGTGTTCTCGGGAATTTCCTCCATTTTTTTTTAACAAGATCGACAATGGTGAGTTGCTCCTCGTCATTTTGCTGCAAATATTTAGTAACTTCCAGAAATGCCTGCTTTCTCTCTGAATCCTCTGGTCTACCAAGGTTTTGTTTCTTAGAAGAATCAGCAGAAGAGAATGCCTTAGGAATGTTTTTATTGGAATCAAAGTTTGCAAAACATGTTCTGTGATAACGTGCTTCTTCTGAAATAAGGTCAGCTACATAACCTATTCTACCTTTAACATTGGATGCCCATCCATCATTTTTTCAAACTTTCTCACAAACTTTTAACACTCTGTCCTTAAACTCAATAGTTTCTACATGGGAAACATCAACACCTCTTTTCTTTCTATCAGATTTTGCTCCAGAACCACAAAAAAGACAATGTTCCTTAAAGTTAAACACACAAAAAGAGCGGCTTGCACGGGATGGCATTTCATGATGGGTGGACCTGTTTTTACAGTCAATTTCTATGTATTTGGAGTTGATCCAACACTGTCTGCATTTCTTGTGAAGGCATTGCATAATCTGAATTATGATCTTCTGTCCACGTTGTTCAGAAGCTCTGTTAATGGAATCGATGCCATTCTGGCTGACGATGAATGTTTCTATATTACTGGACAATTCATTGTTGCATCAATACTTCACTTTGGCCAACCTGAAATTAGAATATGACAGAATATTAAGCTCCTGCAGTAATACATCAAAAGAGACAAAAATAAGGCATAAGAAGTTGTAATTATATTTTACTTTATGAAAATTGTTGGTTTTATCCAATTGCACATTGCTACATTTGGTATTTTTGAAGATGAATTTACAGAAATTGAGTTGAGAGAGGGTCGGCTAGAATCGGCGGCAATCTTTAAAGATGGCACCCGTTGACCCCTTTCTGCAAGGCTAATTTTGGTAAACTTTTTTTATCTGAAAGAGAGGTTATTCATGCCCAATATCCAAGTTAAAAACCTTTGTTAGCAATTTGTTTGAGGTTCAGCCAAATAATTGGCTAGATTTACTAGAATAAATTTAAAAAAGAAATTGTTTAAAAGAAAACAAAAACAACCCAAATCTGTTTTAATCCTTTTTTTTATTTCAAGCCCTTTCAGCATTGGTTTCACACTTGTGATGTTGGATACTTTTTTGTGATCATTTAATGAATTAACTGCTTGGATGAATTGATGACTGAAACTCGGTAGACAAGAAGCTTATTTGTACCAAATATGGTTGGATTGCAGAAAGGATTGTAAATTTGATTACTGATTCCATAGGTGGAATCTGGGGTGGGGGAGGTCACCCTGCATTATCCTCTTATAATGTACTTATGTTAGTTATACATACATGCGTTCACTAATATAATTTTTAGAGATGTCCAATCTTCACAGTCAGTCTACCATGTTTAAAATTTAGGGCATTATTCTAACGGAGTGAAAAGGTGATAAAACCATTTGGCTTTCTCTGATGAATACACTCATTGAAGAAGCAAAACTAAACTTAATGCAAATACATAATGCTATCAGACCACATCAATCAATCAATCAATTTTATTGGCAAAAAAATAGTAAACTGCAGGAAGCCATGTAACAATACAGAAAACATTGCATCTATATATCGTCTGAATGTTTGTCCAAGGCGACTTTGGATATGGTTGGCATCATCACAACCTCCTCTGGCAAGCTGTTCCAAGGAGACCAAGAATGCTGCCTTTATTCTGTTGAGACAAAAGCGATGATGGTACATCTTCTGGTGGTGACCATGGAGACTACAACGAGGTGTTGGGGTGAAAAAACTCCTCTTAAGGTAAATTTACATTCCTGTTGATGATGCTGTACCAGAATCAAGTCTCCTCGCATCCTTTGCTGCTCAAGTGCAAACAGATTTAGTCTTTGAAGCTGTTCTTTGTAGGTAAGCGTGTAAAGATCTCGTCACCATCTTGGTTGCCAACCGTTGAACACTCTCCAGGTGTACAATATCTTTTTGGAGATAGGGATTTGTTTCTTGATTCACTCTGGACTGTAAGGACTCCTAAAGTAATTTTAAGTCTCTTTTACTCCACAAAACAAAAACCTCATCCTCTAATTTTCGACGATGAATTAAGAGAAAGTTGGAGATAAATATCCCAGGCATTGACACGTCTTTATAGATGAGTCCAAACTGAGAAAAAAAATAACAGGATCTGCTGCAATATATCATAAAAAAATTAATTAAAAAAAACATCTTCAAAATGATACCGCATTTTCAATGCAGGAAAGACATGCTATTGAATTTCTCTTTGTTTTCGTTGAATGTCTTCAGTAGCAGGAGTAATAGTAAGGTTTTCAGGAATCGGTACATCAAAAACATTGTAAAGTACCTCCATGGGTTCCTCATGTGAGGTTTGTTTTTCCACGTATCTGCGTCTCAACTGATTTACATTATGCTTGTTTCCCCACTTCGGACCCCGAACCATGTATATCAGGCGAACATCATATCCGCCGGTGACATGTTTGCTGCAATGTTTCTGTTCGGTGTGACCCTGTAAACTCTTAAGAATTGGATCTTCCACTCATAGTTTACTTCACCTCCAGCTTTTCTTAAAGCCCTTTTGAAGGTTTCTACCAACCTTTCTGCCTGCCCGTTTCCTTTCAGGTGGTAAATAGGTGTAGTAATATATTTTAGCTCAAAGTTTTTGCAAAACATGTTAAACTTCTGGGGTGAATTGGGTCCCAGTATCTGTGACAATTTCATCAGGTAATCCGAATCTGGCAAACAGTTCATGCAAAAAATCTATTGTTATGGCAGATGTTGGCTTTTTGCATTTCAGAATCTATGGCCATTTTGTTAAACTGTCCACCACAATCAAATAATATGCACCATTTAGCGGCCCAGCAAAATCTAGATGTAGTTTAGACCATGCGTGTCCACTTTCGGCCATAATGCTGTCATTATTGGTGGTGGTTTAGCTGCTAGTGTACACCCTCTACAGCTCTTAACTGTCCTCAATGTCCTGGTCCAAAAACGTATGAACGCATAAGCGATTTCATTTTGCACATTCCTGGGGACCACAATGAAAATCCTTTAAAAGTCTTTTTTGCAGTGCAACTGGGATCACGACGAATTGAATAGTTATTGCTTACCGACGAATTTATATTTCCCCTTTGTTTACACTTCACTTTATCCATTATGTTTTTAATAAATTATCATTTTTAAATTTTATTTGTATTTCTTGCGCAGTCACTGGGAGTTCACGTACGGTGCTAACTAATACTTCTTTTATTTCACTTTCAGCTTTGAGTGATGCGATTACTGTATCTTCCATTGGTTCACAATATTTCGGAATTAATCGTGACAAGCCGTCCGCATGGCCTAACTTCTTTGAAGGAATATATTTCATTTTGAAATCATAATTTAGCAGAACAGTACCTCATCACTATATTCTATGCTGTATGAACCGGGATTTCTTTCTTTGATCCGAAAATCGAAAGTAATGGACGATGATCCGTCTATAAAATAAATTTACAGCCATGAATGAATTTGTGAAATGTTTTAATCCCGAAAATGATTGCTAAACTTTCCTTCTCGATCTGGCTATAGTTTTTCTCAGCCGAGATTAAATCTCTGTTCGCATGAGCAATGGCTTTTGTGCACCCTAAATTGTCTTTATGGAGTAGTATGGCTCCGATGCTGTAATTACTTGCATCAGTCACCAAAATTATTTCTAATTTTGGGTCATGATGTGTTAAAAAAAAGTTCTGATGTAAGCACATCCTTAATCTTTTGAAAAGCCATTTGGCAATTTTCTGTCCATTGCCATTTTTTTTTTTTTTTTTTGACAATTAGTTCAACAGGGAACGTAAATCATGCATATTATTTATATATATCTGATAATTAGCAAGACCAAGAAATGCTTGTAATTCAGCAACATTTGTCGGGGCGGGCATATTTTTAATTGCACTAGACCTTTCTGGGTCGGGTCTTCTGCCTTTTGCATCTATAATTTGTCCTAAATATTTTATTTTGGACATAAAAAATTTGCATTTATCCTCGTTGAGCTTAAACCCATATTCAGCAATTTTTTTAAAAACCTCCTTCACATGTTCAATGTGTTGTTCAACGGTCTCGCTCTTGATCAATATATAATCCAAGTACACCATAGTGTAATCCAAACCCGCTAACATGTTATCCATTATTTTTTGGAACAAACTTGGTGCTAATTTCACTCCGAAAAGAAGACGTTTAAACGAATATAACCCTCTATGCGAATTGATAGTGAGCAATTTCGTACTCTCTTCCTTGACATCTACTTGCAGATACGCATCTGATAGATCCAATTTTGAGAACATTTTTCTATCATTTAAATGGGCAAAAATGTTATCTGCACTGGCCAATGGATATTCATGCGTTTCAGGCACATACTGAAGCCTGTTAAGAAATCTGCGCACACGAATATTTTTCTTTTTTATGTAAACTGTGGGTGACACCCACTCTGAATAATGTACCCCCAATTGTTCTAGGCAAACGAGCTCCTGGTTTATCGATTCTACAGCTAAATAGGGAACACTACGCTTTGGTTTAAATATTGGGGTGGCATTTTCCATTACCTTCAATTTTACTTTCGTTTTTGTGCATCTGCCCAAACCTTGTGAAAATGTCTCGGGAAATCTTTTTTCAGAGTCTTAAGTTTTTCACTTTTACTATTTGTGTTTGGGGAGGGGGCTTTACTGAGTTGCAGAATGAGCTTATCGGTATGTATATCCCACAAGTCAAATAAAGCCATCCAGTCGGTACCAAATAAATCAGAAGTATTTTTCAGCACATCTTACCTCCAAAAGAAAATGTTGCACATAAATTCTCCTATAAAATTCAGCTTTCTGCCAGTTATTCCTTTTGAGACCTTTTCGCTGCGAACCAATGTAGGTTTACCAATTTTTTCACTGATTATAGACAAGTCGCTACCAGTGTCAATCTGAAAACGAATATTTTTGTTGTTCATTTTTATATAAACAAATTTACTTTCATGATGGACACCACCATTTTTACTGGAAATTACAGCATTTACAAAACTCGTAGTGCTCGACTTTTTTTCTCTACACAGATGCATTATGTACCCTAACCTTCCACAAAAGTAACAAATTTTGTTTTTAAAGGGACACCTGCCTTTTATATGAAATCCTTAACATGAAGGACATGTCTGGTTTCTGCTTCTGTGTGTTTTTCCATGTTTTTGGTTTCCACCTTTGTGTGCTTTCTGCGTAGCGATGAATAGATTTCAAATGTCTGTTTTGAACTGTCTCTTCTGGCATATCAGACCTGAGCCACGTCTTTTTCTTCAATCTTCGCCGAATCGTGTTGCATGCTTACGATTCTATTACATTCGTCAACAATCGCTTGCAACGTTAAATTAGGGTCTTGTTCCAACTTCGTCAAGATTCTCGCCCTTATCTCGAAATCTTTGCATGCGGTTAAGCCCTGCACAAAAATTAGACATCGGAATCTGTCTGCAGTCAGTTCTTCCAGTTTAAACTGCTGGCATCCTCTATTTACGATTCCAGCATAGCTAAAAAAATCTTTGTCGTCTCTTTTTTTTAGGTTTAAACATTTCCAACGTATGTTAGAATTTGCAGTTTCATCAAATGAAATTTCGCCCAGTACCCTTGGTAGAATATAGTTGCCATGCTGGGTTCAATTTTTGAAGAAGTAGGCGAACCTTTTTTCTTGCAACCATTCTGAACATTCTTCCTTAAAAATGTTGGCAAACCTCCGAAAATAAGCAGAAAAATAGAACCATTATCTGGGTCATACATGAATTCTCCAATTGAATTTGCAACTGTATCTGGTGAAAAGAACCAGCTTGCTTTGGTTCTTGTGTTTGCTGGACAATAAATTCCAACATTTTTTCAAACCTTTTGTCATTTCTTGCTGGTGTTCCACTTGTTAAAAGTTGGACCATAGTTTGCTGCAATTTCTTCCATTTAAAAAAAAATATTTTGTTTTGTTATTCCTCAGACAATAGTTATTTAAAATATGCTGTAGCTTTTTATAAAAGGAAAAAATAATACGTACAGTCCAAATACGATTAAAACAAAAATATCTTTTCTTCTCAAATCCTTTCAAAAAAGTCACTGTCAAATTGCAAAAAAATTGTTCTTACAGGAGAAGCGTTTTCTTCTGTCTTTGTAATGTTACCATCGAGGGCTTTAAAATCCACTGTTCAGAAAAATAAAACTTTTTTTTATATACAAGAGTCCTGATTGAAAATCGTCAATTTGTTACTGTGTTAACAAACTGGATTTTAAATTGTGATTTCTCGTCGCCAATTTGTTATATCGTAAAAATAACAATAAGTAAATAAGAAATCCAAGACAGGAATTGAAAGTAAGGCACATGTTCGTCTTTAACCACTGTCCGTTTTTCACAACTTTTTACTGGCCATTTTTCTTTTCTTTTTTCGGTGTACACTTATCTATCAGGCTGCTAGAGAATTCCGGCGTTTTTGGAATTTTTTTCAAATATTTTACATTTTAGGAGTGGGGATCAGTTTCCAATGTTAATTCAACGTAGACTGATCCCCCTCTTTTTGACCATCTCAATTTAAAAAAAATCTTTTTCGGTGTACGATTACCTATCATGTCAATAGAGAATTCCGGGGGTTTTGGAAAGAAATTTTTAAAAATTGTGATTTTAAGACGGGGGATCAGTTTTCAATGTAAATTCAACGTGGACTGATCCCCCTCTTTTTAACCATCTCAAATTTTTAAAATTATTCTTCTGCTTACAATTACCTATCATGTCGCGAGAGAATTCCGGCGTTTTTGGAAATAATTTTTTTAAAATTGAGATTTTAAGATGGGGGATCAGTCTTGTTCGTCTTTTACCATAGTTCGTTTTTCACAACTTTTTACGTCTTAAAATCGCATTTTTAAAAAATTTCTTTCCAAAAACCCCGGAATTCTCTCGCGACATGATAGGTAATTGTAAGCAGAAGAAGAATTTTTAAAATTTGAGATGGTTAAAAAGAGGGGGATCAGTCCACGTTGAATTTACATTGAAAACTGATCCCCCGTCTTAAAATCACAATTTTTAAAAATTTCTTTCCAAAACCCCCGGAATTCTCTATTGACATGATAGGTAATCGTACACCGAAAAAGATTTTTTTTTTAAATTGAGATGGTCAAAAAGAGGGGGATCAGTCTACGTTGAATTAACATTGGAAACTGATCCCCCCCACTTAAAATGTAAAATATTTGAAAAAAATTCCAAAAACGCCGGAATTCTCTAGCAGCCTGATAGATAAGTGTACACCGAAAAAAGAAAAGAAAAATGGTCAGTAAGAAGTTGTGAAAAACGGACAGTGGTTAAAGACGAACATGTGCCGAAAGTAATAGTAATTGTATGAGAATACTTAATTACAATAAAAAAAAATTATAAATCACTCTTTTTACTCTGTAAATGTGTTAGAATTAAAACAGTTATAAATTACTTGTTACTAAATATCATCTAGCAATAATTTAGTTATATTAAAAAATTTAAATACTCAAATAAAAACTCAAGAGATTTTATTTAGTATTTCAGCAATAGAGCATGCATTTAAGTTTACATTTTCTTTTTACTTACACTTTTGAAATATTAAATGAAACAATAAAATAAATTTACAAATTTCAACATAAAAAAAATCAAGCCAAATAGAAAAATAAACAAAATATATATATATATATATATATTTATTTATTCTGGTACAGAAAAATTAGTACAACATTCGTACCGTCGGTTTCAAGCACGGAAGGTCTTACCCATCCGGCTCTCTTCAGCTTCTGTTGTCATCTGTTTTGGAAATGTGAGGTCACATGACACTCTTGTTGGGACGCGTTATTTGCTCAGTGTGTTGTGTGTGTTTGTTTAAATTTGAATTTAGTGTCATAAGACCGTTGAGATTTAAAACACGGGAGAAGAAAGAGAATTCGAGATTAAAGGGAATAAAAAGGGGAATAAAAAAGGGGGGTAAAAAATAAAAAAATATATATGAAAAAATATATATATATATATATATATATATATAAATAAATAAATATAAAAAAACATATATATATATAAAAACATTTTAATACTAAGAATAAAGGAATAAAAAAAGAAGAAAAGAGAAAAAGAGTATAAAAAGGTATAAAAAGAAGAAAAAAAGGGGGTTAAAAAATATATATATATAGAGAGAATAAAATGTAGAGAATAAAAAAGAGCGAGAGAGAAAGAAAGAATAAAAATAGAAAGAATAAAAATATATAAATAAAATATATAAATAAAAATAATAATAATAAAAAAAAAAAAAAAAAAAAAAAAATAAATAAATAAATAAAAAAATAAATAAAATTAAAAATTAAAAATTAAAAATTAAAGATTAAAAACAAAAATAATAAAAATAATAAAAATAAAGAAAGGGTTTCTCTGAAATTCCCGTGAGCCAAATTATGAATTTGTATCATTAGCCGTTATATTTTTGAAGGTATGCGTTCTAAAAACCGTTGGTGTGTAAGAATCTTTTCTTCAGATTGGAGTGATTTTTAATGAAGAAATTCGGATCTAAGGGAGGTAACTAAGATGGAAATATGAAATATTTGAGTTTGTTAAAATGGGTTTGTATATTAATCTGGTGGTTGATAAAAGATAAAAAATAAAAAATTTAATATTTTTGCATTTTGGTGAAAGTCGAAGTTTTTGCTCTTGGAATTTATGTGGATATAGTTTGTTTAAATGGATTTGTAGAGTAATCTAGTGATTGATGATTAATTAAATTAAATATTTTTGTATTTTTGTGAAGGTCGGAGTTTTTGCTCTTGAAGTTTAAGTGGATATAGGTTGATGAGGTGTTTGTTCGTTTTTATTGTGTTTATATTAGTAGAGGGGGGGTAGTTAGACATTATGTGAATCGGTCAGACCAGTTTATAAGCAATGCTTGTCTCTTGTGTACACATCCCTTGAATATTTCATCGCGGACATTTAAACAGGCTGTATTCGGATCGATGATGGCTTTTGAAATGTGGTATTTTTCAGCGTCACATAGAGGACATCTATTTATGGCTGGAGAGAAGGATGGTTTTCTCTCAATTATTTTCCATTTGATGGTGAAGGGTGTGTTTTCTTCTTTAAGCTGCCATATTCGGGTCGCGAGTGCCGTATTAGCCTTGTTTTTGTATCTGAAGGAGTTTCTGTGTGCATATAGCCTTTGTTTGAAATTTCCCTTCGTCATCCCAATATATTTTTCTGCATTACTGGTATTCTGGTCTGTGACGGTTGCTTCATAAATGATTGAATTGATTTTGCAATTTCCCTCCAGGGGGCAGTTGTTTTTGTCTTGGCATGAGCAGCCTGCGTTTGTAATTGTTTTGGGTTCTGCAGAGATAATTTTTCTTATTGAAGGGGCAGTGGAATAGCTGATCTTAACAGAATTTCTGTTAAAAAGTTTGTGTAATTCGTTTGTGGGTGGGAAGTGTTTGTCGAGCAACTTGAGGAAAAGTTGGCCTACCTTTGTTTTGGTATTGGTCGAATAGGGTGGGGAAAACCAGATCACCGATCTCCTTCTATTGCGGGTCCCCCGTGGTTGGTCTCGGTTGGGGGTGTATGAGATTTCTTCTCTGAACCCGCTGTCGCGGAGCGCTTTGTTGTAATATGGTGCTGCTTGGTTGAAAATTTCGGGACTGGATGAAAGGTTTGAGATTCTTTGGCTAATATTATTGATTAAATTTTTAAAGATGGTGGTGTGTATGTATTGGAGTGTTTCATTGGGTTTGTGGAAAGGTTTGTGTGTATTGTTTTTAAGGTTCAGTGTGGTATCTAGGAAGTTTACTTGGTCTAAATTTGTTTTAATGGTAATTTTGAAGCCGAGATTATGGAAGGTGTTTGTTAATTCTTTTCTAAATCTATCTAATGTGTTTCCGTTGTGGTTGCGTGACAGACAAAGTCCGTCATCTCTATAGAGACCAAAGAAATGGTCTGGAAATTTATTTTGGAGTGTAAGCAAATGGAAAATAATTGAGAGAAAACCATCCTTCTCTCCAGCCATAAATAGATGTCCTCTATGTGACGCTGAAAAATACCACATTTCAAAAGCCATCATCGATCCGAATACAGCCTGTTTAAATGTCCGCGATGAAATATTCAAGGGATGTGTACACAAGAGACAAGCATTGCTTATAAACTGGTCTGACCGATTCACATAATGTCTAACTACCCCCCCTCTACTAATATAAACACAATAAAAACGAACAAACACCTCATCAACCTATATCCACTTAAACTTCAAGAGCAAAAACTCCGACCTTCACAAAAATACAAAAATATTTAATTTAATTAATCATCAATCACTAGATTACTCTACAAATCCATTTAAACAAACTATATCCACATAAATTCCAAGAGCAAAAACTTCGACTTTCACCAAAATGCAAAAATATTAAATTTTTTATTTTTTATCTTTTATCAACCACCAGATTAATATACAAACCCATTTTAACAAACTCAAATATTTCATATTTCCATCTTAGTTACCTCCCTTAGATCCGAATTTCTTCATTAAAAATCACTCCAATCTGAAGAAAAGATTCTTACACACCAACGGTTTTTAGAACGCATACCTTCAAAAATATAACGGCTAATGATACAAATTCATAATTTGGCTCACGGGAATTTCAGAGAAACCCTTTCTTTATTTTTATTATTTTTATTATTTTTGTTTTTAATCTTTAATTTTTAATTTTTAATTTTTAATTTTTAATTTTATTTATTTTTTTATTTTTATTTTATTTTTTTTTATTTTTTTTATTTTTTTTATTTATTTTTTTTATTTTTTTATTTTTTATTTTTTATTTTTTATTTTTTTTTTATTATTATTTTTATTTATATATTTTATTTATATATTTTTATTCTTTCTATTTTTATTCTTTCTTTCTCTCGCTCTTTTTTATTCTCTACATTTTATTCTCTCTCTATATATATATTTTTTAACCCCCTTTTTTTCTTCTTTTTATACCTTTTTATACTCTTTTTCTCTTTTCTTCTTTTTTTATTCCTTTATTCTTAGTATTAAAATGTTTTTATATATATATATGTTTTTTTATATTTATTTATATATATATATATATATATATTTTTTCATATATATTTTTTTATTTTTTACCCCCCTTTTTTATTCCCCTTTTTATTCCCTTTAATCTCGAATTCTCTTTCTTCTCCCGTGTTTTAAATCTCAACGGTCTTATGACACTAAATTCAAATTTAAACAAACACACACAACACACTGAGCAAATAACGCGTCCCAACAAGAGTGTCATGTGACCTCACATTTCCAAAACAGATGACAACAGAAGCTGAAGAGAGCCGGATGGGTAAGACCTTCCGTGCTTGAAACCGACGGTACGAATGTTGTACTAATTTTTCTGTACCAGAATAAATAAATATTATGCTCTTAATTTTTAACTTTGATTCTTAATTAATCGAGCACTCTGCTGGGATTTTTCCTACCATTCTACAAAGAATATATATATATATATATATATATATATATATATATATATATATACATACACATATTATAAAAATATCTATCCTGGGATAGGTTTTCTACTACTTTTATGTCCCCTTACAAAAAATTAAATCAAGATATAATGATACTAAACATCAGTCTAGAATCCTTATTCTAATTTTGATCAAAATCCATTACATTTTGATTCTAGAAAATATCTCAAATGTAAGGCTTCAGGGGTCTTAAGAAGAAAATGAAATTCAGGGAATCTCGGTTCATGGGTGTCTTAATGACTAAAATGACTCTAATTCAATTAAAATATGAAATATTTGTATTTACAAATGAGAAGTTGTTCTCGTATTATGCCCCCTAAAAATACTTTAAAGAAACTAGAATTTAAAGAAGTATTTATTAACTTATGTCAAATAGCTATTGTTAAAATTTCACAAAAATCAGTGACATCTGAATTTTTATGAAGGGCTCCCCCCCCCCCTTTTACCTCCTTTGCATAAAATAAAATTAAATTAAATATAGCCCACATTTGGACTCCTTACACCTAGCAGCTGTGTTCCAAAATTCATTTATAAAAATAGAGATATGACGAAAATTGTTTGTCTGCTTTTTATGATTTCCCTAACAAAAACTAACAACAGCAATTTTTTTTTTTTTTTAATTTTTTTTTTACTACAGTCCGATTGAGAGAGAAGACACATTCTAAAATGCATTACTATTTTAACGTAGACGTTGCACCATTTGCACCCTGTTAATTTGTCAGATCTGAGTATCGACTAGAATACCATTCTTTACTCGGGCAGAAAGTGTTTGTTGCAATCTTGTCAAAGTAAATACAATGGCAATACAATGCAAGATGAGTAACGAGAAACTTAATTCTACTTGAATGGGAGGGTGCAACCGAATCAAAGAATTGTGATGAAACTAATTTCAAGTGCAAGCTGATATCTCAGACTATTTTTAGGATCAGCCCCAGTTATATCCCTCGCAGCTCCAGTTGCCCCCTTTATAAGCAGTCCCATCAAAACCTCAAAAGTGTCAGAAATTCCCCCCCCCCACCACAACTTTCAGTCTTCTTGACTAAAAAATCTTAAGAGTACAGAACCATATAAGAAAATGCACCGAACCTAAAAAAACATTAGATATCTTAGCAAAAAAATGTGTGTGTGTGTGTATGCAGGAATAAGCAAATAATATGCTAGTTAGAACAATGAACACAAAAACATGCTTATATTGATTTGATATTTCTTTCAATTATGAAACTTCTGCATTGTATGTATATTAATATTATATATTTAAAGACCGGATAAATTTTTTTTTACATATTACCAGTTATCCAGGTTGGATTACATAATTAAAAAAAAATTAGAATGTAATGAAGTATGTTATTATAGTTCCAGTGATGTGGTACAACTATAACAAATGAAAATTTGCTGGTCAGAATAAAAGTTTGATTTTTCTTTTTTTTCTTTGCTTAAAGACTTAATGTTCCTTCCATTTATACATAACTTAATATTTCCCTTTTCATAACATCATTTTGTCAATGAAATTTAAACATTTAAAAAAAAATTATTTTTCTTTGTTGACTTCCATTTTTCTGTGACTTTATTTTTGTCATATTTTATTCACATTCGGATATATCGTTCCCATAATTTGGACTCATGGAAGAAATTTCTCTGAAGATAAATATATGAAACGTGTTGTTGCAGTTCAATGTTATTTTAAAATTTTGTATCCATAAACACTTATATATATATATACTAAAGGAATACTCGTCCCAGTATGGGTAAAATTAAATTACCAGAACAGAAGAGTTTTGCACCCTTATGAAGATTAAAATCAAGATATAATGCTATTAAACCATATGTCTAAAATCCTTATTCTCATTTTGATTCTAGAAAATGTCTAAAATTTAGGGCTTAAACTTAAGGGGTCTTAAGAAGAAAGTGAAATTCAAGGAATCTTGCTTAATTAGTGTCAAATAACTCTATCAAATTTAATGTAAATCTGAAATATTTGTATTTGCAAATGGGAAGTTGTTCTCGTATTATGCCCTCTAAAAATCCTTTAAAATACTCTAAAGAAACCGAAATTTAAAGAAATATTTGTTAATTTATGTCTGATAGCTATTGTTAAAATTTCACAAAAATCAAAGGTATCTGAATTTTCATGAAGGGCACCTTTTCCCTCTTTGCATCAAACTAAATTAAAGTAAATATAGCCCACATTACTCACCCTTACACCTAGCAGCTGTGTTCCAATATTCATAATGATTGGTTAATTAGTTTCGGAGTGAATCTATTCATACAAATAAAAAAGCATATCAGGAATGTTAGTTCTCAGCTTTTTTTTTTTAATTCAGAAAAAGTGGATTTCCACTTAAAATAAGAAAAGACTGATTTCTGCCAAATCGCTAGAGCAGATTGGATTTTCTCTCTCTCTCTTTATTTTCCTTTCTCTTTTCCTGTTTTTTCTCTCTTCCTCTTTCTCTCTCCATCTCGTCTTGTCTTGCCACAACTCCCTTTCCCCACTTATGTCAATTCTCTCTTAAAATTGAAAATGTTAATTTTGCTGTACTTCATACGATTCATGATGGTTAGGGTTAGGGATGGTAGAAGACTTTTTTAATCATAAAAGAATGGCTTCCTGTTTCCTTCCCCTCACATGCAGCCTTTCTCTTAATTTTGACTTTCTTTCTTGAAACTAATTGCAGTAGTTTAGGAAAATGCCAAAAATAATTGATTCGACTATAAATGAAGCTAAATTGTGGCAAATAGATGCAGTTGTAAATAAAAATTTAGATGGGATTGGTTAAAGAAAAAGGTTTCTATTAAGTGGTAATGGCGCCCCCCTCCCCCCTAATCACCATCACACAAACACACACACACACACAGGAGGCACATTGGGAAATCCATCTCCATTTCAGCTTTTTTTGATATATACGCATACCTAACTTTATATAAATAGAGATAATCATCGAGAGACATGTTTTGTTGTATCGCAGCTCTTCAGTATGGCTAGACTCTAAAGTGTTTTCAGCTTAGATTTAAACCTGACCGTTTTGTCAAAAGTCCGATTTTTTAACCATTGTACCGCCAGCACAAGTGGAGCAAGTCAAATCTTAATTATCAGCCACCTAGAGTGTTCCATTCCTTTATGAAAAGCTTTGCATTATTGCTAATGACAGCTGGCAATTTCCTTTACCAGAGTGGCCAATCCATGAAGGTTGGGAAATATGTAATCATGTAGACTGTTTGACTGTATCACAGATCAATGCTTATATAGGTATTATCAGCTGCCTAGAATGCTCTGTTCTTTTATGATCTCTATCTCTATCTCTCTCTCTCTCTTTATATATATATAATGTCATCGATTTCTTTAACACATAAAAAAACATTATGTTAACAGTACGAACATTCAAAGAAGTTTCTGTAAGGATTACATTTTTCACAGAATCTAAAGTAATTGTTAAAATTTTCTTTTGATTCCTTCAGAGGTCACTTGGAGAAATTATCGGTTAGTTCCATAAAATAACTAAAATATATTACAACATAAATTCATATTCATACATAATGCTTTTTCTGTCAGCTGAAGAAGGTATATAGTATACTGAAATATCATATGGACTGAATAAAGTCTTTTTTTCACACAAAAAGATTTTCTAGTTATTTTGATACCATATATATATATATAAGCATACATGGAAACTTAAATAAAAAAATCTATCTTAAACCCACCCAAACATATCACAAATCCGTGCCCCTCCAAAAAATGGTTAAAATTATATATATTTTTTTTCAACAAATGTTTATATGGAAGAAGTGTAAGACAATGAAGATTGATGAAAACTCTGATGTGAACAAAGCATATTTGGATGGTAAAGCTATTGAAGTTGTCGAAGTTTTGTTACCTTAGTGATACCATTGAAGTACAGAGTGGAGCAGATGCTAGTGTAATTGGAAAAATTAGGAGTGGATTAAGCAAGTTAAGGGAACTTCTGCCTTTACTTACCAGCATGACGTTTTCATTGTTGACCAAGTGAAGAGTCTATCAGGCTTGTGTACGCAATGTGATGATGTATGGAAGTGAAACCTGGCCAGTGAAGGTTGAGGACATGTGTTGCATGGAGAGAAATGATATGAGAATATATAATGAATGTGCATTGTGAGTCTTAAAGACAGGCTTAGTTCTGATGACCTCAGAGGAAGATTAAATCTAAACAGTATAGGGAGATGTGTGCAGAAGAGGAGACTTCAATGGTATGGCCACATTGAAAGAATGGATGAGAATTGTTGGGGTCAGTAAATGTAAAGTAGTTAAAGTAGCAGGTCCTTTTCAAGTAGAAGGCCAAGGAAAGCATGGGAGGAAGTGATAAAAATGGACTTGAGAGAATGAGAGATAAATATAGACCTGACCACAGATAAGTTTGTTTGGAAGTCAATTTCTTAAAGCTGTCCAATACACGCCAGCATGTAAAACAGACGTTAAACTGAATATGATGATGAATAGTACAAGCTTTTTTTTCTCAAAACAAATATACTCGTTTGGAACAAACAGATTGAATTTTAACCAGCTTTTGCATTTCTATTGACTGAAAAAGGATGGAGGCTTATCTGAAAATGTAACTTTTTCATCAATCCCTAAAAAGGAAAATATATTAAAAATAAAATTAAAAAAAAATTAAAATGCTTCTTAAATTTCCAATCATAAGCTGTAGACAAGACAGTAAATTGCATTGTTATCTATCTAATTGTTTTTATTTTACAAAGGCTTACATCACAAACACATCTATACAGGGTGTTTGGAAAATCGATAGCACAACTTCAGGATTATGTTCTATATGTTTATATATGTTCGAAAACGTTTGGTTTTCCATTTATAGGCTAGTGAAACAAATATTGATCAACATTGTTTGCTGTAAACATCTAACATGTGCGATAGTGCACTGTTTTCTCTACATATGGGATAGATAAACAATATCCATGTGACAGGATTACAGGTAAAATAAGCTTGGGCGTGGTGTTATCACAAATATAAAAGCTGTGTGGCTCAGAAGAAAGACTTGAGTGTCATGATTGGCGGGAGCTGTTTGATAGGAAACATAGGGTACCCAGTCGATATCCTGCGAATGTTGCCCATTCCTATTTCAGGTAACAGAATACAACAGACCAAGTGCAGATAAATATCATCAGCACAAACCAAACACTATTAGACTAGTAATGGAGTGCTATTACAAAAGCAATCCTTACGCAAAGAGGCTCCTTTAAACACATAGAACCTAGTCCCAAAGTTACATCATCGATTTTCCAAACACTCTGTATAGCTATAAGATATTTGAAATATATATATAGTAGCAGTTTATCGATGATAACGTCACTCATCACAATTCGCCAGAAAGGACAGGGTCTGGAATCAGTTTCCGCTTCATTGATACCTGGCCAATTTTCAATCTGTACTGTCATTGAATCGAATGAACTATTTGATTTGTTTTGTGTGTTTTTATCATTTCAGGCTGATCTTGTTCCAGCTTCGATTGTGTATTTTGGATGTCAAGAAGAACAAGGTAATCTTCAGAGAAACATACTTTTTTTTTCTTGTTAAAGAAGATTTACTAGCCTCCCCACAAGGGCAGATTTTTTAAGGTCGGGAAATCCAGCTCCCCAAAAAGGAGCACTTTGGATTGGAAGAAAAATAAAAAATTGCTTCAATCTAGAAGGATTTCTCTTTCACTGACCGAGGACAGAAAAAGATAAAGTGTAATATCAGAACAGATACTACACATTGTTCCTAGCCAAAGGTCAAGTGTTACTCTATGATTGTTTTGTCTTTGTTTATCAACAACCTAGTCATCAGATCTTCATGAGATTTTTATAAGGGATGTACTTGCTGGTAAATAAATTTGCATTAAACTTCAGAGGTGGTCTGGATCTATGAATGTTTTTGAAAATTCTTCAACATTGCAACATCAGATATTTGTTTGGAGGATCCTGTATTTCCATTTGTTTTCCTTGTGAACTCTGCTTTCAATCTCACATTTTCTTTTTTCCACTGTATTCAACACTTGCACCTGCCCCAGTCTGGCATGAAGTTACTGGCTCAAAAATTGCTTACATAATAAATTAAAACGATGGTAGTTGTCCTTGAAAGTTTTAGATGTGAGCATTTAATTATTAGTTTTCAACTTATGATAAGTGTGCAAAATCTTCAAAAAATATTTAACTAATAAGAACGAGATGTATGTGTTTATGCACCTTTCCATCTGTTCAATCACTACCTGATATGACAATAAAGGGCGAATGAGACGGGAAGTGGTGGGTGGAGAGAGATGTATTGAACACAAAAGTGTCATCATCTGAACGCTATGAGTTTGATCCCTGTACAAGCCAGTATATTTTGCATTTTTTTTCTCTTCAATCACACTCCAGAAATAAATTTCACTCAAAAATATCTGAGAAAAAAACTGGTGATTGTTTTAATGCAAATACATTTCATTGTCTCACTGAATTGACCGACGATCATCTGACGAGTTCTCCAAGTGTCAATTCTTTTTTTGATAACTTTTATTTGAAACCAGTTTTGTGATTCGTTACTCTATCACAATTCGTATTGCATTTTCTGCTTTCTTAGAAGCAATGACAAACCTTTATTTTACCTAAAAACGGTGAACTTTGATTATATTGACAGGTAATTGAAAGTGTGTGTGTATATATATATATATATATATATATATATATATATATTCACTTTTTATGAAGATGTTCGTTGATCCGAACGAAACAGGTAAAACTTCCTGTTCTTTGATGATTTAGTCCTGTATTTAATTTGTTTTTACTTTTATCTTTTTCACACATACTGTCTTCATAGCATTTAATTTTATGATATATAATGTATTTTATCCTCATATATATATATATATATATGGATTTATATATATACAGGGTGTTTCAAAAGTCTTGGGAACATTACAAATGCGTATATCTCATGAACTATTCCAGGTAGAAAAATGAAACTGGTGCCATTTTAAAGCTTGCTTAATCAAGTTTTTGGTCATACTAATGATTTTCGTGTTATCTTTCCAGGTGCAGTAATGGCGTTCTCTAAACAAGACAAGGCATTTTGCGTCCTCCAATTTGCAAAGACTGAATCGTGGACATGTGTTCAGCGTGCATTTCGCAGGAAATTTAAAAAAGAAGCCCCTGAAAGGAAATCCATTGTCAGATGGCATGCTAAATTTGTGAAAGATGGGTGTTTGTGCCCAAGTAAGCGAACAGGTCGCCCTTCAACTTCAGAAGATGCAGTTGAGCAAGTTCGGACAGCCTTTCAGCGGAACCCCCGTAAATCAGTGAGAAGAGCCAGCAGGGAACTTCAGCTTGCTCCAGCAACTGTCTGGCGTGTCTTAAGGAAACGACTGCAAATGGTACCTTACAAGCTCAAGTTGGTCCAAAAGTTGAAGGACACTGATAAGCCACTTCGCCGTGACTTTTGCATTGCAATGCAAGAGAAGTTGGAAGATAACGGCTTTGATGACCGGCTTGTTTTTAGCGATGAGGCGACCTTCCATCTGAATGGCAAAGTTAACAAGCATAACACTTGCATATGGGGTACTGAGAATCCTCATGAACTTCTTGAGCACGAGCGAGATTCACCAAAAGTGAACGTGTTTTGTGCAATTTCCAAGAAAGGTGTCTATGGACCGTTCTTCTTTGAAGAGGCAACTATCACTGGTGAATCCTATCTCAACATGCTGGAAGACTGGTTAATGGCTCAGTTGGAACAAGCAGAATCTGATGACTTCATTTTTCAACAAGATGGTGCACCACCACACTGGAGTCTTAGAGTAAGGCAGTTTCTTAACACAAGGCTGCCTGGTAGATGGATTGGGAGATCTGGGCGAGGTGATGACGTTCTCATGCCCTGGCCTCCTAGGTCTCCAGATCTTACCCCGTGTGACTTTTTCCTTTGGGGCTTTGTCAAGCAACAAGTCTATGTGCCGCCCCTTCCAAGAGATATTGACAAACTAAAGGCTCGAGTAACGGCAGTTGTGGGAACCATTGACGTCAAGATGCTGGAACGCGTTTGGCAGGAAATGGACTATCGACTAGATGTCTGCCGTGTGACGAATGGTGCTCATATTGAGCAACTTTGAAGATTCCCCACAAAACTTGAAACTTTAACCTTTCCAACGGTACCAATTTCATTTTTCAACTCCTAATAGTTTTTGAGTTATTAAAAATCGTTATGTTCCCAAGACTTTTGAAACACCCTGTATATGGATATTTTACTAGTAGAATACCCATCCCAGGACAGGTATAAGCAATAAATGTAGAATTAGTTTTAAATTTTAATGTTTTTTCTCTCTTTGGAAGGGATATTGTATGGTTTCACTGGCACCTCACTAAATGGTAAATTTTACAAAGAAAATAATATACCCATGTTACTCACCCTGTTGCCTAGAATACATATTCCATAATTCATAATAAGTTCAATAGTTTATGATTTTATCAAGCACATAAATATTATTGATGCTCACGCATGCACAACGATCCTTTTAAAAATGTATTACTTAATATAACTCAACATTTGATGAAGACAATTCTTTTTTCTATTAATTTTTTTGTATCTAACTAATTTTAAAAGTTTTTTAGGGAGAGGATGTTAGTCTAAGTAGGCGCATCCAATAAATGGTAAAGTTTACAAAAAAAAATAATGTCCATGTTACTCACCATGTTGCCGAGAATATATATTCCAAAATTCATAATGATAGGTTCATTAGTTCAGGAGTTCATCCTGTAAAACGAAATATATATAACTTTATATAAATACACCGCCTAAATGTTTAAATTTTCAAAAAAACTAATGTGCCGATGTTACTCACCTTGTTGCCTAGAATATATATTCCAAAATTCATAATGATCCATTCATTAGTTTAGGAGATTATCTTGTACATAGAAATATATATATATATATATATATATGGGAAGAGAAGGATGAAGGTAATCCGACGTGATGGGAAAATGAAAAAGGAAAACCAAAAAATGGATGTTTTTTATGTGTACATCAACGTTTCTTCTTTATTTATAAGCTTTCATCAGGATGATAATATAGAGAAAAATGTCATGCAAGTACAAACACATGTAGGGTTGACATATTGGGAAAAAGGAAGAAAAAAAGGAAGAAAATAATGGCCACTACTGGGTGGACGTCTGTTCTTGGTGAGGAGTGAAAAATGAATGTTGATGAAAATGAGTGGGAAGAAGTGGAAAGATGGGGGTGAGCAAGGACTACTGTGGCTGGTAGTAAGAGAAAGAGGTGGGGGGGATGAGCAGGAATAATGTGGATGGCAGAGAGAGAGGGAGTGGAGGAGAGGGAGGAAGGAGGTGTTTGAACAGATGGCTGCGGTCAAGACTGAAGGGGAAAAAGTAAGTTGGAATGTTTGTGAATGTTTAAATTCACAATCGACAATTCAAATATAATTGGAGAGAGAGAGGTGGTAACAAACTATTCAATACATATTTAGAGAGAGGGGGAAATTGAAGCATATCTTATCCTTAAGTAAATTATGTAATTCCCCCTCCCAAGTTAACTTGGGAGGGGGAATTACATAATTTACTACAGATACCGAAGGGGAGGGAGGAGGAGGGGCCCTGTTATTCAAATTAATTGGGTCGTGTCAAAAATTAAGTGTTAATTCTCATTGTTTTATGACACCTACTGGCTAGTGATAAATGTATATTGCGAGTTGAAGGAACGAGCCTAAATTAAATTCTGACACAATCTCACTCACACGCATACATAGTTAATCTGAATTTGAGGAGAAGGGAATCTATTTAAATTATGATCGATGACCTAACTATCATCTAAAACTATACGCATACACGCACACACGCACACAATCTATTATACACATGTAATCATATATACACACACACATATATACATATATATATAAGTATAAATTTTTATTTATACAAACATTATTGGTTACATATGTGCATACATGTTTCGGTTGCACTTTTCCAAGAAAGTCAACCTCATCAGACCAAGAATCTTTCAGGAATGGATGGATTTGAAGAATTTTCTATCCTAAATAACTCTTTTTTTGGGATCTAGAATCTTCTATTTCTTATGAATTAGTATCGGATTACCTATTTCACTAGTTGACCTTTTTTGCCAGTGGTTGTCCCCTCCCTTATTTTTTTTATTTTTTTATTTAAAAAATTTTTTTTTTATTACTTTTTATGGCGTCTCCATTGCCTTTTCTTGTCCTCATTTTATTGCTCTCGCTTGCCAGCTTAACAGACTCACTCAAGTATAAATATCTTATCTATATATCAAGAATCACACATATATAAACAAAAAAAAAGTCAGATATACATACCACACACACACCACGTATACTTACATAAACATACACACGCACAAGTGCACATACATGCATATATACACACACACACATATATATGTATATACACACATATATATATATGTATATACACACAGATATAAAATACACCTGTGCACATAAATATGTGCATTCATCAACGTATACGTACACAAGAAATGAATATCGAAATAAAAATAAAAGTAAAAATAAAATGACATGAAAATATACCCTTTGCCACAATATAGAATATCAGTCGAAATACCTTTACCCATGCATACCTATATATTTCAGTCCAATTATACATACTCACATATGCACACATATACACACACTTATGCTCATCAATATATATCCATACATACCTAAACCATACGATTTCAAATGTATATACCATTACAGATACAAGTATGCTGTAATATATAATGCTATTATATATACGCACACAGACCACGTATACACATATGCGTATGTGCACACAAATACCGACATGCATGCAATCAAAATAGATTAAAATGTATGCAAACATCCATATTTTAGCGATCAAAACCATTCATTTTTGCTTCAATCTATTTCAGTTCAAATTACATATACACATGTACACATACACACATGTATGCATACACACACACACATACCCACTCATGCAATTACTGTGTGTGTGCGCAGAGAACATTATTATATGTGGCAGTTGTTGGATATTCCAGATTGTATTATAAAGACATAACCGGAGTTATCAAAGAACAAGAAATAAACAAAACCAAAATTGATAAAAAACGGAAATAAATAAGGTAAAAAATAATAACAAATAAAAATAAAAAATAAAAAATAAAATAATAAAAAATAAAACATTAAACAATAAAACAATAAAAAATAAAATAATAAGAAATAAAAAAATAAAAATAAAATAAAATTCAAATAAAAATAAAAATAAAATTAGAATTAAAAATTGAATATGTGTTCCGCTAACAACGAAGT
Organism: Sepiola atlantica; assembly: GCA_963556195.1. NCBI lineage: Eukaryota > Metazoa > Mollusca > Cephalopoda > Sepiida > Sepiolidae > Sepiola > Sepiola atlantica. Next base: position 136,545,363 of record OY744520.1, read on the forward strand.
AACAGTCAGTAGAGTTTTTTATGATCTAAAATCTGCTTAGTATATGCTCCTTTAAATGTTTGCAGTTTAAACTCGTTTCGTTTCTAACGTTGAGTAATTTTTCCCTATCTTTGAATTTTACAATTTCAATTTTCTCACCCAGGCATAAGAAACAGGGTGAGGTGAGTGATCTACATGTTTTTGCTTTCCTTATTATACTCCATCTAATTTTAGGGTTCTTTTTCTCGTCTATCAATTTCCAGAAGTGTCGGGACAGCGAAGTGTTACTGTATTTTTTATTTCTAAAGGATAATTTATGCGTGTAATAGCTATCCTTAAAGCTTCTTGACGTGCTTCCTATATAGAACTTACTGTCGCTCGGATTTTCAGTAGTGTAGATTTCCGCACGGTATATTACTGATGCGGTGACGCAATATTTTTGCAAGGGACATTCATCCTGTCTCTGGCAGTTACAATTGTTAGTGGTAGGATTCCCCCCAATATCGCTGTTCGTATTCGTATCATTTCCTTTAAGTATTTTATTGTTATGTTTTTTAATTATTCTTTCTATGTTATCTGTGCAACTATAGCTTAGTTTTAATGTATTCTTATTAAATAGCTTATGGAGTGCATTACCAGGTGGGAAGTGTTTGCCTATAAGTTGTAGAAATTTGCTACCAATTTTTGTTTTTAACATCATATTGAATGGGGGTGTGAACCAGATTATTTTCCTACCTCTGTTTTTAGATTTGCTAGCATTTGTAGTCGTATTCTTATATTTAATATCAGCATTTACGTACCCGCTATTCTTCAAGGCAGTATTGTAAATATTTTTATAGTTGTTAACGTTGTCTCGTCTGATGAGTTATTGCTAATTCTATTTTCCATGTATGTGTTTAATTATTGAAGGAGGGTGGTTTGATTGTGGATGTATGTATATTGGGTTTGAGTTTTCTTTCATAAAGGGTTTATATTTGTTTTCAGTTAAGTTAAACGTAACGTCGAGGAAGTTAACTTGTTTGACATTTCCAGTAATTTCAACCGTAAGTCCTAGTTTATTCATTTCTTTATGTATTATCTTTCTTATCTTGTCGCATTTTACGCTAGTGGATTCCTTTACTACCATTAGCCCATCATCCCTATATAAACCTATGCCCCCTACATCTATGTTATTATTCGTTGTTATATTCCTTAATATATATAGTCCTACTAGGTTAGATGCCTCGGCTGAATCTAACGAACCCATGGAAACATCAAAAGATCCGTTTTCCCTGTTTTTCGTCCATTGCTCCCCGTCGCTAATAAGAACCGTGGTACGGCAGCTTTGTATAATATTAATATCCTTTTGTGAAATATCTACGGAATTCCTTGCAAATTCAATTGCATGTTCAAAAAGGATTTTTGTGATTGACGGGTAATATTCCATTATGTCGAATTGGATAAAGGTACACCTTCTCTTGCCGTTAATTTCAGAAAACCAATTTATAGTGTCCGTGGTGTTAATCCATTGATTCAGTTTGTACTTATGGTTGATTTTTAGATTGATTCCTTCCAAAATTCTTTTACTAATCCTACCAATTTCAGGTCGGGTTGGGTTAATGAGTCTAGTGGCTGGTTTCGTGTTGAAATCCGGCTTGTGATCCTTAAGCAAAATGTACGCCTAGTTTTCTTTAGTTTTCCTACTCTCTCGCTGATTCTTAACTCCTCGGTAATCCTTTTACTTTCTGTGTTGATGATTTCTATTAGGTTGGTGTTGTTTGCCTTCCGGTAGTTCTTGGTTAAATTCTTGTTTATTAAGTGTCTATATTCCTGTTTCTTGAGTTTATAAAAGTTCCTTGTTTTATCAGCTTTAACTAGGATGCTCTTGGATATATTTATTTCTCTGACTATACCGTCTAGTTTTTTCTGAAATTGGTTTTTGTACTTGTGGAATGTTAAATTGTTTGCTAGGTCTTGCATATCACTTTCGAACTGTTCTAGTTGCTTAATTGGAGGAGCTGGTTTCATACTTTTAAAGCCATAGTTTTCCTTATTATCAGTATTATCCTTTTTATGCAGGAAAAAGTAGGCTTTCCATCTCATTCGTCTGATTAATTCCTCTGTTTTCATTATAAACCTCAGAAAATAGTCCTTTTTGTTTGTTGTAGGTATGTTCTTGAGGGATGTTCCAAAGTTAATCTTTTCCATGTTTGTGTTTAATAATCCACTTTGTATAGTGCTCGACAGTAATGGAGCTATATATCGTACATGTATTGTATTAGTTTCTGTAAATGTAAATCCGCAGAAACTCAAGTGTTTATAAAAAGTGCTCAATACCAAGTAGAGCTTTTTATAAGTATAAATTTTTATTTATACAAACATTATTGGTTACATATGTGCATACATATTTCGTTTGCACTTTTCCGATGTACTATATATATATATATATATACATATATATATATAAACCCACCTATCCACACGCATATATGTCTACCAGAAAACACACTTACACCACACATATACACACAATCACTCTATATTCTTATTGTCAAATACAATATAAAATTATAAAAATATATTTTATGAGTAGAATTATGAATATTTACGTCGATTAATTTCTTTTATAATTTATTGAATTAAGCTGTGTTTATATATTATTCTTATATTATTTTATATTTTCTATTTTCGATTAATTTTATATATATGAAAATCTTTAATTATCACTTAATTTATGTCTAATAATGGCTAGTGATAACATTTAACATTTACACTTATTTTAATTTTATAATTTGGGTAAAATGAAACTTATTATTTTATTTTAAATATCATCTAATAGTTACTTTTATCCTATTTCATTTCAATTATGATCATGCCGGACCATATCAAATTATCACTCCCGTAGTAAAAGCGATAAAAGCCAATACTCGGGCACCCAAAATCATGCTTATCCGAACCTAAATATCTATTATATATTGAGCACTTCTGCAACAATTTGGCCTTGTTAATTCTCCAAAGATATTTGAAACAATTCATTAATACACCTATATACATATACATACTCATATACACCTATACCTACATACAATATACAACCATACCTAAAAATATACATACCTAAACACACATACACATACCATACATATAAACAACACACAGATATATATACATAATTATACATATAACTATAACCATATACTCATATATACACATAAAACCATATAAATATCTACGAAACATTATTCCTGCTCATCCCCTCCACCTCTTTCTCTTACTACCAGCCACAGTAGTCCTTGCTCACCCCCATCTTTCCACTTCTTCCCCACTCATTTTCATAAACATTCATTTTTCACTCCTCACCAAGCACGGACATCCACCCTGTAGTGGCCATTATTTTCTTCCTTTTTCCCAATATGTCAACCCTACATGTGTTTGTACTTGCATGACATTTTTCTCTATATTATCATCCTGATGAAGTCTTATAAATAAAGACGAAACGTTGATGTACACATAAAAAACATTCATTTTTTGGTTTTTCCTTTTTCATTTTCCCATATATATATATATATATATATATATATATATCTACAAATATATATATCTACAAATAATACGATTTAAACTCATTTTACTAGCGTGTTATCTGCAGAAAAACCTCTTAAAGCTATCTTATTTTAAGTAAATTATCTGATTATATGATCATGACAAACACTTCCCACCAATTAGCACATACAAACACATATATACGCATACACACTAATACACCAATAATATATATCGACAAGTCGATAATTATGTGTCCATAACAGATACTTATATAAATACTTATGAAGGGGTTTTTAGGGAAATAATAATCTAGTCGTATTCAATTTGGTACCTCCACCGTTACAATTCTAGAGGTCCATCGGATTTCGAGTTATTGGTTATTTTAAATTTACATTTATGTCACATTGAGCTCTCATACCCGGATTTCCTCCTGGAATGATTCCATTATAACACATATATAATATATATATATATCTATATCTAGAGAGAGAGAGAGAGATACCAAGGTGTGTGCCCCCCCCCCCCAAAAAAAAAGAATACTTTACACAAAACAAGAACAAAGGACAAATATTTGTAAATCACAAAGGAACAAAAAAAAACCTTTCGAAACAAGCGAAAGCATTCATAAAAGAAGAGAAGATAAATTTCTCACCACAAAAAGGACATAAAAAACTCAATGATATTTTGACATTATAATGTCCAAAATCGTGGTTTAACGCATTACGTTTCTTTGTCCATGTTAAGTGGAAAAGTAAAAGCTTTCCAACTATTTAAATATCTCACAAAAAAAGTATGACACTCAACAAAGTTTTTTCAATAAAACGAAAAGAACAAAAATTTAAAAAACATGAAATTTAAATCCTTTTATCAGTTAAAAATAAGCTTCATATTAAGGAAAGCTTAATACTTTGATATTTTAATCAGACAAAACGCAATGCAAATTGAACGCTCAATCTCTGGAAACAGCAATTATAAATTATAGTTATATAAATGTTTTGTTCTTTAATTCTGTTTTTCTCAATTTGTTATTCACAACACCCTGTTGGTGTATTTAGCTAGCACTTGCTAATTGGGGATCCTTTTATTCTCAATCATTCATTCATTTCCATTTTAATATACATACATGTTCATCCCATTTTTTTCCTTCGTCATTTATAACCATTTTATCACATGTTAATTGTCAGCGTGGTTCTTGGCACATTCCCACGGTACAAACCTTCAACATTTTATAAGACATCAGAAAGACTTACTGTTCATCATTTTTCATGGATAATGCAAAAAAAAATGAATTAGAATTACTACCGGGCAACGCCAAGTTGGGACAACTAGTTAATAATAAGTTGTGCACTAGTTTTAGAAAATCTTTATAAAGAGATCGAAGGGATGTGATTTTATAAATTATAGTAATTATAAATATTTGAATAAATTAAGTTGTATCTTTTTATTCGGAGTTGACCTCGCGATATGAATATGTTTAATATTTGTGATATATGCTGTTGGTCTAACAAGCAAGACAGGCACTTCATTAAACTGCCCTGATTATACCTTTTCCAATATTAAGCTTTTGGTATAAGAACAAAAAAGCAATGTTCTCATGCTTTTTTGTTTTTTTGCAATGGCATTTTCAGCCAATGATTTGTTATGGTTAAGAAACCCAGTTTATTGTGAAAACGACTTGTATTTATTGTTCAGGCCAAAAAAGAAATTTCACTTATAATCTATTACCTGGCGTGAATGAGTATGTCAACTACTTTTGAAATATAGAGTCCTGCCTAGGGAAATAGCATGTTTATGCTTTTGAATACTCATGTGAGATTATGAACTGAAAAATCTGTTGCTTCTTAAGATGACTTGGACTGTGAAGAGATCAATGTTAATGTGTTTCTAGGTTGGCATTTTGTGTTACTTACATGAGCGTAATATTTGTTTGTCTGAATTTTGGGGAGGAGTTTTTTTATTGTTACTTATTCATATTTATACTACGTTTCAGCTGATGTGACCTTTCACCTTCTCTAGGTGTATGGTTCATTTACATATGATGTTTCTTAAGTATTTGCCATATATATGGCATAATCACATTGACACACCAGTTCTCGTTAGATCACTAAAGGTAAGCGATGTTGAGCCTAGTCAGTACCAGATGTGTGACCATTTGGGAATACCAGGTGCTGTATGTGTGAAGACGTCAACATCCCCGCAAGAACTGGAAAACCTAACACTATTATCTTTGCTGACCAGGATATACATACGACTGGGGACTGCTTGTGAATTTAATATTCCCAAAATCAACCCACCTAGGATGAATGCCATTTAATTTTGCTTTGTTTTTCTTAAGTATTTAAATCTGACTTAAGTAGAATAATCAACAAAATCTATTGGCTATTCAGAATTAAATATTGATTTTGTAAGATGGAAGCTATCGATAACAAAAGTTGAGAAATAGACAGACTTTACTTTATTAGATAGAAGAACATTCCTGTGTATTTGTATCTGGTTAAAACTAAAAAAACTAGGCCAAGAAAATGTATATTAATTCAGTATCTTCGTTGTAAAGTTTTGCTAAACAAATTATACCTGAACTTTACATGAGCGAAGGTCTGTATGTAATAATAACATTAGAACTAAACAAAAAATAGTGACTTCATTTTAAAAGTTAAGGTAGACAAAAACCAAATATTTTGGAGGTCTGAATTCTAAATTTATATATTGTATATTATTGATGTTATTAACATGTGATTTTAGTTAAGGAATTAAATTGCAAATAATCTATCCAAAATTTGCGCATTATTGAACAGATAAGAATTTGATATTAATAGTATTTTCATATTTTTTTTCTTTTTTCTTTCCACAGCACATTATTTGAAGAAAGAGCTTACCTCGTCACTTGTTTCCTGGGATGAGGCTGAGAAATCTTTTTTAGAATCTGTGTAAGTTGAAAATTTTCCTTTTTTTAAAAAATTTCTTTTTCATTAAATTTTTTGTTTCTCCTATGATTTTTGTTGTTGTTTGTTTTATTATGAAAATTAGGGCTTATTTAATATCAAATATACAAAAGATAAAATCTTTAAAGCATATATATAATAACGAGAATTTACCTAGGTTTTCTTCCACACAACTCTTTCAACAGAATCTGTATGCTTAAAATGGAACATGAATTAAAACGAGGAAAAGAAAAAGAAATGTAAGAAAATCAGCAAGGAGTAGCTGACAACACTCTCTGGCTCACAAGTTGTTGGTCTTCGGCAGTGGAATCGTGAGTGGCTAGCCATCTCATGCAACTTTTGCCAGGACTGCTATGCATGGGCTGTAAATTTACAATTGTAAGCTTAAACAACGTAGACCTATCGAAAATCTTGTGTTGACGTATACCCACGCCACGTTTACATAAGCAACTTATAGAGACGGGCCCTTTTTTCTTACGAATGGGTTCATTGAATGAAGCAGATAAGAAAAATGAAGGAGCGTCAGTTCATCTTTATGATACAAGACAAAGTTTCTGTTTTCTTTTTGCTTTTTTTTGTCTTCAAGAAAGAAATCTAAAAAAACAAACTAAAGATTTATGCCTTTTTTCCTGCATGATTGTTCTTTGCATTTCTGCCTTTACAATACAGGTTAGAACAGATAGGGGGGATGGAGATACAATCTTTGGACATGACTGACATTTGGCTAAATCTGAGAAGGGCAAAAAATGATACGTAGAAGGAATTAGTTTCTTTGCCACTTCAACGGTCAACAAAACTTAAAGGAGAACAAGATGCAAAGATAACATCTTTGACTTAACTGGCTTGCATATTTTAATAAGTTAAAACATATTTTTGGTGTCTTTGAACTTATTAAGGGTCTGAAAGGGTTTGAAAGTGTCTAAATATTATGAACACTTCTGGAGATAGGTATTCCAGCTAGTGTGTGGGTTAGTTTTCAACAAAAACAAAGTCTTGTATCAAGCAAAATTAGTTTTAATTAAAAATTAGCAGCTGTTTCTTTATAACTACACAATCAGAGCATTAGTAATTACAAAGTCTGAATCTTATAGTCAAAATGAATCTTTAGACTTACTATTGAGCATTTTCTCCAAAACATCTGTTTTTCTTCGATACATGTGACGAATAATCTCTGATCCAACATTTTAGAGAGGTAGCTTTGAAATATCTCGCACAATTATCTTTTCTTTTCAAAAAACATGCACAAAGAAAAACAACAGCGCTTACAGAAGAAAAAAATACAATTCTGATCCAATTCTGATATATTTATTTATTTTATAGTAATGAGTCATTATTTATAAAGGCCATACATCACTTGAAGATAAGGCTTAATGAGATTGTCAGTTGGATGATGAACAATACTATGAGAGGATTGAAAACAAACAGAATGGACAAAATTCGATTAAGAGGATGGCTCTACAATTATTTGTTGACATTGGACTTGAACATGTTGTTTGCAGGAAAGCAGTCCCATGGTAAGGTGTTCCACAGAATGGAAGTTCTTGGAAAGAAACTCTGTTCATGGAAATTCTGTTTGGTTTTAGGTAAACAGAAGAAAAAAGTTCTTTACAGTGGTGATAGTTAAAGTTCTTGCTGTGAATGTTTTACAGGGAGAAACCAGAAATTTGAGCTCAGTTGAACATCTTCCATGAAAATATGGATAGAGTATAGAAAGACTAACGTCTCTTCTGTGCGAAATGGGCAGAGAAGAGATTATCCCCCACTAGATTGTGAAGTCGATTTTGTACTTTGTCAAGACAAGAAAGAGTGCTCTGAGTGGCACCTCCCTAGATGTGGTAGCAGTACTCCATCTTAGGACGTATTTGACTTTTACACAGGTGGAGGATTGTACACACATTAACCATAATCCAACTTGTTTGAATTAGTAGATTCTACATATATTTCACAGAAAGCTGTTTCACCATATCATGGCTCTTCAGTGTGGCTGAATTAGTGTCTTATATATATGGCTTAAATTTCATTAATATCTGATATACATATTTGAAGTTTTAAGGGAGTTCTGTTCCCATGTGTCACTTAAAGGTTGGGGCATATAGATATTCGGCACATAGAGAGTAACGTAGACATTCGGCACCACTTCCATTGTCTTCCCCAGAGAATTTTATACATATGATTTAAATTTCATAAAAATAGGATATATTTGAAGTTTTAAGTGGTTAACTCTTCATAGCACCCTTAGAGATTCAAGAATGCTTCCATTGTTTTCCCTAGTAAATTTTATATAAGAATACACTTTTAGATTTTATGCAGATTCTCTAACCTTTCTTTATATAAGGAACACACAAACATCACACAGACATTAAGTTTTATATATGGAGATTTAGTGATACCATGGGAACTTTTTAGATTTCTACTGGAGTTAAACTTTAGATTAAAGGTTTTTGTAAGACGAAAATATTTTTATATACCCTAATAAAATGATTATAAATATCAAAATTCACTGCTTTGAAATAAAAAAAATAAAAAATAAGGGAGTGTTTCTTTGCAAAGATTCTTTGAGAGAAGGCAAAATGATTTTGGCAGACAATTTTAGACAGCTGCCAAAAGAAAATCATTTTACCGTCACTAAACCTGATTTTGAACAAGTGTTTTTAGCTGAGAAAAACCTTAGAGAAGAGGTTGATTGACTGAGTGAAATTCTGAAATAAATTTGCAATTTGTTATTCAGTTTGTGTTTGATCCCTATTTACTTGCCTCCCCACGAGGGTAGAGTTAGACACAAGGTAGCTTTTTAACGTGGGCAAACATCCAGCTCCCCAAAAAGGGTTAGGACAAAAATTAAAATTGCCTCAGTTTGGAAGGATTTCTGCTTCACTAACCGAGGACAGAAAAGATGAATTATAGTATCAGAACAAATACTACACTTTGCTTCTAGCCAAAAGACCAAATGTCATTCGTTCCTTTGGTGTGTATGGAACAATGTGTATCTCTCCCATTAAAGGGGTCCTGGGTATGACCTTAAACTAGATTCAATAGTAAGGCCCTAATTTGTGTACTTTGTGGAGTGTAGAGTCATCTCTTAGTTGCCATATCACTACCTGATCGACTCTGACTCGGTGTTGTCCTATCTGTAGGTTAAATAGTGTTCATTTACAAAATAAATGGCCAAATAAAACACCATGTGTAAATATTTTAAGATATTAAGAACGTTAAGAATAAGAAATTTTACTGGATTTGGCATTAAATAACTCAAAAGGTTAATATGCTGTCAAATAAACCAACCACATCTCTGGGTTAAATAAAATCTATCGTTTACAAACCAAATACATCCATTCATATACAAGTTATAGACGTACCCAGTTGTGAAAAACCATACCGTTATATGAGCTTGTGTCTATACAAAACAATTTATTAGGTATAACATTTTTTTATTTATACTAAGATTATTTGGCTACACATTTGCAGGTCTAGCTAATCCATAGCTTTCGCCGAAACATGTTTGCAAATCTGTAGCCAAATAATGTTTGTATAAATAAAAAGTTTTATACCTAATAAACGGCTCAATTTATTACTGAGCACTTTTATATCAACACATTGAGGATTCGCTGGATTTTACCCAGTGGGCGTAAGCTTACTTAAATTACAAAACAATTTATACAGTTACAAATGGTGCATTGAAGATTAAAGGGTTACACAAGGTCATCTTAAGGTTTTTGATGCAAATCGTCCCCCCCCCCCCCAACATTTAAGTAAGTCATACAATTTTAATAATTTGAATTACCTACTAGGCACTATCCTCGAGTGTCTTCGGTCTCTCTATACAAGGGTTTGTCAGGACAACCTGACATGAGGATACTTCACCCTACAAGGAAACCCTAACCAAAAATTCAAAATTACATAGTATTCGCAGCACAAATAAGATCTCCTCAGTATGGCTATACACTTGCTCATATGAGGAATAGTGCACCTTCTCCTAGTGATGTTACTTCAAGTAGCACCACTTAGCTGGATACTCCACCAGACTAGATGAATTCTTGTCCTGGAATCCGGTAAGCTCAAGAGGCCACAAGAAAGATATACTACAACTGGTCAATTGGGGAGAGGAAAATTAATGTTCTTAACTTCTTTACTAACTCAACGTTTGAGAAATAAAAGAGAACTTTAATAGAGAACATTTCTGAGAACTTCGACTGAAGTAAAATTAAACAAAATGAAAAACAATTTAATTCAATTTTTGCCAAATACCTGTGAACATTCTGAATTGTCCAGTAAGTGCTGGCCTAAAGGAGAGTGTAGTGTCGAAGATCACGTACCAACGTGATCGGTACGAGAGCAGGAAGCAGCAGCAGCAGCGACATAGCTAGGGACATAGATAGAGAGATTACGACCGTTGATACACACATGTTGTTATAACCCTTGTTAAATAAAGATATGTTTACAACCACCACAATTGACTGTTGTTTATTACCAAACACCACAAACTGGCGACGAGGATGAGATGAAATTCTACACAAAAAAAAAAAAAAAAAGCAAAGAAAGACATCTACAAAAAAAAAGTGCAAACAACGAACTTTTCTACGGAAAAAAAAACACGAAAAAAGAGGTCACACGTGCTACAAGAGAGAAAGAAAAATATACTTTTTTTCTTCCAAAGGAAAAGTACAGAAAAAAAACGAGAGATAAGTAATTCGTTTGTTATCACATTTATTGTCTTTAAATAACAATCCTTTTGTTATTCACATCTTATTGTCCTTTTAAACAACAATATGGCAAAATTCGTCACATTGGGGGGGCTAAGCCCTCCACGTGCGTTAGATACGATCGGAGATCCAGAGTCTTTACATAAAAGATGGGTAAATTGGAAAACCGATCTGGAAATTTTCATACTAGCTTCAGGTGTCATAAATTCTGAGCAAAAAAGAGCTATCCTTTTGTTAACAGGAGGCGAGGGTCTGCGTGAAATTTGGACGAATTTCACGGACGAACAAAAAGCCGGACACGAGGCTAATAAAGAAAGAGTCGATGTATTCCGAACAGCTATAGAACTGTTTGACAAAACTTTCGCTCTAAAGGAAAATATCCCTAAAGCGCGTTCAAGATTTTGGGAGTCTGAACCAAACACGGGAGAAACCGTGAATAATTATATCACTCGCTTAAAGAGTTTGGCGAAGGTGTGCGGTTTCACTCCAGAACCGAACGAATTCGTCAGAGACAAGATCCTTCTTCACATAAAGGACGCGGAACTAAAAGCCAAATTATATGGTGAAAGCAACTTGACGTTGGATCGTCTCATCCAAATTATTGGGACGTACCACCACAAAGAGGCCCTAATTTTAGGATCTACTTGTACGTCTGATATAAATAGATTAAGCGACAGACAAAAACCTAAACCAAGCCACAATGTGTCATCTGCATGTTATAAGTGTGGGGGGAATGGACATTTTGCAAGAGATTGTGTTAGAAGCAAGCATCACAAGTGTGGAATCTGTGGGAAAAAGGGACATTTTGAAGTCTGTTGTTTCTACAAAAACAAACAAACAAAAACGCAGAATAGAAACGAACATGACAGAGCTCCAAAATACAGTCGTGGTGGACGAAAGCATTATCATAACAAAGGAATTCAACAGAGTGTAGGGAAAAGGGAAGATAACAAAACTGGTGGCGCTAATGGGTTTAATTTATTCAAAATATCAATGAGTGAAAATGTAATAGACCTCAAAGTCAGAAACACCACCATCCCTTTAGTGATAGACTCAGGAGCACAGCATAATACATTATCTGTAGAGGACTTCAAGAAAATAGAAAAAGAAGGACCCAAAATTAAGCTCCAGCCAGATTCTACTAAACTATACCCCTATGCTAGTGAAAAACCACTTCCCCTTCTAGGAAAGTGCATATTGAAGGTTGAAGTTCCTAGCACAAATCGCTACATAACAGTTCCATTTTTTGTCATACCACAGGCCCAAGCGTCACTTTTAAGTGGTAGAACTAGTAAAAGACTAGGACTTTTAAGTGTGGGCGTTAACGCCAACATCTTGAACTGCTCGGAACTGGATATATGGACAAGAATACTAAAAGAATTTCCAAAGGTTTTCAGTGGATTGGGAAAACTGAAAAACTACCAATTAAAATTCAAAATAAATCCAGAAATTATACCTGTCACTCAGCCAGTACGTCGGATACCATTCAAGCGGCGGCAATGTGTCCTAAACAAATTGCAAGAACTGGTTGATCTGGATGTAATTGAGAGGGTCAGGGAACCTTCTCAATGGGTGAATCCTTTAGTGACAGTGGAAAAAAGGCCCGAGGACAATGGAAAAAGCGATGTGAGGATATGTATCGACATGCGTAGAGCAAACGAAGCTATCGTTCGAGAACGTCATCCAGTGCCCACGATTGAGGAAACTATACAAGAAATGGCTGGAGGCAAATATTTCTCAAAAGTAGATTTGAATATGGCCTACCATCAAATAGAGTTGCAGCCAGACTCCAGAGAAATCACAACATTTGCTGCACCTGATGGGCTATACCGCTATAAAAGACTTATGTTTGGGGTAAACATGGCCTCAGAAAAATTTCAGCAAATCATAAGTCAGGTTATAGCTGGCTGCCCAGGAGCATACAACATGTCAGATGACATCATAGTAGTCGGGAAAACAGAAAGTGAGCACGACACTAGACTCGCCAAAGTTTTCCAACACCTAGCCGAACAAGGACTGACCGTCAATGGAAAGAAGTGCCAGATTAAAATGACATCTATAAGATACATGGGCCACATTCTGACACAAGACGGCTTGAAGGTCTCTGACGAAAAGGTGAAGGCTGTAGTTGATGCTCCTCCACCAAAAGATGCATCACAGATGAGGAGTTTCTTGGGACTGGCCCAATTCTGTGCTAAGTTTGTGCCCCATTTTGCTAGTGTAACTGCACCACTTTGGGATCTTACAAGACTAGATTCTGATTGGAAATGGGAAGAAGAGGAACAATATTCCTTTAACAAACTAAAGAAAGGGTTAATTGAAGCGCCAGTTATGGCATACTACAGTGTTGAGTTGCCAACTAGAATCACAACTGATGCTTCTCCCGTTGGCGTGGGTGCAATCATTGAACAACAGCAGCTAAACGGATACTGGAAACCAGTATACTATGCCAGTAGGAAGCTCACACCAACAGAGTCCCGATATTCTCAATTTAAAAGAGAAGCACTGGGAGTATTCTGGGCATGCAAACAGTTCAGTCTGTACCTCATTGGATGTGACTTTCAGATCCTGACTGATCACAAAGCGCTGGTAAAGGTACTATCACCTTCCTCGAAGCCCCCTTCAGCAAGAGTGGAGAGATGGCTGTTGTTTCTACAACAGTTCACCTACAAAGTCATCCACATTCCTGGCCGAACCAATAAGGCGGACCTGCTGAGTCGACAGCCCGTTGAAAACCCAGACAAAACTGAGGAAAAGGAAACAATGGACTACATCTACAGTATCATTAAAGATACTGTACCTCAGGCACTGACTCCCTGTGAAGTGGAAAAAGCTTCAAAGGATGATGCTACGATCTCCAAACTTCGGCAAGCTATATCTGAAAATGACTGGACCCATTTCAAAGGTACTGCATTTCATGCAATCAAAGATGAACTCTGGATAGCAGGACAGATGGTCATCCAAGGACGCAGGATCATAATCCCTGAGGCACTTCAGGGGCGGGTAGTTGTACTGGCTCATGAAGGACACCAAGGGATTGTGCAAACCAAAAATCGCCTACGGTCCAAAGTTTGGTGGCCAGAGATGGATAGAATGGCAGAAAAGCGAGTAAAAGCGTGTTACCCATGTCAAGTGGTTGGCAAAAATGCCCCTCCAGAAGAACTAGAGAGTACACCGCTGCCTGACCAACCCTGGACCTATGTAGCTGTTGACCTACTGAGTGTCTCCGAAGGGAACTACCTGCTGGCTGTTGTCGACTACTACTCAAGATGGCCAGAAGTTGCGCATATGAAAATAGCAAATGCCAAAAATGTAACGGGTGCACTAGAAATGATGTTCAATCATCATGGATATCCCAACTATCTGAGGAGTGACAACGGACAGCCATTCTCATCAAGAGAATTCAATGAGTATATGAATACTCACGGCATCACCCAGGTGAGAGGGATCCCGTATTGGCCACAGTCCAACGGCGAAGTGGAACGGTTCAACAGAACAATCCTAAAGGCAATTAAGATCGCCAAAGTCGAAGGGAAAGACTGGAGGACTGAACTAAGGAATTTTCTGTTCCAATACCGAACCACCCCTCACACAGTAACCGGAGTATCCCCAGCGAAGTTACTAATGAACCGCGAACTCCGAGGTAAGCTGCCAAGTATTGTAGGAGCGTCCACTGATTTTAGTGACGTACATGATAAGGATGCTCTACACAAACTAAAACGCAACATAGCTGCTGACCAGAGAAGAGGAGCCAGAGACCAACAGATCCAGAGAGGGGACACAGTATTGTGTAAAAATTTACACAGAACAAACAAGCTGGACGCTCGGTTCGAGTCTCAGCCCTATCAAGTTGTGGAAAAGAAGGGAAATGCTGTTCTAATACAACAACCCCAAGGCCAAGTGAGAATGAGAAACGCTGCCCATGTAAAAAAGGTACCCGGCGACATGCAGTATAGTCCTGACTACACCGACGTCCCTAAAGCAGTTTACACTCCCCCTGATACAACCCACTGGCCCCCTACTTCTACAACAGATATCGAAGACACACACCTCAACCCAATCGATGCACTTCCCATCTCCAGTCCAGACCCTAAGGAAACTGCTCAAGAACCCCTAACACCGGCCCTAACTGCCCCTAGTGGTTCAATCAGAACACCTAGAGTAAGATCCACCCCAGTGTGGCAAGAAGACTTTATAGTGACATAAATTTATTAAAAAAAGAGGGAAGATGTAGTGTCGAAGATCACGTACCAACGTGATCGGTACGAGAGCAGGAAGCAGCAGCAGCAGCGACATAGCTAGGGACATAGATAGAGAGATTACGACCGTTGATACACACATGTTGTTATAACCCTTGTTAAATAAAGATATGTTTACAACCACCACAATTGACTGTTGTTTATTACCAAACACCACAGAGAGTTATCTTGTTTGTCTGTTTCGAATCTAGCAATATAAGCCAGTTGTTTTCTTTTCTCTATAGACAGTACTTGACCGATTTCTTTTAAAGTTGTCAGGTGACATGGGACCCTACCAAAGTGGTTTCAAAAGAGGCAGAAGCTGCGCAGACATTGTATGGGCACAACGTATGCTGACCTCAGTAGTGATGACAAAGAAATGGGACTTCTACAAGATGGGCATTGATATGTCGCGAGCCTTCGATACCAGCAAGCGATAACACATCTTAGATGTCCTACTGCAAGCAGGCTGCAATGATGACGAACCAAGACTTGTAAGATCTCTGTTAGCAGGGACAAAGCTAAGAGTCCGAGTGAAAAACGAGCTGTCTGACTCATTTGAGACCACCATAGGTTCCCCCCAGGGCGACAGCCTCTCACCGGTGCTCTTCACCTGCTACCTCGCTGCAGCACTCTCATCCGTCCGAGAAAGCCCTAAAAGGCCCAACCCACCAGTCTCCAGCCTGGGTCTGCCATTAGAAATGGAATATGCAGACGACGTTGATTTCCTGGACATAGAAAAGAAGCCTCTGGATCAGCTCTAGCCAATAGCGGCAGAGAAACTGAAAACAGACAATCTCTTCATGAATGAGATGAAAACAGAGTTTAGCCATGTATACCTTGCAGAAGCCACAGAATTGGACCCACAAGGCAAGATCCTCCGCGGCAATGAGAGCTGGCGCAAGAACAAGACCCTGGGCTTCCTGCTGTGCAGCACTACAGACGTCACAGCCCGCTGTATACATGGCAATGTAGCGTTTCATTCATTACATAAACTCTGGAGCCGACGAACCAACATCCCGTTGAAGACTAAACTCCGTCTCTATAACGCGTACTGCATGTCCATCATGCTCTACAACAGCAACAGCTGGGCAATAACAAAAGCCATGCTTGACAAGCTGGATGCGTGCCACCGCAGACACCTCCATTCCATCACAGGTCACTGCTGGCTGAAAAAACTTATCAGCAACAAGGCACTATAGAGCTGTGCAACGAAAAAACCCTCTCCACAAAGGTCGCTGAACAAAGATGGTCTATGTTAGGCCATGTCCTACGAATGGACCCTGACACTCCCGCACAGAGAGCACTAGACTTTGCCGTTACTGGCTCGCAAGCCTACCAACCGCGACTAGGACGGCACTGCACAAATCTGCACGGCACACTACGTGCTGACCTCAAGCAGGCGGGACTAAGACCACTACGTACAGTGAAACAACTTCATTGCCTATGACAACTTGCGCATGACAAGGCCAGATGACCTGAGACTAGCATGGAGGACTGATTGCAGCTACGGGATGTCATTTGACTACCGTAGCTGCAGAACAGTTTTTAATAATGTCAGGTGAAAATAGCTTTTCATAAATATATTTTTATCAAAAACAAAGGAATGTTTTTGTTTTATTTCTCTTGATGTATCCGCATATAAATTCAGTTTAAAAATAATTTTGATTTCCTACTTGTGTATGAAAGATGTGTCAGACTTTTGAAATAAATAAAAAAAATAAAAAGTTGAAATTTTTTAATGCGATGCTAATGCAATTTTGGTTGAAGACACCATTTGATATGAGGCAAAAGTAAATGGATGAAATGACTATATTGAAGAATTTAATGATTTTCAATTAAATATTTACCAACGTAGAATAGTATGATATGGTATCATATTTTTTTTTAATTCTCGAGGTATCACCTCTCTTTCAAAAGGAAATCATCACTCAATTCGGAAAGAATTTTTGCTGGGAACCGGAATCAATGAATTATGGGTTGTATTTTGTAGCAGTCTCGTAGAAAATTAATTTATTATTTAATTATTATTTGTTGGAAATGTTTATTAATATTTCTTGTTTATTATTATTTTTTATAAAAACGTGTTCATATTAAAATAATCCCACAAAGAATTTCTTTCTTAGCCGTCCAACACATGCCAGCATGAAAAACAGATGTTAAACCAAATATGATAATGGTACACTGATGCTCAAACCATGCATTCTGTCTCTGCAAAAGTTTTTAGTATATCAGTAAATCAAAGTAGAAAATCGACTTTGCAATCTTGTGGGCGGATGATCTCTTCTCTATAACCCCTTTCTCACAGAACAGACATTGTTAGTCTTTTTATACTTTATTTTATTTATTTTGGTGCTTGACTGAGCTCCAATATCTGCCCCCTCCCCATTAAAACATTCACAGCAAGAACTCTTCTAACGCCCACCACTGCAAAGAACTTTCCTTTTTTCCTTTGTGTACCTAAACCAAAACGGAACTTTCATGAACAGTTTTTTTCTAATAAATTCCTATCTTTGGAACACAATATCATGAGGTTACTTCTCTGTTGAATACAACATGGTTGTCTTCAAGTTCATTGTCAACAAAGTAATCAAATTTTGCCCATTCCAGCTATTGTTTCCAATCCTTTCGTAGTATTGTTTATTATCTAACTGACAATCTCTGATCCTCGAGTGGCTATTGTCAAGTGGTGACTCATTAGTATAAAAAAATCTTCTATTAACTTCACAATATTTTCTTTGCCTTTTTTTTTTGTATCACGTTGTCGTGAACTTTTGAAAACTCTATTAACCAATCTGTTTCTAGTTAATAGGCCATTTTGAATGTCTGGCACAAGGCTTTCTCAATAGGTGTCCTCATGGCATATTACAAATGTAGTTAACTGGTTATGGTTAGATCTGGAAAAAATGATAAAAAGGGTTGCAACCAGTCAGCGCTAGCTACATCCGAAGCCTCTGACTGGATTCAGTTTGCTGAAGATCTCCGGAAGGAATAGTTTCATTATCACTCTGAAGCCTACGTAATTTTATGGTTTGATCTCTTCCTTAAAATGAGATTGTAAAACTTGATATAGAGTAACAACATATAAAAAAAACATCAGGCTTAGAAAAAAATCAAATCTTCATTGGCTCAAAAATTGAAGATTTGTAGCTGGAATCCGCCTTGGGACGGATTGGACCGATGTCATCATATCCAAGGAAATAAAACCCATGATGGAAAAATGCAAAAACGAAGAGAAAAAAATATGTTTTCAGATTGGAGAAAGCATTATTAATGAAAAAGGAAATACAATTGAGAGTGGAAACAGATGGCAATACAATTATGGATATTGTTGGAGAGAAGTGCATTCGAAATGACAATGACAAGAGACAAGAGACAAATGAACATGACAAGAGGGATGCTTGGAAAAGCTTCTATGAAAAATTGTTGAATACTGAGTTTTCATGGAATCCAGAAAAACTAGAAGTTCTAGAAGCACCCTTGGTCCAGCTATCAGAATTGAGAAAGAAATGGTACAGGAAGCTGTAAGATGAAGAAGAGGACCCTGTTGTATAAATGTTAAAAGCTGCTGAAGAAACAGGCATTGAGATGATCACAGACTTGACAAATCAGATCATAAAAGAAGAGTTTATCCTGAAAGACTGGAAACTTAGTACAATTGTGAATTGTTACAAGGGTATAGGGAAAGCACTAGATAGAGGTAATTACAAAGGCTTAAAGTTGATGGATCAGGTCCTGAAAGTGATTGAGAGAATAATTGAGCAGCAAATAAGAAGTCAGATATGCATAGACAAAATGCAGTTTGTTTTTTATGCCCTGGGCAGAGTGCCACTGTTGCTATATTAAACCTGAGACCAATGCAAGAGAAGTACCTTGGTAGAAGAAGAACCTATATTTTGCTTTTGTGGGTCTGGAGAAAGCTCTTGACAGAGTCCCAAGAAAGGTTGTCTGGTGAGCTTTGTGTAAACTAGGGGCAAATGAGTAGTTGGTGAAGGTTGTTAAAGCAATGTACAGAAATGCTCAAAGTTGTGCTAGAATTAACAGCACATTTAGTGACAGCTTTAATGTTAGAGTGAGAGTATATCAGGGTTCTGTACTGAGTCTGTTCTCATTTCTTTTCATTTGTGGCTTAGAAGCATTGTTCAAGGAGTTTTGTATGGGTTGTCCAGAAGAGAAGATGTATGCTGATGACTTAGTACTTGCCTGTGAAACAATGAAAGACTTACGCGTGGAAAGTAGAAGTCTGAGGGTGAATTTTACAACGACCGAAGTGTTGATCAGTGGTTGTAGTGTTAGAAAGCTTTTAGAAAGAGATAAGTTCCTATGCTCAGTTTGTAGAAAGGGAGTCGGATGCAACTCAATGTTTTTGTGGTACTTATAAGCATTGGGTAAACAAGACGTGCAGTGGAATTACTAGTAGGTTGACAGAGGATAATCAGTTTGTGTGCAAGAAGTGTAAGACAATGGAGATGGATGAGAATTTAGATGTTGAGAAAATATATCTTGATGGTGAAGCTATTGATGTTTTTAAGAAGTTTTGTTACCTTAGTGATACCATTGAAGCACATGGTGATGCAGGTGTTAGTGTAATTGCAAGAGTTAGGAGTGTATGAAGTAAGTTCAGGGAACTTCTTCCATTACTAACCAGCAGAGCGTTTCCACTGTGGACAAAGGGAAGATTCTATCAGGCATATGTACACAGTATGATGACGTATGGAAGTTAAACCTGGCCAGTTATATGAGAATGATACGATTGATGTGTAATGTTAGTCTTAAAGACAGGCTTAGATCTGATGGCCTAAGAGGAAGATAAAATTGACATAATATAGGGAGATGTGTGCAAAACAAAAGACTTTGTGGTTTGGTTACATTGAAAGAATGGATGAGAATGCTTGGGTTAGTAGAGGTAGAACAGTTGAGGTTGGCAAGTGTAGGCCAAGGAAAACATAGGAGGAAGTGATAAGGATGAATTTGAGAGAGAAAGAGGGATAAAAACCTTGCCAGAACTAGAAGTCAATTTCTAAAAATTGTCCAACACATGCCTGTATGTAAAATAAATGTTAAACCGAATATAATGATGACCTTACAGTGTGACTTCATCATCATCAACCGGTTTATTTGTTGAATCAGGCCACAATTAATCCTCTGATGAGGGTGGGGCCTGATTGTCTAGTCTCGAAATCTTTCTCTTCACTCCTGTCTTTGGCAAGGCTTGATGGAATCCATACCCATGGCCTTCCTATCACGTTTGACTACGTCCTCCCAAGTCAACTTGGGTCTGCCAGTGGTGATGTTCTCTGCTGGCACATTCAACTGTCGAACTTTAGCAATCCAGCCATCGCTACGCTCAATGTGACCCAACCAACGCAGTCTGTTCTTCCGCATTATGTCCACAAGGCTTTTCAAGTCGACCTGTGAGAGCAGGGATTCAAAAGAAACGTACTGTTCAGGCTTCACCAAACAGATCCATCTGACCATTGCCCTGTCATTACGGCACAGCTTCTTTAGTATGCCAGCAGAGACAGCCCAAGTTTCTGAGCCATACAACAGCATACTTCTGACACATGAGGAGTATACACGCCCTCTCGTAGTTGGTGGCAGGTGTTTGTTTGTCAGGATTGGTAGCAGCTCTCTAAACTTTTTCCAGGCACACTTGCAACGTGTAGCTGCCGCGAGTTCACAGCCTCCACCTGATGACAGCACATCTCCAAGATAACAAAAGTCTCACTACTTCCAGCTTGTTGTTACCAGTATCCATCTCCGTCAGTGGTCTGCCATCTATTGGTCTTGCTGTGCTGGTGCAACGAAAGCACTTAAAGTGAGGATCTGCTTTGAGAGAGCCTTTTATGCCACTGCACCTTTTGTGGACCCAACCTGAACAGTGAGTGCAGATGATTGAGTTGCTGCCAGTTCCTTTCAGACATACAGCACACGGGTATTTTCCTGTTTTCTGTAGTAAGCTGAGGTTTGGACCTGCGATCATGACCTTAGTTTTACCCATGTTGACTCTGAGACCTTTCTCCTCCATGCTACTCTTCCATCTATCCAGACGTTCCTTGAGTGACTGAAGTGAAGTATCAATGATCGCTAGGTCATCGGCATATAGCAGCTCCCACGGGCAGCCAGTATGGAATTCCAATGATAGAGCCTCGAGTACAATGATGAATAGAAGGGGACTTAAGACAGATCCCTGATGGACGCCTACTCTAACCTCAAATTCGTCACTGTAGCTGTTACCGACTCGTACCCGACTACGTACATTGGTGTACATAGACGTTATCACCTGAACCAACCACTCAGTAACACCCAGCTTTCGCAGGGCCCACCAGATGACCCTTCTGGGGACACGGTCAAAAGCTTTCTCCAAATCTACAAATGCCATGTACAGTGGTTTGTTTGCTGCTAGATGTTTCTCCATGACTTATCGTATGATGAAAATTGCATCTGTGGTGCTCCTACCGGGCATGAAGCCAAATTGCATATCAGCAATCTGTATTTGTTGTCTGATCAGCTGTTCAACAATTCTTTCCAGGACTTTCAAGACCTGATCAATGAGCTTGAGTCCACGGTAGTTACCTCTGTTTAATGCATCGCCTTTACCTTTGTACAGACTTACTATAATGCTGTCTTCCCATTTCTTAGGTATGCATCCTTCTCTGATGATGGCTTCAATCAGTTCATGCACCAAACTGGCCCCTAGTTCACCGGTTGGTTATCACCGGTTGGTTATCAGCTGCCATTTTACGGATTGCTTCAGTGATCATCTCCTGGGTAATGGGGGTACTAGGACCTTCTATAGGAGGTTCATAAGTCATCTCATTGGGGTATCATGGAAATTCAACATTCAGCAAGCGTTCGTAGTGCTGTTTTCATGACTGTTTTTTCGCTTCATCATCCAATGAGAGTTCACCAGAGTCGTTCCTTATAGGTTTTTCACCCAAGACATCTTGATTGTCATGGCGCATCTGTTTTGCGAGCTTGTAAATGTCACTTGACTTGGGATTTATTTTGAGAAAAATCTATTTATCGGCCTCTGACTTAGCGTGGTGTACAGCAGCTTTAGCAGCACGCTTGGCTCCATTGTATGCTTCCCTACTACCTCCTGTTTTCCATGTTCTGGAGCATCACCTCTTCTCTCTAACAGCTTGATCAACAATCTCATTCCACCACCAGGTTTGTTTCCTCCAATTGTGCTTGGATGACACTCCACACACCTCCGTCGCTGCATCATTCAATCCATCCTTGAGCCTCTTCCAGTGCTCTTCAACACTCACTGCCCGTGTATCTCGATGTGAAACAACAATCTCTCAGCAAATTTAGCCTGAATGATTGGATCCTTCAGCTTCCACAGTTTTATGCGTGGTGTAAACTTGTGTTTGCATTTGCGGGAAGCTTCTGCCTTGAGATCACATAATAGCAGATTGTGTTGAGATACACATTCTTCACCCAGGCTGACTCTGACATTTGTGACATGTCTCCTGAAGCTGCGCCGGAATAGTATGTAGTCTATCTGGGTCATGATTCCTCCAGATTGGTATGTAACTAGGTGTTTAGGCCTCTTTCTGAACACCGAGTTGCCAATCACTAGATTATTAGCAACAGCAAACTCGAGTAGTTTTTCTCCTCCAGCATTCCTCATACCAATAGCATGTCCACCATGTACTTCTTCATAACTGCAAGGAGTGGAACCAATATGTCCATTCCAGTCACCACACACAAACAGTTCCGCAGTACTAGGTACAGTCGCCACTAGGCTCTGCAGCTGCTCGTAGAAGTTGTCCTTTGCTTCCTCGCTGAGTCCAACTTGTGGAGCATAGATGCAAACAATGGCAAACACTAACTTTCCAACAACAAGACGAACAAATATTATCCTGTCGGATATTCGCTTCACCTCAAAAACTTTCTCCCACCACTTTTCTGCCACCAATATTCCCACTCCACCTGTCCCTTTATCATTCCCAGACCAGTAGAACTTGCAGTTGGTATCCCTCCCAACTATTTTTCTCACACCTTCATTTCTCCATCTCGTCTCTTGTAAACAACACAAGTCAATCTTCTTTCTGGATATTGTCTCCATCACCTCATTTGCCTTTCCTCGCATGGTTCCAACATTCAGAGATCCAATGCGAAAAAGTTCTGGATGTTCGTATGATTTGCTATAGCCAGGCCCTGAAGATCCACGCATCCTGGGATTAACGAAGCCCAAGACACTACCAGCAGCATTAGTGCTACTGGCACTGCCTTTCTTTTTTCCTGCTGTATTTCGACTAGACATTGTATTTAAGGCAATTTTACGGCTGGATGCCTATCCTTTACCAATTTGAACACTTTTGGCAGTCCAAGACCTCCACCGTTCCCATCTAACTAGGGCTGATGTCGTTTCCACTTAAGCATGTACAAATGTCATACATTACCAGTGAGTTGCTTATCAAGATGTTGTTGGTGAAGTATAAAACAAGAATTCCACTTGTATGAACAAAATAGTGACACATAAGTGAAGTAGACGTGCCCGAAATGTCGTTAAATATTTTTTCTTACCTGGCGAAAGAAGGAAAACAACGCTTCTTGCAGAAGTTTTTTAGAATCTTTGAAAAAATGATCAACAGATCAGACACACAATGTCTCATTCAATGAAATACGCTTGAATGAATGAATGCTGCTTTACTACATATATGTATAGTCATCCATGGATACTATTTTGCTGTACCACAGCTCTTTAGTGTGGTGAGACAGGAAAGCACTTAATTTTTTCCTGACAGGCAGCAATTTTAATCGTTAGGCCATCATCAACACGCTATGAGGAAGTGAAATCTGAATATTTATATAGACACTATCAACTGCCAAATGGTGCTCCAATTTATTTTTATGAAGAGGTTTGTATTATCGCTAATGGTAGCTGATGATTTCACTTACCACAGTGCTCAACCCAAAAAGAATCATCCACATACCCTGTTTTGCTGTAGCACAGATGTTCAGTGTGGCTAGAAAGGCAAGCGCTTCAAGCGGAATCCAAGCCTGAAGATTTTTTTTTCGCTGTCCACGGATTCTAATTGTTAGGCCATCATCAACAAGCAACGAGGAAGTGAAATCTAAATGTTCATGGTAAACACTATCAACTGCCAAAGAGTGCTCCATTTATTTTTATGAATACCTTTACATTATCCCTAATGGTTTGTGTGTATATATATAATCATGAATATTGTAAATAAATAATATATAAATAAATGACATCATTTATAATGTGATATAATTTCTCCCACTATCACTAGGAAGTTCTTGACTCAGTTGTTAGAACGCCGGACGTCGTCACTGTGATCTTGGTTTTGAATCTCACTAGGTTTAGCTGCACTAATTAGTCAGAGAGATGACAAAACACGTTTCAGTAGAAAAAGTAAACCAGAGTGCTCAATTGTAATACAAGAGTGGTATACATGTTTTAATTAAGATTCAATCGAACGGTATCCGGGTTTCACAAAGCCAACCTTCTACTTGTCCAAAGATTTAACAGAATAATGAGCCAGAACCTTCATCAGCCTTCAAAATGGAGAACAAGGATCTAGAAGCTCTTAAAAAAGAGGTGAAAGTGCTTTGTCACCGCTGGTGCTAATTGTTCTTTGTCCCCAAAATAATGGTGTGATGATCTTCCATTTGATGGAATCTGAATTGTATAGGCAGCATTCTTTCATTTAAGCAAACATTACTAAACACAACATAATTCTCTGCTTGATTATACTTTTTTATATTTTGTTTTCCTCATAATCTTTTTAGTTTTAAAATCAAAAAGATTAATAAATGTTCAATATGTATTACGAGTACTTTCGATTTTTCTTTCAATTATCTTTAGATGGCAAAACCAATGAAAAAAATTGTGGGAAAAAAAGAATTAAAAAAAAAACGAGAATATTGTATGTGAGGTGTCGTTAAATGTCAACAACACACCAGTGTAGTTCCAGAAAACAGCTTTACAGTTTACTATATATATATATATATATATATATATCTATATATATTTATTTTGGTACAACATTCGTACCGTCG
Organism: Sepiola atlantica; assembly: GCA_963556195.1. NCBI lineage: Eukaryota > Metazoa > Mollusca > Cephalopoda > Sepiida > Sepiolidae > Sepiola > Sepiola atlantica. The sequence continues at coordinate 136,570,785 of OY744520.1, forward strand.
GTTTCAAGCATGGAAGGACTTAGCCATCTGGCTCTCTTCAGCTTCTGTTGTCATCTGTTTCGGAAATGTGAAGTCACGTGTCACTCTCGTTTGGACGCGTTATTTGCTTAGAGTGTTGTGTATGTTTGTTTAAATTTAGTGTAAGGAAGGTTTAATAAGGTTTGAAAAAAAAGGGGGAGGGTGAAAAGTAACAGTTGAGATTTAAACCGGAGGAGATTAAAAAAGAGATATAAAAAAACGAAAATAAAAAATAAAAAAAATATTTCTATATAATTCCCGTGAGTCAATATTATGAGTTTCGTATATTTGGCCGTTACTGTTTTGGGGTTTGATGGTGTGTGTTCTAAAGGAATTAGGGAGAGAGAATATGGATTAAGGAACAACATTAATTAATTTCGTGTTTAAATCCTGGATTAAAGGACTTTAAATCAATCCCGAAGGAATTTAAATAAAGGTATCATCCGGGCGGTCTAAGGGCAGTAACTCTGTAGGGGTTTTAAATGGTTTGAAACCGTCTAATTGGATCTGTTTGGGAGATGTGGGAGATTAGTATTATGACCGAGAAATGGTGGGGACTTATGGGAGTAATAATAATGTTGTGAAATGGGGATGTTACCCTCTTAATGACTGGAGAAATATTTTGAAATTATTGCTCTTGAAAAGTAGTGTGGATATGGGTTGATTAAGGTATTTGTTCGTATTTTTTAATTTTATTTATATTTATGAGGGGTGATAGTTGGGAAAATTTTCTGGAGTGGAAGTCGGTATTTAATGGGGCAATTATGGGGTCATGTATTTGGCAGAGGGGGGAGTAGCTAGGCTTTGATGAGTATCGGTAAGTCCAGATTATGAGTAGTGCTTGTCTCCTGTGGATGCATCTCTTTAAAGATTTCATCGCGAATATTCAAACAGACTGTATATGTTAATTTTTTAATGTTTAACTTTAATTCTTAATTAATCGATCACTCTGCTGGGATTTTTCCTACCATATTACAAAGAAGTTATATATATATATATATAAACTAATGGAGATTTGGTATTTGACTTCTGAAGTCAAAACAATGCTATTGCTTCTATCAATTTGGAGGGTGGTGGTGGTTAGTACAGTATCTAATCTGTTATATCATTCTCCCAGGCATTGCATGTTTTTTTTGGGGAAGGGTGATAGTGTAGTATCTGTTCCGTGGTCATGATACCATCCTTTACCTTGGGGGGAGGGTAGTGATATACTAACAAAAATATGTGACCACTGGCCTGGAAAAACTTATTTTATTCATACAACGTTTCAGTAAAAAAAATTACTTTAGATTTGTAAAAAAACAACAAAAAAAAAACGTTAATTTGGAGTACATATTCCAATATGTTAAAAATAATAGGGCTATCCTCTTAAAAGGTGGGTGGGGGTAATTCTGTAAGGAAATAGAAGACGACAGACAATTTGGTAATGATACTCATGCATTTTTGGGTGAAAAACCTTTGCTTCCTGTAGAGGAGGAGAAGAAGATGCCTTGTTAGTTGTTAAAAGAAATTTTTTTATTGGAGCCACTAACTGGCTGTTACTTGAGAAGCTGGCTTTGCTAGATATTTGATAACTAACATAATTAGAAAGCATTTCTTCCTCTTCCTTCACAGTTGTGTTATCAGGAAAACTTGCTATTGGTAGCCTCACACACACACTCTCTCTCTCTCCTCTGAATCATGGAGAGAGAAAGAAAGAGAGACCCGATACAAGTTAGTTATGAAAAAATCTATTTTTGTTTTGATATGAGAAAAAGAAAAAAAGTAACCATTTTCTCTTGTTTTATTTAATCATCTGTCATCCATCTTTCCTCATCTTTCTATTTCTCAAATACCTCTTTTAATATTTCTTGTTCTGTGTATTAAATCACATCTGATGTTTAGGCTACAATTCAGTAGCTTAGGAAAGTGTGGAATCATTGCTGAGTTAACATTACTCGGCTGTATGGGGTAAATATAATTTATTATGGCATAAAACTACAACTGGTGGTGAGGCCTTGAGTAGTCGTACCTCTCAGTCACATCTATTGGTTAAATTGATTCTATCATGGCTATGACATAAGACTGCATCCAGCGGTGACGTCCAAAATGGTAGAACATATTTTATTTAACCCATTTCACACTTAAAACATCAGCTTAAAGTCAAAATCAGATGTGATAGGAGGTTTAGAGGAGGTGGATACACCACTAACTTATGTGTATTTGGAATAAACAAGTTTGAATACATGTTTTCCTTGCCTAGGCAAAATGCATGCCGACCTAAGATCTTATCAGACTCCATCTCAGTTAGCAAAGTCTCTTAGCTAGTGGTACAAATGAACTCTGGGCCCCCTCTTATTTGGTATTAGAGATCCTATGATATACCCAGTCTCCATATTAATTTTTTGCATCCCTACCCGGACCTAAAACATGATACCTATCTTGGAAGACCCCCCCCCCCCCTGCACACGAGCCCCATCCACTTTTTTATTCCCCAGTAATCCTCTCTCCCACTTAGGAACTGGCTTGCTTGTTTTTGGCTTTTGAAACAAACCAACAGTGAACAGCCCATACTTAGATTTGGGAGAGTCTTACTAACCAACACACTTATTTTATTTAATCGCACCTCATTTTTATTGTTTTTTTAGCACCCCCCACTCTCCAACTGATGAATTTTGTACATATATTTTTTTAGTAAATGAAAACGTCATACCAATTGGGGATAATGTTAAGTAGGTTTGCCCATAGAGTGAATGTGGTATTTTAGTGACTGAAACTAGTTTAAAGAATAGAGGACGACAGACGATCAAATTTTTGTCCTCGTGCCACATCTTCAAATTTTATACATCAAAATTCACGATAAATTTGGCTTTTGGTTAGGAGCAAAGTGTAATATCTGCTCTGATACTACACTTAATCTTTTCTGTTCTGGGTGAGTGAAGAAGAAATCCTTCTAGACCGAGATAATTTTTACTTTTTAGGGAGCTGGATTTACCCTACATTAAAAACCGACTTTGTGTCTTACTCTCTCCTTGTGAGGAAGCAAGTAAATAGAGGCAGGTACTCCTACTCTGGGCCTCACAACCAGATTACAGAAGTAAAATGTCTTGTGTGGAAATAGGAAGGAGCTGACACCACAGACAGTCGAATCTGGATTCTTTGCAAGAGATGGTCATTCACGTCTGCTTGGACGGAGCTCTTTTTTTTTTGTTTACAAACAGTTCATTTTATTTGCAGCAATGTTCATAATTGATTCGTTAATCAACATTAAGACTGGAGAGACTAGGCACTGTGGGGTCATTCTTGACCCTTCATCCCCTGCGTTTTACCAAGGCTTACACCTCTACTTTCTTTCAATTTCCCTTTTCTATACATTTTATCAGGCTGATGAAATTTAAAAAAAAATGCTGATTTTTCCATGAGATCTCCTGGGCGTTCAGCACGTTAGTGCAATATTGTGCAGATGTTCCAGACAAAGTTCTACCATTATTCCTGGCTGGAAAATGAAGTTTACTTTATCTGCCTTTCGAATCTTGTCTCTATTTTCATAGATTATTAATAACTTCATCAGTAGATGTCTTTAAGTTCAGATACAATAGAGAGTACTGGAGATTGCGAGCATCATGTTCCAATTCGTAATTTCTTGTTGATGTTGTCGGTTGTACATCTGTTTTTCTCTATCTCTGTTTTTGTTGTGGCCCATATTTATGGATAGGGCATCTACATGCCTAACGTTACCAGGATTTATCACGTGATTTCCATCCACTGTTACTCATTTGAAAATCAGCTGTTCATTCCTAAACTCATGGATTTCAACTTTTTTGATTTCCCTTAAAACATCTGATAATTGGACCAGCTCTGTCCAGCACAAAAAACGAGAACCCTTACCAAGTGCCTCCTCTTGTGATGGATAAACAAGTGGTTTCACATGATGAGGTCGTCTCCAAATACACAAATAAGGAATTGTAGACCAAAACGCTTGATCAATTCCCACCATACGAGGATGAAGTGCATATTTTCCCCTGAAGAGAGAACAGGAAAGGCTTATATTAGATACTCCTCCATACATGTGTACTTTCTAACCATCCTGAAGGTCATTCATCATGGCTGAAGGATGACTGGAGATTAAAAAACTGACTTCCCGAAGATTCACAATGCCAATTTATTCTCACTGTTTTCCCCGGCTGGATGATTATTCGCAGAATATTCTATTAACTTTTCCCTTCGAGGTTGGTCATAAAAAGAGACTTTAATTCTCTCTCTTCATTTAGCATCACTTTTCTCTTGTTCAGGGATCAGGTGTTTTTTTGATATTTTGCAAGTTCACTCTTCAGTCCTAAAAATGGGATTATTAATTCAAATAAAATCCAAAAAGAGGCATGATAAATAAATTACTCCTTTTTATTGCTTGACTTTCATAAGATTTTCTTCTTTTTGCAGAATTTGTTAGATTTGAATAATATAAACATTTTATAGTTTTCGAAAAGGAAGGTCATGTTTACAATTTAAATGCCAAAACATACTTAGTAATGGTGTGTCTTTGTTTTGTTTATATTTTCCAAAATAACAACTTTGAAATGTTGTCGACATGCATGTCGAAAAGTCAGTAATTGTTTTGATATCGGATTATATTGTAGCCCATCTTAAATTCATATGACTAAAATTAAGTGTATGTTTCTTTGATGATAGAGAATTTGAAACTGACATAGACCATGTAAAGTTGACCTATATCAACGTTGAAGGTCATATAAGGTCAAAGAAGCCATTTCTCTTTACATGCAAAATGTTTAGTAAAATAAAAAGATCTAAGTAACTTTAAAAATGAGCGATTAAAATCAAGTTCTCAATCGTTTTAACCTTGTGTAACCCTTAGAATAAATTAAACCTCTCAAGGAACCCCTGCACAAAAACAGAATTATGTGCCATATCTTTCTCATTTTATTTTATCAAAGTTCATGTATTTTTGAATAACTGGTTTAAGGAAAAAATTATCACTTCTTTGTCAAATCTTTTGGTAAGCTCAAGGCAAAAATACGTGTGTATTTATGTAACGCTAAGCCTTTTAAAATACTCAACAAACACCCCCAAATTAGGTATTATTTTAACCGGCATAACCTCGGGAAAATAATATCCAAAAATTAAATAAAAAGATTCATTTCTAAGGGATCAAATAGCCATTTTTCGTTTAATGTGATCGCGATTTTTAATGTTATCTTGTGCACATGACGTCACATTGATAGGTACATGACGTCACATTGATAGGTACATGACGTCATAGTGATAGGTTTGGATATTATTTTTATGCCATCATCACATTATTATTGTTTTTTTGCATTTCTCTTCGGACTATTGCCCTCATCAAAGGGAGGGGAATAAGAAAGAGTGATTTTAGTATAGCTCTGGAGGCCTCTTTGTATTTGGCGTTGTCCGGGAATAAGACAATACAATGTTAAGAACGTTCTGAACGGTCAAGGGGAGAAGTTAAGCAATCCAGTGCTAAATGAATGACGATTTAGGATGACAACGCGTATACTGGCAAGTATTAAATGGATGACTCAATCAGTGAAATTAAAGGGAATAAATAATTATGCTCCACCATTGTTTTTAGTTATATTTGTCTTCATATAAAATAACGTCTAAATCAGTAAAGTTAAAGGAAAAAATAATTATGCTCCGCCATCATTTTTACTTATATTTGTCTTCATATAAAATTACGTCTCATTCAGTAAAGTTAAAGGAAGAAATTATTATGCTCCGCCATTGTTTTCACTAATATTTGCATTCATATAAAATAACGTCTCCATCAGTAAAGTTAGAGGAAGAGATCAATATGCTCCGCCATTGTTTGCACTAATATTTGTATTCATATAAAATAACGTCTTAACCAGTAAAGTTAAAAGAAAGCAATAAATATGCTCCGCCATTGTTTTCACTAATATTAGTATTATAATAAAATAACGTCTATATCAGTAAAGTTAAATGAAAAAAGAATTATGCTCCACCGTTGTTTTCACTAATATTTGTATTCATATAAAATAACGCCTCAATCAGTAAAGTTAGAGGAAGAAATTTTAATGCTTCACCATTGTTTCACTAATATTTGTATTCATATGAAAAAAAACGTCTACATCAGTAAAGTTAAAGGAAGAAATAATTATGCTCCGCTATTGTTTTCACTAATATTAATATTTGTATAAAAGAGTGTCTAAATCAGTAAAGTTAAAGGTAGAAATAATTATGCTCCGCCATTGTTTTCACTAATATATATATTCATATAAAACATCTCAATCAGTAAAGTTAAAGGAAGAAGTAATTATGCTCCGCCATTGTGTTCATCAATATTTATACTCATATGAAATAACATCTCAATTAGTGAAGTTAAAGGAAGAAATAAATATGCCCAGCCATTGTTTTCACTAATATTTGCATAAATATTAAATAACGTCTCACTCAGTAAAGTTGGAGGAAGAAATTATAATGCTTCACCATTGTTTTCACTAATATTTGTATACATATTAAAATCGTCTCAATCAGTAAAGTTTAAGGAAAACATAATTATACTCCGCCATTGTTTTCACTAATAATAATATCTATATGAAACAACGTCTCAATCAGTAAAGTTAAAGGAAGAAAGAATTATGCTCCGCCGTTGTTTTCACTAATATGTGTATTCATATACAATTACGTCTCAATCAGTAGAGTTAAAGGAAGAAATAATTATTCTCCACTATTGGTTTCACTAATATGTGTATTCATATAAAATAACGTGACAATCTGTAAAGTTAAAGGAAGAAATAATTATGCTCTGTCCTTGTTTTTATTAATATTTATATTGATATAAAATAACGTCTCAATCAGTGAAGTAAAAGGAAGAAATAATTATGCTCCGCCAAAGTTTTCACTATATCATTATATAAAATAACTTCTCCATCAGTGAAGTTACAGGACGGAATAATTATGTTCTGCCATTGTTTTCATTGATATTTATATTCATATAAAATCACGCTTCAATCAGTGAAGTTAAAGGAAGAAATAATTATGGTCTGTTATTGTTTTCACTATTATTTGTATTCATATAAAATAACGCCTATTATTCGCTCCGAGGCGGCGATAGGTATGTATATAGTATGCGCCCCGGGGCGGCGATAGGTATGTATATAGTATGCACACCGGGGCGGCGATAGGTACGTATGTAGTATGTGCTCCGTGGCGGCGATAGGTACGTATGTAGTATGTGCTCCGTGGCGACGATAGGTACGTATGTAGTATGTGCACTGGAGCAGCGATAGGTACATATATAGTATGCGCACCGGGGTGGCGATAGGTACGTATATAAAAGGCGCAGACATAGGTGGTACTTTTAATAGAAATATGTCATATTTTGCCCTCGACAACGGAAGAGGAGTGGTGGAGAACAGACAGCTTTCACCAAAGGCAACAGGGACAAGGTGGCAATGGGGAGATGGGGGAGGTGAAATTGGGCGACCAGGGAAAAGAGAGCCCTGGGCAATGCCGGGTAGCCCTGCTAGTGCTAAATAATATCCTGTTTGTTCATTGGGGAGTTTTCATTCACACAAAAATATCAAATTCTCTTAAATATTTCATCCGATAACATTTGTCAGAATTTTTTTTATTGAGGGGGGGGGGGCATTATTTAAATTTTTTCTTTCAGACTATTATCTAGATCAGCATTTTTTAACCTCTTTACCCTTGTGTGACCCTTAAAATAAATTACATGTCTAAAGGAACACCTGTGCAACAACACAATTATGTACCATATCTTTCTCATTTTAAAATATGGTATATGTTTTTGAATCTAAAAAAACGTCACAAAAAATGCAATAAAAATCTTAAATATTTACAATTTATAAAATGCCGGAAAAGAAATTTACTGAATATTGTTGGCGAATGAGAGACTGTGCCTGTATGTCAGAACCAGAGACGACTGAACTAGGCTCTGCAATGTGTCTTGTACTGAATGAGTCACTTCATATATAAATTATGTCCTCTCCACTGAGCAGGCACTGACTAGTAAAGATGGTTTCACACTGGCACCATACAGATATCAGTAAAAATATTCCCAATGATTATATTTTTTAACAAAGATAATAGGTTAGATTAAAATAACAAAGAATATATTATGTGTATAAAATTAAATAAAAATTTAAAAGTGCATAAGCTTATTTTACTGGTTATTGCGTAACCCTTAACAAACCTTTTGTGGAATTAGGGTTCCAGGAAACGCTGGATTAGATGGTCATAAGTTGAGCTTTGTGTTCATGTCGAACTGTCAGCAAAGACACTATATAAAAGGCATACACGCACATATATATATATATATATATATATATTGCAGAATGATTTTTGGATGTAGTGTTTAGATAGTACTAGCGGGGCTACCCGGCGTTGCTCGGGGTCATAAAAACATATAATTGAAGAAAAATCGCGTGTGTAACATCTTTATATTAAAATTTCTATTTCTCTCCCTCTCTCTATAGCCGTCACTTTATCTTTCTACTTTTCTCTTCCCTGGTCGCGCCATTTAACCGCTACTTTTTAATTTTGTCTTTTGTGAAAGCTGTTTCTTCCCCACCATTTCATCCTACATTTCCAAGGGCAATAGTATGACTTATTTCTATAATAAGTACCACCTCCGTCTGCGCCTTCTATATAGGTACTTATCTCCGCTCCGGTGTTCATACTATATATTTTCACTCCCCTCATGATATTATTCATCATTTTCAATCGACTCGTGGTATTCTTCATCATTTTCGATCCTCTAATTGTATTCATCATTTTCAATCCCCTCATGATATTCTTCTTCATTTTCAATCCCCTCATGATATTCTTCATTATTTTCAATCCTCTCATGACATTCTTCATCATTTTGAATCCTCTCATGACAGTCTTCATCATTTTGAATCCTCTCATGATATTCTTCATCATTTTGAATCCTTTCATGATATTCTTCATCATTTTCAATTCTCTCATGACGGTCTTCATTTTCAATCCTCTCACGACAGTCATCATCATTTTAAATCCTCTCATGATAGTCTTCATCATTTTCAATCCTCTCATGATATTCGTCATCATTTTCAATCCTCTCATGATATTCCTCTTAATTTTCAATCCCCTCATGATATTCTTCTTCAATTTCAATCCTCCCATGATATTCTAAATCATTTTCAATCCTCTCATGATATTCTTCATTTTCAATCCTCTAATGATATTCTTCATTATTTTCAATCTCCTGATGATATTCCTCTTGATTTTCAATCCCCTTCATGATATTCTTCATCATTTTCAATCCTCTCATAATACTCTTCATCATGTTCAATCCTCTCATGATATTCTTCATCATTTTCAATCATCTAATTATATTCTTCATTTTCAATCCCGTCATAATATTCTTAATCATTTTCTATCCCCTCATGATATTCTTCTTTATTTTCTATCCCCTCATGATATTCTACATCATTTTCAATCCCCTCATGATATTCTACATCATTTTCAATCTCCTCATGATATTGTACATCATTTTCAATCCCCTCATTATAGTCTTCATCACTTTTAATCCTCACATGGTATTCTTAATGACTTTTAATTCCTCTCATGATATTCCTCTTTATTTTCAATCCCCTCATTATATTCTTCATCATTTTCAATCCTCTCATGATACTCTTCATCATGTTCAATCCTCTCATGATATTCTTCATCATTTTAAATCCTCTGATGATATTCTTCATCATTTTCAATCCGTCATCATATTCTTCATAATTTTCAATCTTCTCCTGACATTTTTCATCATTTTCAATCCTGTCATGATATTCCTCTTAATTTTCAATCCCCTCCTGACATTTTTCATCATTTTCAATCCTGTCATGATATTCCTCTTAATTTTCAATTCTCTAATGATATTCTTCATCATTTTCAATCCTATAATGATATTCATCATTTTCAATCCCCTCATGATGTTCTACATCATTTTCAATCCCCTCATGATGTTCGACATCATTTTCAATCCTCTCATGATGTTCTTCACCATTTTCAATCCCCTCATAATATTCTTCATCATTTTCAATCCCCTCATGATATTATTCATCATTTTCCATCCTCTCATGATATTCTTCATCATTTTAAATCCCCTCATTATATTCTTCATCATTTTCAATCCTCTCATGATATTCTTACTCATTTTCAATCCCCTCATGATATTCTTCATTATTTTCAATCGTCTCATATTCTTCATCATTTTCAATCCTCTCATAATATTCTTCATCATTTTCAATCCCCTCATGATATTATTCATTATTTTCAATCCTCTCATGATATTCTTGATCATTTTCAATCCTCTCATGATATTCTTCATCATTTTCAATCCCCTCATGATATTATTCATTATTTTCAATCCTCACAAGATATTCTTCATCATTTTCAATCCTCTCATGATATTCTTCATCATTTTCAATCCTCTCATGATATTCTTCATCATTTTCAATCCTCTCATGATATTCTTCATCATTTTCAATCCTCTCATGATATTCTTCATCATTTTCAATCCTCTCATGATATTCTTCATCATTTTCAATCCTCTCATGATATTCTTCATCATTTTCAATCCTCTCATGATATTCTTCATCATTTTCAATCCTCTCATGATATTCTTCATCATTTTCAATCCTCTCATGATATTCTTAATCATTTTCAATCCTCTAATGATATTATTCCTTATTTTAACCCATCTCATGATATTCTTCATTATTTTCAATCCTCTCATGATTTTCTTCGTCATTTTAAATCCTCTCATGATATTCTTCATTATTTTCAACTCTCTCATGATATTCTTCATTATTTTCAACTCTCTCATGATATTCTTCATTATTTTCAACTCTCTCATGATATTCTTCATCATTTTCAATCCTCTCATGATATTCTTCATTTTCAATCCTCTCATGGTATTCTTCATCATTTTCAATTCTCTCATGACATTATTCATCATTTTCAATCCTCTCATGATATTATTCATCATTTTCAATCCTCTCATGATATTATTCATCATTTTCAATCCTCTCATGATATTATTCATCATTTTCAATCCTCTCATGATATTATTCATCATTTTCAATCCTCTCATGATATTATTCATCATTTTCAATCCTCTCATGATATTATTCATCATTTTCAATCCTCTCATGATATTATCATTTTCAATCCTCTCATGATATTATTCATCATTTTCAATCCTCTCAGTATATTATTCATCATTTTCAATCCTCTCAGTATATTATTCATCATTTTCAATCCTCTCATGATATTATTCATCATTTTCAATCCTCTTATGATATTATTGTTGTGGGGTACAAATCACCCCTATTGAAAAACTAATGGAAGCAACCATCTATAATAAATACCATGGTTGCAAAGACTCAAACAGAGGACATTCCTATTCATGTTTTACCGCATGGTAGGAATCCGGTCATCTCCTACCACATTTAGTGGCGTTACTGTATTGCTATGAATAAATACATTGTATATTTTAACCTGTCATAATTTGTGGTTGTTATCTTTGTGACCCCTAGCACGGGTCTACAACACTGGCGACGAGAAAATTTAGTAAAGAACAAACGTGAGGATTTTGATTTTATACCAGTCACGACAAACTGGCTACCAGGATTACTCAAGAAAGTTACGGGATCATTCGACAAAAAACTGAATAACAAAGATCTGGGCAAGGATTTACTTGAAAAAAAAAAAACGTCAAACAATAAAAGACGTCGTCAAAAAAGTCTTATCTTGCTGTTGGAAAAAAAAAGCCACAAGAAGCCTAAACTACGAGTTAAAATGGAACTCATAAATGGCGTGGATTTATGACAACTGAAAAAAAACAAAAAAACGAATCAATGTTTCAGTAAGTACAAAAAAAAAATTAAAATTAAAAAGTTACGTCGGATTTTTCCGATTAAAATAAATTTTTCTCTGACTGACTGGCACGTTGAAAAAAAAAACACTTTCGACAAGCAGGTACGGCATAACACTTTGTGTTAATGAGAAAATATGATATTCTGTTACGTACAGGGTCGGATATATCGATTATAAATGTTCACACGTGGAAGAAATTAGGTAAGCCCACGATGATGAAGACGAATAAAATCGCAAGATCGGTAACTGGTGAAAAGATACATTTTGAAGGTGAATTAATTATTAATGTTTCACTAAAAAGAAAGACAAAAAAGTTAAAAGTATTCGTTCTTAGGAACACATCAAATTTATTTGGATCTGACTGGATCCAAGAATTTGAATTATGGGACTCGCCAATGAGTGATTTTTGTCAGAAAGTCGAAAATTTAACGGCCGAAGCCGACAAACTAAAAAAAGATCTAAAAAAATCTTTTCCAAGTGTTTTTTCTGAAAAGCTTGGATGCTGCACGAAAATAAAAGCGAGATTCGAATTGCTGGATGAAGCAAAACCAATATTCAAAAAACCACGTAGCGTACTGTTCGCTTCAAGAGAAAAAATTGAAGAAGAATTGGAAAGACTAGTTAACACAGGGATTTTGACCCATATTAACTATAGTGAGTGGGCAGCCCCCACCGTATACATAAAAAAAAAATCAAAAGAAATCAGAGTATGCGCAGATTTCTCTACTGGATTGAATGCATCGCTCAAGGACCACCACTATCCATTACCAAACCCAGAGAAAGTATTCGCTAAGTTAAATGGCGGAAAAATCTTTTCCAAAATAGACTTAAGCAAGGCGTATCTACAGATACCAGTAGAAGACGATAGTTCGAAACTTTTGTGTATATCAACACACATAGGTCTTTTTAAATTCAATAGATTAGCATTTGGGATAAAAGTAGCACCTGCTATTTTCCAACAGATAATTGACACTTTGCTAAGCGGTTTGGATTTTTCAATAGGCTATCTGGACGATATTCTCATACGTAGTCAAAATGTTGAACAACATAGAGATCATGTATTTCAAGTGTAAAATAAAAGAATACGGCTTCACTTTGAAGGAGGCAAAATGTGAATTTTTTTTGGAACAAATAAAATACCTGGGTCATATATTAAATAAGGACAGGAGAAAACCCGACCCGGATAGGTCCACAGCAATAAAAGACATGCCAGAGCCTCAAAATGTAACTACATTGCAAAGTTTTTTAGGGCTCGTTAACTATTATCAAACTTTTATTAAGAATATGCATAAATTGCGCGCCCCTTTGAATGAACTATTAAAAAAGGACAAAAAATGGAACTGGACGCCAGAGTGCTAGTCGGCATTTAAGCAGTTAAAAGATGTACTAACATCAGATTTATTTCTGATTCATTTCAATCCTGAACAAGAGATTATTGTCGCAACCGACGCAAGTGCTTATGGAATAGGGGCATGCATTCTACATAAAATGCCAGATGGGTCCACTAAACCGATCGCCCATGCGTCGAGAACCTTACTGCCAGCCGAGAAGAATTATTCCCAAATTGAGAAGGAAGCACTGGGGATCATATTCGGAGTTACAAAATTCCACCGTTTTTTACATGGTCGAAAATTCAAACTACAAACTGATCACAAGCCGCTTATAACCATTTTCGGTTCAAAAAAAGGGATACCAACTTACTCAGCCAACAGACTGCAAAGATGGGTGACCATCCTGCTAAATTACGATTTCAGTATGGAATTTCTTGCATCTGCGAAGTTAGGTCACGCTGACGGATTGTCGCGATTAATCCCGAAATCAAGGGAATCGCTGGAGGACACAGTAATAGCGTCACTACAAAGTGAAAAGGACTATACACAAATACTGTGCAATACGATCAGGGAATTACCAGTGACTTTGAAAGATATAATAAGGGAGGCTGAAGAAGATAAACTATCATCAAAGAAACGAAACAAAAAATGCAATCAGATGAATCGACGGCGGAAGTTTATTCTATGTGCAATGAGGTACTGTTGTACCGAGAAAGGGTGGTAATCCCAGCCACGCTGAGGAAAAAAATTTTAAAGGATTTTCATACGGGGCACCCTGGGGCTTCTAGAATGAAGAGCCTCATGAGGTCCTACGTTTACTGGAAGAGCATGGACACTGATATTGAAGACATGGTAAAGTCGTGTAAGGGATGCGCATTGGCTGCAAAAGCGCCCCCAATACAATTTAGCCCGTGGCCTAAAGCTGACCATCCATGGTCAAGGATACACGTGGACTTTGCAGGTCCATTGGAGGGAAACTATTACTTAATAGTTGTTGATAGCTTTTCAAAATGGCCTGAGGTATTTAGATGCAAGAGTCCAACGACGGATTTTACAATCAGTGCTCTTCACGAATTGTATACTAGGTTTGGTGTGGTCGATTGTTTGGTGTTGGACAATGGCACGCAATTCACGTCAGCAGATTTTAAAAGTTTCTGCGAGGATTTCCAAGTCAACCACATAACAACGCCAACCTATCATCCTCGATCGAACGGTCAGGCAGAGAGGTTCGTGGACACGCTAAAAAGAGCCCTGAAAAAAGCTAAAGGAACGCCCTCAGGAAAGGCGTTACAACAGTTTTTACAGGTGTACCGAATTACGCCAAATGAAAGCGCTCCATCAAAGATGTTGCCGGCAGAGTATTTGTTTGCGAGGAAAATTAGGCCGGTCTTCGAGAAACTTTTGCCCAAACAGGTAAAACCGCCGAATACTACAGTTCCTAAAAAGATGTATTTACCTGGGGAAAAGGTATTTTTCCAGGTACATAAAAATAATAGTATTATATATAATATTATTCATCATTTTCAATCCTCACAAGATATTCTTCATCATTTTCAATCCTCTAATGATATTCTTCATCATTTTAAATCCCCTCATGATGTTCTTCATCATTTTCAATCCTCTAATAGTATTCTTCAGCATTTTCAATCTACTCATGGTATTTTCATAATTTTCAATCCTCTCATGATATTCTTCATTTTCAATCCTCTCATGATATTCTTCATCACGTTCAATCCTCTCATGATATTCTTCATCATTTTCAATCCTCTCATGATATTCTTCATCATGTTTCCTCCTCTCATGATATTCTTTATCATTTTCAATCCTCTAATGATATTCCTCTTCATTTTCAATTCTCTAATGATATTATTCATCATTTTCAATTCTCTAATGATATTCTTCATCATTTTCAATCCCCTCATGATATTCCGCTTCATTTTCAATCCTCTCATGGTATTCTTCTTCATTTTTAATCCTCTCATGATATTCCTCTTCATTTTCAATTATCTAATGATATTCCTCTTCATTTTCAATTCTCTAATGATATTATTCATCATTTTCAATTCTCTAATAGTATTCTTCATCATTTTCAATCCTCTCATGGTATTCATCATTTTCAAACCATTCCATGACATTCTTTATCATTTTCAATCCTCTAATGGTATCCTTCATCATTTTCAATCCTCTCATGGTATTCTTCATCATTTTCAATCCTCTCATGATATTCTTCATCATTTTCAATCCTCTCATGATATTCTACATCATTTTAAACCCCCTCGTGCTATTCTTGATCATTTTCAATCCTCTCATGGTATTCTTCATTATTTTCAATCACACCGCCGAATTCTGACACTCTCCCCTCTCAACAGATACTACAATACCTCCACACCTCCTGCAAAGGAGGCGGTTATGGCTAGGAGGGTTGTATCATGACAACAGAACGGTCATGGGGAGGAAGGAATATTAATAAAGAAAATAAGGAAGAAAGGGTGGGAGTGAGAGGGAAAGCAGAGTTGTAGTGTGAGGGATTTTCTTCCCTACACTCTTTTCCTCTGACGTCATTTCCTGGTAAAATCATGTCTCAAATTATACATGATAGCATTGATTTCTTCTCAAATTAGTACTGAATAACGTTGAAAATGGACGAAAAAGCCACCCCCCATTGGAGAAAAGTGCTCAGTCGACCCCGGAAGAGTCAATTTTTTATTCCGGTTCTGAGATATTAGACGCGCCTGGGCTGGCCGGTTGGAATGATGTCACCCGTGTGACCGTTTGTTGGTTACTTTCGGAGGAGAAGCTTTACATACATACATACATACATACATACATACAGACAGGTGGGATTTATATAATAGAAGAAGACTAGCGGGGCTACCCGGCGTTGCTCGGGGTGATAAAAGCATTTAATTGAAGGAAACTCGTGTGTGTAACATCTTTATATTGAAACTTCTATTTCTCTCCCTCTCTCTATAGCCATCTCTTTATCTTTCTACTTTTCTCTTCCCTGGTCGCCCCATTTCACCGCTACTTTCTCATTTTGTCTTTTGCAAAAGCTGTTTCTTCCCCACCATTTCATCCTACGTTTCCCAGGGCAATAGTATGACATATTTATATAAAAAGTACCACCTCTGTCTGCGCCTTCTATATATCACCGCCCTGGTGTTCATACTATGAATCTATCGCCACCCCGGTGCGCATACAGTATACGTACCACTCGCCACCCCGGTGCGCATACAATATACATACCTATCGCAACCCTGGTGCAGATACTATATAACTACCTATCGCTGCCTGGGTGCAGATACTATATAAGTACCTATCGCCGCCCCGGTGCGAATGCTAAATACGTACCTTTTGCCACCTCGGTGCCCGTTCTATATATGTACCTATCGCGCTCCGGTGCGTGTTCTATATACGTACCGATCGCCGCCCTGGAGCGCATGCTAAATACATACCTATCACCGCCCTGGTGCTATATACGTACTTACTGCCGCCCATGTGCACATGCTATATATGTACCTATTGCCGACCTGGTGTGCATACTACATATGTACCTATCGCTGCCCCAGTGCAAATACTAAATATGTACATATCGCCGACCCGGTGCGAATGCTAAATACATACCTATCGCCACCCCGGTGTGAATGCTAAATACGTACCTATCGCCACTGCTATGCACTACTATATACGTACCTATTGCCACCCCAGTGCACATACTATATATATACCATATCGCCGGCCCGGTGCGCATACTATATTAGTACCTATCGCCGCCCTCGTGCGCATACTATATACTTACCTATCTCTGCATACTGTAGATGTACCTATCTCCAGCCCAGTTCGCATACCTAAGAACTCATATTAATACGCCCCTGTCATGTCAGAAAAACAAAATAGTGTTCATTCATGTAGTGTCACTATCATAAATATAAATATTTTTAGTTAAGAAAAGAAAAAAAGAAATTTTGTTGCTCCCCCAAGAAAAAATTTTTTTCATCCTCCCCCATACTTAGAAATATTTTTAATTTAAAAGAAAAAAAAAAAAGAAAATTTTTTTTACCCTTACTGTATGGGGGATACATAGAAATATTTTTAGTTCAAACAACGAAAAAAGAAAAATTTTACCCCCCCCCCGCCCGAAAAAATATATTTTTCATCCTCCCCATACATATAAATATTTTTAATGAAAAAGAAAAAAAAAATTTTTGACCCCCTCCCCATAAATTTTTTTTTACCCTCCCCATACATATATTTTTAGTTTAAAAAAGAAAAAGGAAAAAAAAAAAATTTCGACGCCCCCCTAAAAAATTTTTTTCATCCTAACCTATACATATGAATATTTTTTATGAAAAAAAAAAATCCTCCCCCCCAATTTTTGTTTACCCTTCCCCATACATAGAAATATTTTCAGTTAAAGAAAGAAAGAAAAAAAAATTTCTGAGGTGTTTCGGTCATATCTAAGAACCATACTGCAGAAGCCTCCGGGTCGTATATTGTAGAAGCACCCCCGGTGCTGGGTCCTATACTGTAGAAGCGCCCCTGGCCCCTATACTGCAGAAGCACCCATGGTCCCTATTCTACATAAGCCTCCAGGTCCTATATTGTAGAAGCACCCTCGGTGCTGGGTCCTATATTGTAGAAGCACATCTGTCCCTATTCTGTAGAAACCTAAATTGTGTTTTTAAACGTGAGTTATCGTTCTTCCTTAGCTATCCTCTAACAAATAAATTTCATTAAAAATGATGAATTGTTTTATATATTTGAGGTATTACGTAATTAAATTACAATATGACTCAGCAATTTCAAATTACTATAAAATATAATGAAAAATAACTGAAAATCACCCCCCCCCCCCGATTAAATATGCCTTATGGACCCTTAAGGGGTGGCTTTATAGATTCGGGAATACTCTCATAATCTTACTCTGTGAATTTTACATAAGAATACACTTTTATATGTTATGTATATTCTCTAACCTTGTTTTAAAAACCTAAATTGTGTTTTTAAACGTGAGTTATCGTTCTTCCTTAGCTATCCTCTAACAAATAAATTCAAGTGGGACTTGAAAAGCCAGCGCCCGAGAAGGTGAGTACTCTGGCCATTAAAAATTGCCTGGGCAACCTCGTCGGGAATCCCCGGTAGGGGCGCTTCAGGCAGTAAGCAATAAACTTACTCCTCCCCAAATAGGGGAGGCAAAGCCTGGGAGTGTGGACCTCCTACAACTGCACAGGTCAAACCTTCCCCCGGTTGCTATACCGCAATAGTCCGAAGAGAATCGTAAATGGCGTTAAAATATTATACAAGCTTATCACTACAGTAGCTCTATCTAGAACATTGAGCAGTTTTCTCCCAGACAACGCCGAGTATTTAAAAAATCAAGGAGGCTTCTGGAGCACTTATGAAATCACTCTAACCGATCCCCCCCTTCATCTGCAAAATAGTCCAAAGAGAAACGTAGATGCTGTTATTCGGCATTCCCCGATAGGGCGCCTCTAGCAGTAAGCAATAAACTTACTCCTCCCCAAAGAGGGGAGGCAAAGCCTGGGAGGGTGCACCTCCTAGAACTGCACAGGACCAGACAACCCCCAATAGACCGGCGTAAATCCAGACCCAAAGGCCAGGACAATACCAGTTTATTAGGTGGGTTAAAAACACCCTTCCCGACTGAATCGTTATTTATCTACCTCCGACAAGGTAAAATATGACACAAGGTCGAGAAAGTGGGATTAGGTAAGCCAGCGCTCGAGAGGTGAGCCATCTGACCATTTAAAAATTGCCTGGGCAGCCCCGTCGGCATTCCCCGGTAGGGGCGCCTCAGACAGTAAGCAATAAACTTACTCCTCCCCAAAGAGGGGAGGCAAAGCCTGGGAGTGTTGACCTCCTAGAACTGCACATGACAAACCCATAGACCGGCGGAATGAAGCCCCGAAGACCAAGACGATACCAGTGTATGGGGTGCAGTATCCATCGGAACAGATACTACACTTTGATCTTAGCCAAAAGAAGTGAATTAATGTCATTTTCGGTTAAAAAAAATGGCGTATAAAAGCTATGTTGAATTAGAGAAAAACGGCCTGGGGGAGTCTAAAATCCTTTATTGATATTCAAAACTCATGTAATAATTTGTTAAATAGTATTATACAATGTTTGTTCAAAGAAAATCATAGTTATTATTACTTGTTAATTTATTAATGTAATTTGAACAGTGTCTAGTGGATAGACTGCTGTACTGGTGTAGATTCGTTATAAATACTGATAGAAATACTTCTAAAAATTTTAATATCTCACTTTGTTGGCCTTTTGGCTAAGATCAAAGTGTAGTATCTGTTCTCGGCATTATTGCCTTGAGATCAAATGTATATCTAGTCCTATCCGATAGGTGTCGATCTTACACTGTCGAATCAAACATCAGATTATAATTTTATTTTTTAATCCCTTTTCCTTTGGCGCACTTCCTCTCCCCTAAAGTACGGGCTGATACACGCCCACTGTGGGGATCTTTCTCATCGACGAATACTCATACTTTCCCCCGTCCCACTATTTCGCCTGAGGTCGACATTCCCTCCCCCCAAATTTGGCCTGAGGCGCCCCACCGCCGAATGCCGACACTCCCTCAAATTTCGCCTGAGGCGCTCATACCGGCAAATGCCGACATTACCCCCCCCCCCCCCCCCCCCCCGATTTGGCCTGAGGCGCCCCACTGCCGAATGCCGACACTCCCCCTCCCCCATATTTGGCCTGAGGCGGCCCACCGGCGAGTACCGATACCCTCCCTCCCCCAAATTTGTCCTGGGGCGCTCATACCGGCGAATGCCGACACCCCCCCCCAGATTTGGCCTGAGGCGCCCAAATGCCGACACTCCCCCTCCCCCAAATTTGGCCTGAGGCGCTCATACCGGCTGTTCCATCATATTTCATTATAATCTAATTTAATTACGTAACTCAATTATATACATAAAAAAAACAATGTCTTTAATTAATTCTATTTATAATTTTTATTAAGATTATTATCGAGGAAAATATTTTAAATACATCTGGAAATCTGAAAAAAGCAATTGTGAGTGTATATTAGCGAATATTAATTTATTAGAAGCTTTAAAACAAATTATGTAAATTTGAAAGATGCATGATGTTTGGGGAAGTTAAAGAATGGGTATATATAGGAGCTGATAAGTAGATATAAAAAGAGAGCGATCAAAACTAATCATAGTTTTGGCATCAGACAGACACAGATACATAATCTCCATTATTAATAGATATAGAGAGAGATGGAGAGAGATCTAGGTATATAAAGAGAGTGATGCAGACAGACGGAGAGGTATTATGTACCAAAATTCTTCACTTACATTTTATTATATTACTAGCTGGACCCGTTGCCTAGCACTGCCCGGGAGTAATATAAAAGAATGAATTAAACTGCGGACAGAATGCGAATAGGTCACATCTGAAACAAAAATAGAAATTGCCCCAGTTTCCTACAAATGTCTACAATATTTGTGTGTTTGAGTTTTAATTTCAGCATTTTGTATTACCCTAACCGTAAACTAAGCATAACCTATGGTTTAGTTCGGTTAACCTATGGTTTTGTTTGGTCAAAATCAGCTATCTCACGGTGCCGGTTCAAATTCTGTAGAAGCACTGGTTATTTTGTTTTGATCTGTTTTGGTTAGTTTTCTTCGATAAGCACACATTTTGGGCCACTGCATTTTGAAGAAAATGTAAATGAAAATTTATTTCTGCCTCATCTAAAAGAAATGTTTTTTTAAGTTATTGTGCTTTATGCTTCATCTATTCTGTTCATCTAGACTGATGCAATTTTAATTTCTGTCTAAATCCAGTGACTATTTATTGAACTGGATTTTCCCCACGTTAGTAACCGACTTTGTGTCTAACTCTGCCCTCGTGAGGGAGAAAGTAAATAGGGACAGTAAAAAAGAAAAGGTCCTCCTCGTTCGTACACAATGTAAGGAAGGATTATTAGAAATAGGAATATGTCTTTTCGGGGCTTTTCTCTTAAAAAAGGTAAAATTACAAGGAAAACATTGAAGCAGTAATATTTTATTATATGCTCCGATCGATCATGGTTGTAAAAAGAAAAAAAGTACTTACTGGTGAGTAGAGATGGGCGGTTTTTCAGTTTCGTCTCCATACCGAATACCGAATCGTTTTTTTTTTTTAAAACCGTAACCGTTCGGTATTGTGTTTTTACTACAGTAAGCCACCATATACAAGGAAACACGGTTAAAAAGATTTTCCGATTTGAATAAATTGAATATTACCAAAAAATGTTATATTAGTAAGAGGACAGATTGAACAAATATATGATAAAAACATTTAATTGACTTGTAGGAAGAAATCTTTGTTTACAGTTTGTTTATCATTAACATTTTGAATTTTCAAATGAAAAAAAGAGAAATACGACAGACAACATGACATCGTATTTTTAGCATAAACTATTTTCAAATGAAAAAGAAAAAATCAAACGCGTTCCGTATGATGTCGAAAATCTATTTGATTCAACTCAAAATTGTAAAATAATTATTTATGTTTGTTTCAGAGTTATCTAAAAAAAAATGACTTTAGGTGAATTAATAATCTCTACTTTTTTCTACATGATAGAATTATTGTAAAAACATTGCTGATTTAATTTAACACCTCACGCATTTTGAGTTTAAGAAAAAATAAGTTGTAAAAAGTTGTTTTGAACTAATTCCCAACTTAAATTAATTTTCTTCAAAATCGATCAAATGCGTCCCATTAATCCAACAGTACATCCAAGCTAATTATTTATTTATAGAAAATTAAAGGGAGAAAACTCATGTCTGCAAAACAGAAACGCTATAAAATTGATTATTTTTTTTGTTTTTGTTGAAACTAATTTCTGTGGCATAATAAGGATTAAGCTGGGTGATTTTAAAAAAAAATGAGGAATGGTCCATTTATTTTTAAGGGCGGGTCATAAATTTCCATTCCGCCAAGATATTTTGACTATAGGGTCCACCGTCTTTTCCGCTTCTGATGGGTTAAAGAATTAGATAAAATGTATATTCAAACTCAGTTTTATTCTTCAGAAATCTTTCATGAATCTTTGGTTACTGTTTTAACGAGTTAACTGTTGAAAAGGTATCAGAACTTTGATTACAACAGTCAACACCTTAAAACTTATGATTCATATCATGGAGAATGATTCAGTCACAAAATTATCGAAACAGTGGCATAATTCAACTAAACGTTGAATAATAACTAATCATCACGCAAGAGAATGAATAGTTTCCATAGTAAAAATTTTTTTTTCAAAAAAACGAAAAACCGAACCGTAAACCAAGGTTTTAAGGGGAAAAAAAACGAAACCGATACCGAAACCAAAATTTCAAAACCGCCCAACTCTACTGGTGAGTTACTGTTGAATGGGTAATAAATCATTTATGTACGGTTTCAGCATCCTAAATGTGAAAAGAAATTGTGTTTTGTTGATGGATTTGATTTGAAAGTGCTTAATATGCATTATGTTGTGAAGTGTGCATTAAATGTTATTAATAAAAACGATTTATTTATTGAAGAAAGTTTTTAAGGGATGTCTGTAAATGACTCACTACAAGCAATGCAAAACGGGATCAGGATGAAATGTGTCTTATGCCTATGTAAGCTGCGCACTGATTGGCTGTTTTACAAATACTTAAGCGGTGAAGGTGAATCGCTTTTCCTTGTGAAATAATCGCAAAACGGTGTTTGAGGAGTGTGAGAGTTAATAATTCATAAAGAGAGATTAGCGTGCTACTCTCTCTTTGGAGCATGTAGGAGAGTTAGTCGTATGAGATAAATAATAGGAATTAATTTTATATGTTAAAAATATGTGTAAGTTGCTTGAAACACGGTCAGGATAAGGGTGTATAGGTAGTGTTGATTTTCAATGTGTTTGATGCATTAGTTTCCTTGCCTACTCTAACTGACTTGGAAGTGGAAAACCCAACTCTATTTTATATATATATATATATATATATATATATATATATATATATTATATAGAAAAATATATTCTTTGATTTAATTTGTAAAAAAGTGTGGTGTAGAATCGAAACCTCACGCTTGATGTTTTCAGTCTGATACTGTCTCAACTGAGCAATTCAGGCACTTGTTAAATTTGGAATTTACTGATGAATGTTAAAATTGGAATTTACTGATGAATGTTATTTTAAAAGAAAATTTTAAAATAACATTCATCAGTAAATTCCAATTTTATGTGCAAAATGTTGGAAAGAGTCATAGCTTTCTTGATAAAGCACCCAGAGATCAAGACTACTTCCATTATGTTCCTAGGAAAATTCTACATGTGTATAAACCTTTATATTTTAGGTACACTCTCTAGTCTGTCTTTATATAAACAGACAGTCACACACAGACATTCTTTTATTATATAGAAGATATACATAGGTCTAGATATATAGAGAGAGGCCAGCATTTTTTGATTAAAACAAAACAAAAATCGACTACTAAGTTTGGCTGTTTTTTTTTTTTTTTTTTTTTTTTTTTACTTATGAAATATTCACAACTGTTCTGCTAGTTTCATATAATCTTATTTTTAAAAAGTCAAGGTGATGGGTAGAATCGAAACCGCACACTCGATGTTTTCAGTCTGATACTTTCCAACTAAACAATTCAGACATTTGTTAATATTTATATATATAAATTTCTCTGGGGAAGACCATGTAAGTTGTCCCGATCTCTATGTTACCCTCTAAGTGCTGAATATCTACGTGCCTCCACCTCTAAGTGATCCATAGGGACAAAACTCCCTTAAAATTTCAAATATGTATATACGATTTTTTCTTATAAGTGTTATTAAATAACACTTTCTCCCTCTCCATCTTTCTCCCTCTCCACCTTTCTCTCTCTCTCTCTCCACCTTTCTCTCTCTCTCTCCACCTTTCTCTCTCTCTCTCCACCTTTCTCTCTCTCTCTCCACCTTTCTCCCTCTCCCACTCTCCACCTTTCTCCCTCTCTCTCTCTCCACCTTTCTCTCTCTCTCCACCTTTCTCTCTCTCTCCACCTTTCTCCCTCTCTCCACCTTTCTCCCTCTCTCTCTCTCCACCTTTCTCCCTCTCTCTCTCTCTACCTTTCTCCCTCTCTCTCTCTCCACCTTTCTCCCTCTCTCTCTCTCCACCTTTCTCCCTCTCTCTCTCTCCACCTTTCTCCCTCTCTCTCTCTCCACCTTTCTCCCTCTCTCTCTCTCTCCACCTTTCTCCCTCTCTCTCTCTCCACCTTTCTCCCTCTCTCTCTCTCCACCTTTCTCCCTCTCTCTCTCTCCACCTTTCTCCCTCTCTCTCTCTCCACCTTTCTCCCTCTCTCTCTCTCCACCTTTCTCCCTCTCTCTCTCTCCACCTTTCTCCCTCTCTCTCTCTCCACCTTTCTCCCTCTCTCTCTCTCCACCTTTCTCCCTCTCTCTCTCTCCACCTTTCTCCCTCTCTCTCTCTCCACCTTTCTCCCTCTCTCTCTCTCCACCTTTCTCCCTCTCTCTCTCTCCACCTTTCTCCCTCTCTCTCTCTCTACCTTTCTCCCTCTCTCTCTCTCTACCTTTCTCCCTCTCTCTCTCTCTACCTTTCTCCCTCTCTCTCTCTCTACCTTTCTCCCTCTCTCTCTCTCCACCTTTCTCCCTCTCTCTCTCTCCACCTTTCTCCCTCTCTCTCTCTCCACCTTTCTCCCTCTCTCTCTCTCCACCTTTCTCCCTCTCTCTCTCTCCACCTTTCTCCCTCTCTCTCTCTCCACCTTTCTCCCTCTCTCTCTCTCCACCTTTCTCCCTCCCTCTCTCTCTCTCCACCTTTCTCCCTCCCTCTCTCTCTCTCCACCTTTCTCCCTCCCTCTCTCTCTCTCCACCTTTCTCCCTCCCTCTCTCTCTCTCCACCTTTCTCCCTCCCTCTCTCTCTCTCCACCTTTCTCCCTCCCTCTCTCTCTCTCCACCTTTCTCCCTCCCTCTCTCTCTCTCCACCTTTCTCCCTCCCTCTCTCTCTCTCCACCTTTCTCCCTCCCTCTCTCTCTCTCCACCTTTCTCCCTCCCTCTCTCTCTCTCTCTCCACCTTTCTCCCTCCCTCTCTCTCTCTCTCTCCACCTTTCTCCCTCCCTCTCTCTCTCTCTCTCCACCTTTCTCCCTCCCTCTCTCTCTCTCTCTCCACCTTTCTCCCTCCCTCTCTCTCTCTCTCTCCACCTTTCTCCCTCCCTCTCTCTCTCTCCACCTTTCTCCCTCCCTCTCTCTCTCTCCACCTTTCTCCCTCCCTCTCTCTCTCCACCTTTCTCCCTCCCTCTCTCTCTCCACCTTTCTCCCTCCCTCTCTCTCTCCACCTTTCTCCCTCCCCCTCTCTCTCTCCACCTTTCTCCCTCCCTCTCTCTCTCTCCACCTTTCTCCCTCTCCACCTTTCTCCCTCTCCCTCTCTCTCTCTCCACCTTTCTCCCTCCCTCTCTCTCTCTCCACCTTTCTCCCTTTCCCTCGCTCTCTCTCCACCTTTCTCCCTTTCCCTCGCTCTCTCTCCACCTTTCTCCCTCGCTCTCTCTCCACCTTTCTCCCTCGCTCTCTCTCCACCTTTCTCCCTCGCTCTCTCTCTCTCCACCTTTCTCCCTCGCTCTCTCTCTCTCCACCTTTCTCCCTCGCTCTCTCTCTCTCCACCTTTCTCCCTCGCTCTCTCTCTCTCCACCTTTCTCCCTCGCTCTCTCTCTCCACCTTTCTCCCTCGCTCTCTCTCTCCACCTTTCTCCCTCGCTCTCTCTCTCTCCACCTTTCTCCCTCGCTCTCTCTCTCTCTCCACCTTTCTCCCTCGCTCTCTCTCTCTCTCCACCTTTCTCCCTCGCTCTCTCTCTCCACCTTTCTCCCTCGCTCTCTTTCTCTCCACCTTTCTCCCTCCTTCTCTCTTTCTCTCCACCTTTCTCCCTCCTTCTCTCTCTCTCTCCACCTTTCTCCCTCCTTCTCTCTCTCTCTCCACCTTTCTCCCTCCTTCTCTCTCTCTCTCTCCACCTTTCTCCCTCCTTCTCTCTCTCTCTCCACCTTTCTCCCTCCTTCTCTCTCTCTCTCCACCTTTCTCCCTCCTTCTCTCTCTCTTTCTCCACCTTTCTCCCTCCTTCTCTCTCTCTCTCTCCACCTTTCTCCCTCCTTCTCTCTCTCTCTCTCCACCTTTCTCCCTCCTTCTCTCTCTCTCTCTCCACCTTTCTCCCTCCTTCTCTCTCTCTCTCTCCACCTTTCTCCCTCCTTCTCTCTCTCTCTCTCCACCTTTCTCCCTCCTTCTCTCTCTCTCTCTCCACCTTTCTCCCTCCTTCTCTCTCTCTCTCTCCACCTTTCTCCCTCCTTCTCTCTCTCTCTCTCCACCTTTCTCCCTCCTTCTCTCTCTCTCTCTCCACCTTTCTCCCTCCTTCTCTCTCTCTCTCTCCACCTTTCTCCCTCCTTCTCTCTCTCTCTCTCCACCTTTCTCCCTCCTTCTCTCTCTCTCTCTCCACCTTTCTCCCTCCTTCTCTCTCTCTCTCTCCACCTTTCTCCCTCCTTCTCTCTCTCTCTCTCCACCTTTCTCCCTCCTTCTCTCTCTCTCTCCACCTTTCTCCCTCCTTCTCTCTCTCTCTCCACCTTTCTCCCTCCTTCTCTCTCTCTCTCCACCTTTCTCCCTCCTTCTCTCTATCTCTCCACCTTTCTCCCTCCTTCTCTCTCTCTCTATCTCTCCACCTTTCTCCCTCCTTCTCTCTCTCTCTCTCTCTCCACCTTTCTCCCTCCTTCTCTCTCTCTCTCTCTCCACCTTTCTCCCTCCTTCTCTCTCTCTCTCTCTCTCCACCTTTCTCCCTCCTTCTCTCTCTCTCTCTCCACCTTTCTCCCTCCTTCTCTCTCTCTCTCCACCTTTCTCCCTCCTTCTCTCTCTCCACCTTTCTCCCTCCTTCTCTCTCTCCACCTTTCTCCCTCCTTCTCTCTCTCTCTCCACCTTTCTCCCTCCTTCTCTCTCTCTCTCCACCTTTCTCCCTCCCCCTCTCTATCTCCACCTTTCTCCCTCTGGTCCTGGGTAAGACCCTAAACTGCATCCAGCCCTTTTGGCGGAGCTTCAGAATACGCTGACTGCACCTCTGCAGGGGGTAGAAGCGTTGCCACTGAGAGTTACTACAGGCCGGTTGGCTAGAAAATCACGTCACTGCATTGCATGTCAAAACAAGGACGCAAGATAGCAAGATAGGAGTTGGTGATTCCATTATCAAACAGACAGTTAACATTGAACTTTTTTTTTGTATAATTTTTAAACAAATTTCAAAGTCTGAATTACTTACGGTTGATTGGGTTAGAAGTTTAAATAATGGTAATTCATAATTCAGTTTTTTGCAGTATTTGATCGTGAATTTTCTTTAACTTTATATTGAATAAAGATCAGTTTCAAGATTAATCGAATCGTGTTTTCTTTTTTTTTTACATGCAATTTTTAAAGTTTTCTAATGCTTTGTTTTAAATATTTACAATATCGTATGATCAACATGTTTTAATATTTTGAATAACTTTAGTAAAGGTATTTTTTGTTTACAATACATTTGCACCAAGCTTTATAATTAAGTAATGGATTTATTATATTCCGTGATCATTAATTAATAAATACTGAAAATTTCATTAAAATTGGTTGATTTCCTGAATTTTGATGGATTATTTAGTGAATGGAGAAGTCGAAATGCTTTCTTATTGTTATTACTACGGTCCTTGTTTTGACACGTAATGCAGTGACGTCAGAGGGAGGCAGGAAGTTAGTTGCTTGGCCTTGTCAACTCTTGGTGGCCATGGTAGAAGCCCCCCAAAGGGGCCACCTGTTTGCCGTGGGTGGCGACCCGTGATGTCTTAGGACGGGATCCTGGTGGCTGAGCGGTCCGTGGCCTGGTTGTATAAATGGTCACGTGACTTGCAACACTCTACTTTGGCCCTTACTTCGGCTAGACGAGAGGTCGGAGAGGCCCGATCCAATCAATCGGCTAGTTACGTCTTGCCCTAGCACTTATTCTATCAGCTTCCCCGATCGTTTACAAAATAAAAATTGATCAACTGCATAGTTATCAATGGCCACTCCAGTTTATAAGTGCTAGAAGGCGGTGGCAAGGGTCAATCAACTTGTGAGATACATGACCGCAACATGGCTGTGTGCCCCGGACGTTTCGCTATAAGTGGGTAGAGAAATCAATGGAACACAGATGCTTGTGATCACGATCGGGTTGAGTATACCATTTCTGTAGCCCTGTCTTGTCAAGGCGATTGGGTTTCACCCTTGGCAATTCCCATAGTGGGCTCCGTGGTGGGTGGGGAGCAGGAATGGTGAATAAAAACCAAACAATTTATGGCTCCTAACAGAACCACAAAAAGAATTCACAGGGACACAAGCTCTGAACGAGAAGAAGAAGAAAATGACCAAAATAGATTCCCAAGATTTATTGTGCTTGAAGCATTAGAGGAACCAACTCTTGCCACATTATCTTCCTTCGTCATTGAAAAAATAATTTCGGCTAACATGACGCCTAAGGTTGTCAAAAAATTGGCCAATGGAAATATACTGGTTGAAGTTGAAAAAAAAAGACATGCAGATTTTCTGCTGAAAATGAAAATTTTTCACAATAAAAAAATAAAATCATACCCGCATCAATACTTGAACATTTCCAAAGGAGTAATAAGGAGCCAAGAGCTCTCCTTATGTACTATAGAAGACATCAAAGAAGAACTAAAATCCCAAGGAGTAATTGAGGTGAAGAGAATTTCTATAAAAAAGAGAAAACCGGATAATACAAACCAACACATACGTGATGACATTTGATAAGTCAACAATTCCACCAAAAATGAAGATAGGATATACAATCGAAAAGGTTGAACAATATATCCCTAATCCTCTTCGGTGTTACAAATGCTAGAAATATGGACATCACGAAAGCAAATGTAACGGAAAAAACACATGTAGAAAATGTGGGGAAAAAGATCCTGACCACTCTATGGATGAGTCTAAAGGAAAACATACATGTGCAAACTGTGGATGCCAAAATTTGTGAGAGATGGAAAAGGGAAAAGGAGATACTCTCAGTGAAATACACTAGAAACATTTCCTTCCAAGAAGCAAGAAGGGTGGTTGAAACCACTAGTAGAGAAAAAACATATTCTCAGGCTGTGTCCCCGGTGGCGAATACTGAGGACAGTAAATACAAAAAATTAATAGAAAGGTTGCTTCATCTTGGACCGGGAGACTGGCCAGCATTCCAAAAGACAATCAGAAAAGGATATGAGGAACCAAAGGCAAAAGTTAGAAAGCAACAGGTGGAACCAAGAGAGGAAAGGATGATCATTGTGCCTTCTCCTCAACCGATTGCCCCCACCCAAGATGCACCACCACAGTCTGAAACACATAATGCAACCGAAACTACTCGAAAAAAGATAGTGATCCGAAAAGATCAAAGTAAAAAATCTCCGAGTAAAAAATCTCCAGGTAAAAATCCTGAACCTGAGGGAAAAGAAAAATCACCTCAAAAACCCAAACCAAAAATCAGAGTTAACTTGACACAACACCGATTTGAGGCACTGGACATGATGGAAACAGAAGATGAAAACTCTGAAAAAAAGAAAGAAACAAAACAAAAACCACCCCCAATCAAAATATAAACCATGGGACAAAAAATAATCTAATGGAATTGTCGCGGTTTAAAAGCAAATCTTAATGAATTGCTCTTATTATTGACACAGAAATCTCCAACAATTATTTGTCTCCAAGAAACCTTACTCAAACAAGAGGATAATATTAATATAAAAAACTATGAGATATTCAGCCACATCCATGATACTGGACACAGGGCCTCTGGAGGAACATCAATTCTCATCAGAAATGATATACCCCATAGCAAACTGAATATCCAAACCAATATCCAAGTGGTTGCCATCAAGGCAACACTACATAAAACAATGAATATATGTTCAATATATATTCCACTGAACGAGAACATTAATGAAAGTGAGCTTCAGAAGCTAATTGATCAATTGCCCACATCATTCATCCTATTGGGGGACTTTAATAGTCACAATACCCTATGGGGGTGCAAAAATATGACAAAAAAGGGTAAAACAATACAAAAATATATAAATGAAAATGATCTGTGCATGCTAAACGATGGAACACAGACATATATGAACCCATTCAACGGAAATAATTCTGCCATTGACTTAACCATATGCGACCCCACAGTCTACATGGACTTTACTTGGAAAGTCTATGATGACACTTGTGGCAGTGATCACTTTCCAATCCTCCTCGAAAATATAGAACCTGGTGGTGAATGTAAACCAAGCCGCTGGAAACTAAACAAGGCCAATTGGCAAATGTTTAAAGAGAAATGTCGGGAGAAACTGACATGTGTGGAAACGGACAGTGACCAAGTGGAACACTTCACAGAGAGGCTGATTAAAATAGCAGAAGACTGCATCCCAAGAAATACGACACCAGACAATCGGAACAGACCCTGGTTCAACAGTCAATGCAAAAAAGCTATTAGATTGCGAAGAGCAGCCCTAAGGAAGTTCGAAAAAGAACCCACCCAAACAAATCTGGTGGAATACAAACAAAGCAGAGCAAGGGCCCGCAGGGAAATAAAAGCAGCGAAAAAAGAATGCTGGCAAGAATATGTTGGCAAACTAAATTCCTCTTCTAAACCGAAAGCAGTTTGGGATATGATCGGTAAAATAGCGGGTAAACACCAAACGAAACCAATCCAACACCTCTCCAAAAGTAACTGCCCAATAACAGAGAAGAAAGACATAGCAAATCAGCTAGCAGAAACGTTTTCCAAAAATTCATCAAGTCAGGGCGGAAAACAAGAATTTCTCACCACTAAAAGAAATGCAGAAAAGCATAAACTTAACTTCAGATCGAAAAATCTAGAAAAATATAATAGCCCATTTACATTGAGTGAATTAAGAGACTCTATTGAAAGATCTCATAATACTGTCGTAGGACCGGATGAAGTCCATTATGAGTTCCTAAGGCAACTACCGGGAGTATCACTGAAATTACTCCTCCAAATATACAACACAATATGGACAGAGGGAAAATTCCTGGACATATGGAGACAAACTACAGTGATACCGATCCACAAAATTATAGACCAATCTCCTTGACTAGTTGTTTATGCAAAACAATGGAGAGGATGATAAACAATAGGTTGATCTGGTACTTGGAATCCAACGGCCTGATTAGCAATCTACAATGTGGATTCCGCAATAAAAGAGGCACGATAGACCACTTGGTTCGATTAAAAACTGCCATAAGAGAAACTTTCATTCGAAAAGAACATCTCATAGCTATTTTCTTTGACCTAGAGAAAGTGTACGATACAACATGGAAGTATGGCATAATGAGAGATTTGAACGATCTCGGTCTAAAAGGTAGACTACCACACTTTATTGACGGGTTTTTGTCAAACTGAAGATTTCGAGTTCGTGTTGGATCTACTCTCTCTGAGATAAAAACTCCGGGAGAGGGTGTTCCACAAGGCAGTGAGCTATCTGTGACTCTGTTTAACATAACAATAAATAACATAATAAAAAGCTTATTACCCGGAGTGGATGGATCCCTATACGTGGATGACTTCCTAATCTACTACAGGTCTAAGCATATGCATACCATTGAGCGCAAATTGCAACAATGTCTGAATAAAATAAATAAATGGGCAACAGAAAATGGATTCCGATTTTTTTCAGGCAAAAGCAAAATGTGTTCATTTTTGTCAGAAGAGGAAATTACACAATGACCCAAGCCTGAAACTCGAAAAGATGGAAATTCCGGTTGTAGACGAATACAAGTTTTTGGGTGTAATTTTTGATAAAAAACTGACCTTTAGTCCACACTTGAAATATATAAAGGCAAAATGTAACAAAACATTACAACTACTACGTGTGGTAGCTCACACTGAGTGGGGTGCAGACCGAAACACTTTCCTGAAACTATATAGGTCATTGATTAGATCTAAACTGGACTACGGTATTTTTATATACCGATCAGCTAGAAAGACCTATCTTAAAATACTAGACCTGATCTACCATGGAGGACTAAGGTTAGTCCTTGGAGCCTTCAGAACATCGCCTGTTGAGAGTCTATGTAGAAGCAGACGAGGCACCTGCAGATATCAGAGGTGAGAAGTTGGCTCTGCAGTACTATGTTAAATTGAAATCGTGTTCATCAAATCCTGCATATGAAAGCACATTCCATCCAAAATACAGAGAATTATTCCAAAGAAATGAAATGGCTATAAGACCCTTTGGCCTTCGAATGGAAATAATCAACAAAGAAGCAGGATTGGACCTGACAAAAATACACGATGCTATAATACCAAAAATACCACCTTGGACCATAAGGACCCCAAAGATCTTGCTAACCTTAAACACACTTCACAAACAAAAAACCCATCCTCTGATTTTCCATGAGGAATTGGAGAAAATCCAAGACACCTATCCAAGACATAGGTACATCTTCACAGATGGATCGAAGCATGAAGAAGCAACAGGATGTGCTGCAGTATACAACAATAATATAAATAAGAAGCGTCTCCCAAATGACACTTCCATATGTAATGCAGAAGCATATGCTGTCGATGTGGCGCTCGATTTCATTCTGAAATCCAAGAAAAATAGATTCATTATCTTTTCAGACTCTTTGTCTGTACTGATATCCCTTAAAAATAGGAAATTTGACAATCCATTGGTAACTAAGTTGCTATGCAGGATGGAATATTTGTCAAAAGACAATGAAATATTGCTGTGTTGGATCCCAAGTCATATCGGAATCAGAGGAAACGACCAGGCTGATAGGGAAGCCAGGTCTGCATTAGGCATGGCCGCGGAGACCAATTTTAAGATTCCATTTACAGATTTTAAAATGAAAATCAACAAATATATCCAACAACAAAGACAACAACGTTGGAGTAACAATACACACAACAAACTCCTAGCGATCAAAGCTACAATAGGAGAATAGAAAAAAAGCTCACGAAAAAGCTGAAAGGAAGAAGTAGTGTTATCCAGACTTCGCATAGGTCACACAAGGATTACGCATTCCTATTTACTTGAAGACGAACAGCAACCAATATGCTATGTATGCCAGACTGTGTACACAATCAAGCATATTCTTACTGAATGCATTGATCTGGCCCTTAAAAGAGAAACTTTCTACAGAGCAGGTACAATGAAGGAACTGTTTAAGAAAAATAAAGTAGAGACAATACTGAAATTCTTAAAAGTTGTTGATCTATATAAAAAGATATAATTACCTAGAGACATATAAATCCAGCTTGATTTGGCATTAAATGAACTGAGAAAGGATGATATGCCGTTAAAAAAGGAAAAACGTTTAACGAATGTTTTCAAAATACTTTTTTTTTTTTTTTTGTCTAAAGAATTTTGTTTACTTTGCAAAGTATTTAAAAAATACTACTTGATTCAGCATTACATGACCTGGAAAAGGTTGATATGCCATAAAAAAAAACAAACAAACAAACAAACTTTCTCCCTCTCTCTATCTCCGCCTTTCTCCCTCTCTCTCTATCTCCGCCTTTCTCCCTCTCTCTCTATCTCCGCCTTTCTCCCTCTCTCTCTATCTCCGCCTTTCTCCCTCTCTCTCTATCTCCGCCTTTCTCCCTCTCTCTCTATCTCCGCCTTTCTCCCTCTCTCTCTATCTCCGCCTTTCTCCCTCTCTGTCTATCTCCGCCTTTCTCCCTCTCTCTCTATCTCCGCCTTTCTCCCTCTCTCTCTATCTCCGCCTTTCTCCCTCTCTCTCTATCTCCGCCTTTCTCCCTCTCTCTCTATCTCCGCCTTTCTCCCTCTCTCTCTATCTCCGCCTTTCTCCCTCTCTCTCTATCTCCGCCTTTCTCCCTCTCTCTCTATCTCCGCCTTTCTCCCTCTCTCTCTATCTCCGCCTTTCTCCCTCTCTCTCTATCTCCGCCTTTCTCCCTCCCTCTCTCTCTATCTCCGCCTTTCTCCCTTTCTCTATCTCCGCCTTTCTCCCTCTCTCTATCTCCGCCTTTCTCCCTCTCTCTATCTCCGCCTTTCTCCCCCTCTCTATCTCCGCCTTTCTCCCCCTCTCTCTCTCTTCATTTTTCTCCCTCTCTCTCTCTCCATCTTTCCCCCCCCCTCTCTCTCTGTCTCCACCTTTCTCCCTCTCTCTCTCTTGCAACCTTTCTCCCTCTCCCTCTCTCTCTCTTGCAACCTTTCTCCCTCTCTCTCTCTTGCAACCTTTCTCCCTCTCTCTCTCTTGCAACCTTTCTCCCTCTCTCTCTCTTGCAACCTTTCTCCCTCTCTCTCTCTTGCAACCTTTCTCCCTCTCTCTCTCTTGCAACCTTTCTCCCTCTCTCTCTCTTGCAACCTTTCTCCCTCTCTCTCTCTTGCAACCTTTCTCCCTCTCTCTCTCTTGCAACCTTTCTCCCTCTCTCTCTCTTGCAACCTTTCTCCCTCTCTCTCTCTTGCAACCTTTCTCCCTCTCTCTCTCTTGCAACCTTTCTCCCTCTCTCTCTCTCTCTTGCAACCTTTCTCCCTCTCTCTCTCTCTCTTGCAACCTTTCTCCCTCTCTCTCTCTCTCTTGCAACCTTTCTCCCTCTCTCTCTCTCTCTTGCAACCTTTCTCCCTCTCTCTCTCTCTTGCAACCTTTCTCCCTCTCTCTCTCTCTTGCAACCTTTCTCCCTCTCTCTCTCTCTTGCAACCTTTCTCCCTCTCTCTCTCTCTTGCAACCTTTCTCCCTCTCTCTCTCTTGCAACCTTTCTCCCTCTCTCTCTCTTGCAACCTTTCTCCCTCTCTCTCTCTTGCAACCTTTCTCCCTCTCTCTCTCTTGCAACCTTTCTCCCTCTCTCTCTCTTGCAACCTTTCTCCCTCTCTCTCTCTTGCAACCTTTCTCCCCCTCTCTCTCTTGCAACCTTTCTCCCCCTCTCTCTCTTGCAACCTTTCTCCCTCTCTCTCTCTTGCAACCTTTCTCCCTCTCTCTCTCTTGCAACCTTTCTCCCTCTCTCTCTCTTGCAACCTTTCTCCCTCTCTCTCTCTTGCAACCTTTCTCCCTCTCTCTCTCTTGCAACCTTTCTCCCTCTCTCTCTCTTGCAACCTTTCTCCCTCTCTCTCTCTTGCAACCTTTCTCCCTCTCTCTCTCTTGCAACCTTTCTCCCTCTCTCTCTCTTGCAACCTTTCTCCCTCTCTCTCTCTTGCAACCTTTCTCCCTCTCTCTCTCTTGCAACCTTTCTCCCTCTCTCTCTCTTGCAACCTTTCTCCCTCTCTCTCTCTCTTGCAAC
Organism: Sepiola atlantica; assembly: GCA_963556195.1. Classification (NCBI taxonomy): domain Eukaryota; kingdom Metazoa; phylum Mollusca; class Cephalopoda; order Sepiida; family Sepiolidae; genus Sepiola; species Sepiola atlantica. The sequence continues at coordinate 136,606,315 of OY744520.1, forward strand.
CTTTCTCCCTCTCTCTCTCTTGCAACCTTTCTCCCTCTCTCTCTCTCTTGCAACCTTTCTCCCTCTCTCTCTCTCTTGCAACCTTTCTCCATCTCTCTCTCTCTTGCAACCTTTCTCCCTCTCTCTCTCTCTCCACCTTTCTCTCTCTCTCTCTCTCCACCTTTCTCTCTCTCTCTCTCTCCACCTTTCTCCCTCTCTCTCTCTCTCCACCTTTCTCCCTCTCTCTCTCTCTCCACCTTTCTCCCTCTCTCTCTCTCTCCACCTTTCTCCCTCTCTCTCTCTCTCCACCTTTCTCCCTCTCTCTCTCTCTCCACCTTTCTCCCTCTCTCTCTCTCTCCACCTTTCTCTCTCTCCACCTTTCTCCCCCTCTCTCTACCTTTATCCCCCTCTCTCTCTCTCTCTACCTTTATCCCCCTCTCTCTCTCTCGCTCACTCCACTTTTCTCCCTCTCTAGCTCTCTTCACTTTTCTCGCTCTCTCTCTCTCTATCTCCACCTTTCTCGCTCTCTCTCTCTCTATCTCCACCTTTCTCGCTCTCTCTCTCTCTATCTCCACATTTCTTGCTCTCTCTCGCTCTCTCCACCTTTCTCGCTCTCTCTCGCTCTCTCCACCTTTCTCGCTCTCTCTCGCTCTCTCCACCTTTCTCGCTCTCTCTCGCTCTCTCCACCTTTCTCGCTCTCTCTCGCTCTCTCCACCTTTCTCGCTCTCTCTCGCTCTCTCCACCTTTCTCGCTCTCTCTCGCTCTCTCTCTACCTCCACCTTTCTCGCTCTCTCTCTCTCTATCTCCACCTTTCTCGCTCTCTCTCTCTCTCTATCTCCACCTTTCTCGCTCTCTCTCTCTCTCTCTATCTCCACCTTTCTCGCTCTCTCTCTCTCTCTATCTCCACCTTTCTCGCTCTCTCTCTCTCTCTATCTCCACCTTTCTTGCTCTCTCTCTCTCTCTCTCTATCTCCACCTTTCTTCCTCTCTCTATCCCCACCTTTCTCTCCCTCTCCACCTTTTCCTTTTCTCCCTCTCCACCTTTTCCCTTTCTCCCTCTCCTTCTTGACCTTTCTCTCTCTTTCTCTCTCCCTCTCCTTCTTGGCCTTTCTCTTTCTTTTTCTCTTTCTCTCCTTCTTGGCCTTTCTCTCTCTCTCTCTCTCCTTCTTGACCGTTATCTCTCCTTCCTTCTTGACCTTTCTCTCTCTCTCTCTCTCCTTCTTGACCTTTCTCTCTCTCTCTCTTTCTCTCCTTCTTGACATTCTCTCTCTCTCTCTCTCTCCTTCTTGACCTTTCTCTCTCTCTCTCCTTCTTGAAAGGTGGAGAGAGGCTCCACCTTTCTCCCTCACTCTCCCTCCCTCCCCTCTTTCCAAATCTCTCTCTCTCCCTTCTTTCCTAATCTCTCTCTCTCCCTTCTTTCCTAATCTCTCTCTCTCCCTTCTTTCCTAATCTCTCTCTCTCCCTTCTTTCCTAATCTCTCTCTCTCCCTTCTTTCCTAATCTCTCTCTCTCCCTTCTTTCCTAATCTCTCTCTCTCCCTTCTTTCCTAATCTCTCTCTCTCCCTTCTTTCCTAATCTCTCTCTCTCCCTTCTTTCCTAATCTCTCTCTCTCCCTTCTTTCCTAATCCCTCTCTCTCCCCTCTTTCCTAATCTCTCTCTCTCCCCTCTTTCCTAATCTCTCTCTCTCCCCTCTTTCCTAATCTCTCTCTCTCCCCTCTTTCCTAATCTCTCTCTCTCCCCTCTTTCCTAATCACTCTCTCTCCCCTCTTTCCTAATCACTCTCTCTCCCCTCTTTCCTAATCTCTCTCTCTCCCCTCTTTCCTAATCTCTCTCTCTCCCCTCTTTCCTAATCTCTCTCTCTCCCCTCTTTCCTAATCTCTCTCTCTCCCCTCTTTCCTAATCTCTCTCTCCCCTCTTTCCTAATCTCTCTCTCCCCTCTTTCCTAATCTCTCTCTCTCCCCTCTTTCCTAATCTCTCTCTCTCTCCCCTCTTTCCTAATCTCTCTTTCTCCCCTCTCTCCTAATCTCTCTCTCCTCTTTCCTAATCTCTCTCTCTACCCCCTTTCCCAATCTCTCTCTCTACCCCCTTTCCCAATCTCTCTCTCTACCCCCTTTCCTAATCTCTCTCTCTACCCCCTTTCCTAATCTCTCTCTCTACCCCCTTTCCTAATCTCTCTCTCTACCCCCTTTCCTAATCTCTCTCTCTACCCCCTTTCCTAATCTCTCTCTCTACCCCCTTTCCTAATCTCTCTCTCTACCCCCTTTCCTAATCTCTCTCTCTACCCCCTTTCCTAATCTCTCTCTCTACACTCTTTCCTAATCTCTCTCTTTCCCTTCTTTCCTAACCTCTCTCTTTCTCTTCTTTCCTAACCTCTCTCTTTCCCTTCTTTCCTAACCTCTCTCTTTCCCTTCTTTCCTAACCTCTCTCTTTCCCTTCTTTCCTAACCTCTCTCTTTCCCTTCTTTCCTAACCTCTCTCTTTCCCTTCTTTCCTAACCTCTCTCTTTCCCTTCTTTCCTAACCTCTCTCTTTCCCTTCTTTCCTAACCTCTCTCTTTCCCTTCTTTCCTAACCTCTCTCTTTCCCTTCTTTCCTAACCTCTCTCTTTCCCTTCTTTCCTAACCTCTCTCTTTCCCTTCTTTCCTAACCTCTCTCTTTCCCTTCTTTCCTAACCTCTCTCTTTCCCTTCTTTCCTAACCTCTCTCTTTCCCTTCTTTCCTAACCTCTCTCTTTCCCTTCTTTCCTAACCTCTCTCTTTCCCTTCTTTCCTAACCTCTCTCTTTCCCTTCTTTCCTAACCTCTCTCTTTCCCTTCTTTCCTAACCTCTCTCTTTCCCTTCTTTCCTAACCTCTCTCTTTCCCTTCTTTCCTAACCTCTCTCTTTCCCTTCTTTCCTAACCTCTCTCTTTCCCTTCTTTCCTAACCTCTCTCTTTCCCTTCTTTCCTAACCTCTCTCTTTCCCTTCTTTCCTAACCTCTCTCTTTCCCTTCTTTCCTAACCTCTCTCTTTCCCTTCTTTCCTAACCTCTCTCTTTCCCTTCTTTCCTAACCTCTCTCTTTCCCTTCTTTCCTAATCTCTCTCTCACCTTTTTTCTTTATGTCTCTCTCTCTCTTCCCTCTTTCCTTATGTCTCTCTCTCTCTTCCCTCTTTCCTTATGTCTCTCTCTCTCTTCCCTCTTTCCTTATGTCTCTCTCTCTTTTCCCTCTTTCCTTATGTCTCTCTCTCTTTTCTCTCTTTCCTTATCTCTATCTCTCTCTCCCCTCTTTCCTTATCTCTGACTCTCTCTCCCCTCTTTCCTTATCTCTGACTCTCTCTCCCCTCTTTCCTTATCTCTGACTCTCTCTCCCCTCTTTCCTTATCTCTGACTCTCTCTCCCCTCTTTCCTTATCTCTGACTCTCTCTCACCTCTTTCCTTATCTCTGACTCTCTCTTACCTCTTTCCTTATCTCTGACTCTCTCTCCCCTCTTTCCTTATCTCTGACTCTCTCTCCCCTCTTTCCTTATCTCTGACTCTCTCTCCCCTCTTTCCTTATCTCTGACTCTCTCTCACCTCTTTCCTTATCTCTGACTCTCTCTCACCTCTTTCCTTATCTCTGACTCTCTCTCACCTCTTTCCTTATCTCTGACTCTCTCTCACCTCTTTCCTTATCTCTGACTCTCTCTCACCTCTTTCCTTATCTCTGACTCTCTCTCACCTCTTTCCTTATCTCTGACTCTCTCTCACCTCTTTCCTTATCTCTGACTCTCTCTCACCTCTTTCCTTATCTCTGACTCTCTCTCACCTCTTTCCTTATCTCTGACTCTCTCTCACCTCTTTCCTTATCTCTGACTCTCTCTCACCTCTTTCCTTATCTCTGACTCTCTCTCACCTCTTTCCTTATCTCTGACTCTCTCTCACCTCTTTCCTTATCTCTGACTCTCTCTCACCTCTTTCTTTATCTCTGACTCTCTCTCCCCTCTTTTCTTATCTTTGACTCTCTCTCCCATCTTTGAATATCTTTGACTCTCTCTCCCCTCTTTCCTTATCTTTGACTCTCTTTCCCCTCTTTCCTTATCTTTGACTCTCTCTCCCTTCTTTTCTCATCTCGTTCTTTCTCTCCCCTCTTTTCCTATCTCGCTCTTTCTCTCCCCTCTATTCCTATCTCCCCCCCCCCCTTTTTGGAACAGAGCCGAATTAAGACAACAGGTCAAAGTGCTTGATATATTTTCGAATAGTTATTTATTACAATAAGTCAAATGTATTTTCAGAGCAAGGGCCACATTAAAAAAAATCAAATTTTACTGGGCCGCATAGTATATTTTCCAATATAATTGATATCTGAAATAGCCGAAATATATGGATTTTAAAGCGAAAATGCAATCATTTTTCATTTATTATCATTTTAAAGTACTGTAGAGAATTCACATGAAACGCATTTGAAAATAAAACATTTATTTGAAAAATAAGAATAGCAACTCTGTTTAAGAAATAGAAAAAAAAATTATTTTGAGTAGAACTTCAATGTACACATATAAATTAACTAAAAAAAAAAATTTATGTTAAAGGAGAAACTTCACATGAAACACATTTGTTCGAAAACAAAGTAACTCAATTTAAAGAAGAAATATTTTTATTGATATTTTAAAGCATGAACCAAATATTTATTAGAAAAACAAAGTAGCAACTGAGCAACAGAAGGATCAAAATGATTCAATGAGAATGATGCAACTGACTGCAATCATTTACCAGTTTGTTGAAAGTAGGTGTCAAGTTGCTTGTACTGATTCTTAACACTGACTTAAGATTCGAGTCTGTGAGAAGTGACCTATTCTTTGACTTGTTAACTTTCAATATAGAAAAAGTCTGCTCACATATGTAAGTTGATGCAAATATCACCAACATCTTCCTTGCAAAATTTTTCAGATTTTAAAACTTTTCTGAGTGCAGAGATGCATAAAACTCAACCAGTGGTTCTTTAAAGAGTTGTCGGTTTGCAAATCAATCAGTTGTACCTGCAGTTCTTCAGCAGCTGTTTCAACGTCACAGGCAAAAGGTGAGCTGAGCAAATGAAACTGCCCTTCAATTGCCTTGAAATCAGCAAACCTTCTGATAAATTCATCTCTTAAAGCCATCAATTGGGAACTGTATTTGCCTTATAGTGCTTGTGTAACAGCTCGTGTTTTCAACAGAGGTAAATGAACAAAGTTTTGCTCTTTAAGCTGCTTGGCAAAAAGTTGAAGTTGCGATTGAAACGCTTTCACTTCCAGATACAATTCATAAGTAAATACACCTTTGCCTTGTAGATTTGTGTTTAACTGATTCAACTTTTTTTTACATAATGTCTACAGCAAAGGCAAAATCGGAAACCCATTCGTCACACTTCATTTCTCTTGAAAAGTCACAATAAATGTCTTATTAAATGTCATTAAAAAAACGTGACAACGATTTTTTAATGTCCCACATCTTCTTCAGTACTTTTCCCATACTTAACCATTGGATATTTGTGTGGTACAGCACATCAATAAAATCAGCCTTGATGTCTTCCAAGAAGCTTCGGAATTGCCTGTGATTCAGTCCCCGTGCTCTTATTAAGATCACTGCCCGCACCATTGGATCCATAACGTGTTTGAGTTTAAAAGATGATTTACAGAGGCTTTCTTGATGTATGATGTAGTGAAAAGACAACACACTGTGCAATGGAAAATCTTCTTTGATTTTATTATTAATCAAGGTCAACAAGTCCATAGTGTTTGCCTATGACTGAAGGAGTACCATCAGTTGTAATACTTGCCAGTTTATCCAGGCTTAATCTAGACCTGATTAGACTGTTAGTGACACTGTTGTATAAATCTTTTCCAGTAACAGTGTCTTTGAGAGACTCCATAGATAACAATTCCTCTGTAATTTCGAAGTTTTCGTCAATTCCTCTGTAATTTCGAAGTTTTCGTCAATTCCTCTGATGTAAATGAGTACCTGAGCGATATCCTGAATGTCATTACTCTCATCTAAAGCAATAGAAAACTACTGAAAACTAACACTGGCTGTTAACACCTGTTCTTGAATATTCATTACAATTGCATCTATGCGATGAACAATAGTTCTTCGTGACAGAGATATAGCTTCCACTTTTGATAAGACTTCAGGACACACAACACTAACAGCATCAACCATGCAATCTTTAATAAATTCTGCTTCTGCAAATGACATTTTGCTTTGCAATTTTATTCGAAACTTGCCTTTGTTGCATTCCTTTGTAAAGAGGAAGTTTTTTCAAACACATTTTGCTATTTCTTCAAACTTTTCATCAAATCTTTCTTTTGCAGTTTTTGCTTTAATAAATTGCTTCCAAAGTTGGTGTGCTTAGTTTGAAAGTGCCGTTTCAAATTGTATTCCTTGAACACAGCAACCGTATCATGACAAATCAAACATACAGCTTAAACTCTGACATCAGTAAAAAAATTACCTTTCAGTCCAAGCTTTGTTAAATACTCTGCATTTGTCTTCAATTTTTCGCTTTGAATCAATCATTTTGGATAAAATTTGAAAGATAATAAAAGCTGTGCTGAAATAAAATGTCCAACGTCTTATCTCTCTGGAATCTGCCAGGACACTGAAATGATTGAAATATAAGGCAATAAAATCGTTGGCTCAGTAACAAATGAATAAATAAATAGAATAACAAAATTGAAAGCTTGCAAAAATCTATTTCCGTCAGATAAAAAAAAACTAATAAGGAGTGAGAAAGGATGCAAATAAAATAGAGAAAAAATGCAATATAGAGAGACAAATTGAGATAAAGAAGCAGAGAAAGAGAGATAGATGAAAAAAAAGAGAAGAGCCATGTTGTCCGAAAAAAGGGCAGTGAAAGAAAGAGAGTGAGCGAGAAGAATAATTTGCCGATTACTTACATTCCGATTTTACAATACTGATTGTAGAATCCTTTTGGGCATTCAATATTCAATACTTTGGAGGGCCGCATAAACTCCCTTGGCGGGCCGCAGTTTGCCCACCCCTGATATAGAGAGACACATATTTAAGAACTTTGTTTTTCTCTTCCTTCATTAATTGACTGTACAAGATACTTGTCTCAGGAGGTGTTTACTCCTGCTTCAATCACCACTGCCAATTCCCCAGTCCTTCCTTTTTACCCTTTCCAGTGATGACAGCTGATTTCTGCTGCCAAAGATTTGACCTTGAAGAGTTCATAGTAGTTTGGACTCTTTGAACATAAAACCTTTGTGTTGAGAGTTGTTTACCAATTCCTCCAAGTTTAAATTTATCTAACCAAAATATATTTCTGCTGATTCAATTAATATACGGTATGCATAAACATGTCTGTTTTCTTTTTAACACACTTCAGTAAGATTTTCCATGAAACAACATTCATGTAAAATTCTAATACATATTTAAATACTTTTAAAATTCAAATAATCGATTCAGCTAAGATTTTAGCATATGGGAGATATAATCAAAGGCTTCAAATTGAAAGAGAAAGGAAGCTAAAGAAAGCAGAATACTTGAAGATCAAAGGCACCTCCACAAAGTCAACTAAAATAACAATTCACCAACTAGCAGAAAAGATGAAAAAGAAAATGATGAAGCAGAAAAAATGAAAACTCTCAGAAGTTTACGAGCTGAAGAAGTTTAAAAAAAAAAGTCAAGAGCGTTTAGTGTGAACTAAATTTGCATCTTTTCCAAAAATGTAATTCAATAAAGTTTTTAAAATATTTTATTTTAAATCGCTTTTAAGTTATTTTATAGTTTCAACATAAATCATCATATTACAAACGATCTTCATTCTTAATTTGTTATATATGTACTCATTTCACAAAAAATATAGTTACTAAAACAAATTGTTTTTGTTAATGTTATGGTGTAAGCTGATCTACCTATTTCAGGAATAAATGGACTTACCCAGACACAATAAATACAGTTACGACTAAACTTGGTGGCAGTCATGGCCCCAAAATCATAACGTGTACTTCTGTAACATACTTTTGTAAATTATACCACTGTGTTTGTCTTGATTATTATCGACCTACACAGCCACAACATTTACCAATTAAAAATTATGTAAAATTTGGAGCTCAGATATCACTAGCTTTCTATATTATATCGGCCCCTCCTAGTAAAGTTTCACATAATCATCACTTTAATATCAATACAAAATATTTTCGAGTTTTTAAAAAATTGTCGCTTTGATGTACGATACAGACATTGATGGACATGTAGACACATCTACGTATTGATAGACATGCAGATCTACTTTTAACATTCTTGAGTTTGTTATAACAAATTGATTTTAATTTTGGTGTCCATTGCAAATTATTTAAAAACCTGTGGTGTGTCATGTCATAGGTTCAGTCTTTGACATAAAGAACAATACATATGTCAAATCAGATGAGTGATTCGAGTATACACACAATGCAAAGAAGAATTGGTACACATTAAACTGCTCATTTATATACACACAGGCATATTTATATACTCATACAGAAAGTTATAAATATATACACCCACAGAGAAAGAATACACACACAGAAGCATATATAGACAATGATACACATACACACAAATTGGTATTAAGACACACACACACAGATACACATATATATGTAAAGAAGGACCCCGCACTCTTCTCACACCGTGGGGATTGTTGGCCACTTACGCACAGGTGTTTGATATCTCTTCTGCGTCACGGAGCCACTTATAAACATGTACCCCGCTCGTGATCTCTGTCTCGCTGCTCACACCTCTGGTTCTCTACACAGAGATCTTGCCAGACCGTGAACACTTTCTGGCCGATCGTCGTAGTGGCAATAAAAAAGAATTCCTCCAGGCCGGGATGACGGCGATGATGATGATGATGATGGCTTCGTTGACTCTGTGAAGGCAAAGGCTATTCAAGCAGAACAAATTAACAACTTGGGTCTTTTTGTATTGAATAATAATTATTATCAAAGGTAAAAGAAAAGAATTGGAGTTAAAGTCTACTGTATGATAAATGTCTTTGGCGCTAAGCTATTTCGTTGTCTCTCTATGTGTGTGTGCAAATCCATTTACGATTATTCTCACAAGTTAAACTTATCTAATGAAACGATGGGAGTTTGTTTTTGTCCGGCTCTCTGTTCATAGTCGAACGGGACATGTGCCCGGGTCGCGACTGGCGTCTTCGCCGCCTAAGTGTGATCTGTTTTCTCGTTCTAACTCAAGGTCCTTTCTCTTACTGAAAAGGTGTATGGTCACACTCTTCCCTCCCTCCAACATATTCCTCTCTGCGTTTCTTCCTCTCTCAGGTGTTTGGAGGGGGCGCACCCCTCTTTCAATGATACAGATAAATGAGATTTCTCTCTTTCTGATTTTATTGTTATCATAAAAACAATTACTCGTTTTCTTTCGTTGTGGAGCAAAGGCCGTTTGCCCTAATCAATGACGACAGCTTAGATGGTTATCTTGACCATCAGCTTAGCCCGCCCAGCTTCGCCTGAGTCCCAGGCGTAGCACTGATACACCTGATCATATGTTTTTTGTTGATGTTTATTTAGCATTTTGGTGATTAGCGATTTTGCCCAAATTTCAATCTCCCATCTGGTTTATAACTATCTGTTGTAATGATTATCAATTTTTGACAACATACACGACTTTTGCCAGACATTTCGACGCCTGACCTGGCCGTGTTTGGATAGTCGATTCGCGTCCAATATATGTACTAGTTTTATATCACCGCCTTGTTTCTACGTAGGGTCTAGCATTATCACTAAGATGCGTACTAGCGCGTCACTAGGGGCCCCGACTACCTTGTCACATGCACACATAAATGTATTAATACACACACACAATGTATGTTTTGTTGGCTCGAATTCTCTCACTGAATAATGACTGAAAGTTAGAATTGAAATGAAATTCATTTTCATTAAAATTTGCGCATAAATTATACATGCACGAAAAGAATACTCGTCTCAGGATGTGTAAAATTAATTCCTGAACAGAACAGTTTTTTTATGCTCTCTTATGAAGATTAAAATCAAAATATAATGCTCTAAACCTTATGTTTAGAATCCTTATTCCAATTTTGATCAAAATCCATTACATGATTTTGATTCTAGAAAATGTCTCAAACTGAAGGCTTAAGCTTTAAGAGGCTTAAGAAGAAATTAACATTCAGGGAATCTTGTTTAATTGGTTTCTAATGACTATGGATCAAATTTAATGTAAATCTGAAATATTTTAATTTGCAAATAGGTGGTTGTTCCAATATGCCCCTTAAAAACCCATTAAAATATTCCAAAGAAACTAAAATTTGGAGAATATTGATTGTTGTCTAATACCTGTTGTTAAAACTTAACAACAATCATAGATATCTAAATTTCCATGAAGGAATTAAACTAAAAATAGTCCACATTTGGACCCCTTATGCCTAACATCTGTGTTCCAAAATTCATAATGATTGGTTAATTAGTTTAAGAGTGAATCCTGTACATGCAGGTATATAGGTAAATAAACATACCTAACTTTATATAGATAGAGATATCATTACATTTTACTGAAGAGTAAAGAGAAAAAAGAGCTAGTGTGTGTGTGAGTGAGAGAGTTATTACTCATGTTGAGCTGGATCTGGTAGGGAGTATAATGTCATTCTCACTGCCCACATTGTGTCATTCTCATCATCTCTGTCTGACTGGCACCTCCTTTTCTTTTGGTCAAACGCTTATACAATTCAAATTTATGTGTCTTTTAAAATTGTTGAATGTTCTTAACACTGACTTTGAGGTCATTTTCCAGTCCACCTTGTCATTCAGTCTAAGGCACAACCTTTAAAACATGAGAGGCATAAATACACTTATTTACAGACAGATCTACATACAAGATGGCATTGATTTGTGTGACAAATATTTTCATCAACTTTGACAAATTCATGAAGACGGTTTACTAAACGTTGCTTATTTATGGCCTAATAACAGTAAACAATACTTCTAATAGGAGATAAATACTGTAATATTTCGAACTACTTTCTGCTGCTTTGTTTGTTAAGCGAGTCGGACTTCTGCATTGAGCTCACTAAGATCGTGTCTCAGCATTGTCTGGGTTGCATGAAGTTCTCCTCATTGGTTGCAGCTATTCGTTAATCTGCAAGATCACTGGTTTTTACCCCTGACACCAGGAGCAGCAAGGTTTAGCGGTTGCATGCAAAGCTGGGGAAGGTTTGGCCCAGCACACACAAGGGAATGGCACAGGAGCAACGTTGCCACTTTCACTCCATTGATTTGTGGTTCCGTACCTGACATATCTTGCTACACACCACAGAGGCAGAGACGAGAGGCCGACAGATCCTGATGCTGACTCATCCCGGATTTTCATCAGAGCCCTGTTATCTGGGTTACATCCCTAATACCGCTTGCTGCCAAACCTGTCTGCCATGTGTGGCCCTGCCAGGAAGCAGAGTTCCAGATGGCATAGCTCTGATGTTACCACATTGCCATCGCCCCTACCACGGGGAGGAAGAGTTGGACTTTTTGGGAGGAAAGGTGCTGCTGCTAGTACTACAAGTATAACCACGATGATCACCACCACCACCACCACCATCACCACCACCATAAATAAATAAATCTAATCGTCCAAATTGATTAAATCATCATCTATTAAAAGCTTATTTGGCTGGTAACAATTACCTATAAAAATTTCTTGGTCAGACCTGTCAGCATTTCCGTGTGAGGGTGTCTCGGGCAATGAACGATAAACTCTTCCTTCTGCTTTTGATCGCCATCTAGATATGTTTTTGTCTCTAACAAAACGCCCTTTTTAACTTGCATTTGTAAGATTTGCAATTGAACAAATAATTAGCTATAATCCGTTATTTATTTTTAAACCGCCCCAAAATCGTTGTTTGTATGAAGGTTTTTCATCATAAAATAGAATTTTCTTTTAATTATCACTTTGTTAATTTATCCTCGAGTGACTCTTGGCCTTGATAAGTGTTGACTCAGTAGTAAAAAAAATGTCACGGTTTAATTGACATAGCCATGCTGATCGGAGATTTAAAAAAAGTAGGAATGGATCAGTGAGAAAGAAGTGGAAGAACAATAGCAAGTTTTATTTCATTTTTTTTTTTTTAATTCTCTATGAGATACTATTTTATTAAAATAATATTCATTTCAAACTAGCTATCCCTACTTGGTGTTGCCCAGGAGTATTTTCACTTTCATTTTTGAATAGTTTTTCTTGTGACACTATGCGTCTTTTCTTAAATTTTTTTCTCCTCTCCTTTCACCACAAATGCTCTGATTCTTCTTTGTCCCAGTTGAAATAAATGGCTCTCCCCTTTAGGAAGCCCACTGCTTTGATAAGCTCCTGGGACTGACCTTCTCTTCAGACTTGAAATGGAGACTTACACTAAATCTGTTGCTAAGACCGCTGGAAAAATGGTTGGATCATTCTACCACTCCAGAAAGTATCTCACACCCGACACTATCCTCTACCTGTACAAGAGTTAAATACGTTCTAAGATGGAGTACTGCTGCCACATGTGAGGAGGTGCCGCTCAGAGAGAAGAGATGTCGCTAGTCTTTCGTTACTCTACCGTTATTTTCATGGCAGGTGCTCGACTGAGCTCAAATTTATGCCCCCCCCCCCCGTAAAACTTTCACAACTAGAATCCACCTCGCTACTACCACTACCAATGATTTCCCTTTCTCCCTCTGTGTGCCCAAGATGAAACGAAACTTCTATGGGCAGAGTTTCTTTCCTAAAACTGTCTGTGGAACACAGTGCCACGAGCCTGCTTCCCAGCCTACTATAATATGGTCGTCTTCAAGTCCAATGTGAACAAGTTCTTCTTGAACAGTCTATGTAAATAATCAATTTCTGCACTGCTACAACCATCGTGCCGGTGATCGCGATGTTGTCTCACCGTCCACCAGTCAAACCCTTTAACCCTTATCCTCGAGTGGCCTTTAGGTCTTGATAAACGGTGAGCTTTATTGTTAAAAAAAAAAAAACAACCAACGAAATGTTGAAATATTTTTTTGTGTACCAAAGTATTATTATAATTTTTAAATCTTTCGGAGGTTTTCTCCCTTATTGAATGTCTCCTAAATTTCTGTATATAGAAATAAGTAGCATTTATCACCCAAGTTGTGTTTACAATTGTGAACACAGAGACGTCAGTGTTAACGTCTATCTCTATCATGAAATTATTGATGCAAGCATTTGACAGTTTACTCTCTTGTTTTTTTACAAATGGCAGTCCACCAACGTTTTTGAAGGAAATAAATAACAACATGCTATACCGATCACCAAGACCAACTGATAAATCTGAATAAAATATAATTTTTTTTTTAACTTTTAAGCTATCGATAACAAAGTTTGAAAATTCAAAAAGATAATTTTATATACTAGATTATTACTTTCAACCATCTGTCTTTGTAGTTTTTAATAACAAGACAGAGATGGTGTCGATTAAAAAAAAATCCTGTTTCTTTTCTTTGTGTTTGTGTGTGTTCTTAAAAAAATATTTTTTTAATTAAAGAAGAAATCTTTCTTAACGATTGCTAGTCAGGAATTGGGTCATCATTCTATGTTAAATTTATATAGGAAACTGATCTCACCTCTAAATGCTAAATTGTGTGTTGTTTTTAATTACTATTTTGTATATATTTTTCAAGTTATTTACATGTTTTTTAATGCTATCTAAATGAGTAAATGCAAAAGTTGTTTTCATTTATCGCACCATCAAAATAGATCACTGTTATTTAAATCAATAATACAACATCATCTTTTGAAATACTGTATGTATAGTAGAGAGCAAAGACCCAAATATTTGTATGCCTAATTTGCTTAACTATTTTGTAAACAATTTATAATAAATTACTGTTTGATACCATGAAACTAAATGTAACGGCAGACAGACATGTGGGAAATGTGGAGAAAAAGACCCTGACCACTCTATGGATGAATGTAAAGTAAAGCACACATGTGCAAACTGTGGTGGTGACCATCCAGTTTATGCAAAAATTTGTGAGAAATGGAAGAGAGAAGGAACTACTGACTGTGAAATACATGAGAAACATTTCCTTTCAAGAAGCAAGAAAGGTGTTTGATATCACTAGAGGAAAAACATATTCTCAGGCTGTATCCCCAGTGGTGAATAAAGAGAAGAATAAATATCAAAAGCTAATAGAAAGGTTACTTCAGCTTGGACCGGGAGACTGGCAAGCTTTCCAAAATGCAATCAGGAAAGAGTATGAGGAACCAAAAGTCAAAGTTCAAAAGCAACACGTGGAACCCAGAGAGGAAAACATTTTCAATTTACCCTCTACTCAACCGGTTGCCGTTCAAAAGCAACAGGTGGAACCAAGTGAGGAAAACATTTGGAATTTACCTTCTACTCAACCGGTTACCCCTATTCAAGATGCACTACCACAGGCCAAAACAAATGAGACAACTGAACTTACTGTGAAAGAGAAAGGAATCCGAAAAGATCCAAATAAAAAGTCTCCAGGTAAAAATCGTGAACCGGAAAAAAAAGAAAAATCACCTCGGAAACCAAAGCCAAAAATCAGAGTCAACTTGACACAAAACCGATTTGAGGCACTGGACATGATGGAGACAGAGGATGAAAACACTGAAAAAAAGAACAAACCAAACAAAAAGCACCCCCAATCAAAATCTAAACCATGGGAGAAAAAATAATCCAATGAAATATAAGAGGAGTCAAAGCGAATTATGAGGAGCTGGTTCTCCTTATGAGAATGTGCCCAGCAGTTGTTTGCCTACAGGAAACATTCATCAGGCAAGATAGTGTGTTTAAAATAAAAAAACTACACTATATACAACCATATAAAAGAAGCTGATAGAGCCTCTGGCGGGGCAACTATAGTTGTAAAAAATACAGTTCCGCAGAGTCAGGTGCTGCTTGACATAAACATTCAGGCGGTTGCTGTATCAGTGACATTACATAAGACCATCACAATTTGTTCCCTTTATCTGCCACCAGGTGAGAACATAGTTGAATCCAAGCTGAATGATTTAATAAACCAACTACCCAAACCAATGATACTGCTGGGTGATTTTAATAGCCATAATGAAATGTGGGGCAGTAAAATCACAAATAAAAAAGGCCAGATTGTTGGGAAAATTATAGATCAGAATAACCTTTGATGATAAAACCAACACGTATCTACACCCAGCAACGGAAACGTATTCAGCACTGGATTTGACTATGTGTGATCCAACAATATTCATGGATTACACATGGAAAGTACATGATGAGACATGTGGTAGCGACCACTTTCCAATTATTCTGGAAAGTACAGGTCCTCAACTGGAAGATAGACTACCACGATGGAATCTGCAGAAAGACTGGGAGAGATTTCAAGAAGAATGTCAAGAAAAATTAACAGCTGATACCAATGTCAATGAAACAGATCACGCCACCTACTTTACAGAGACACTGGTAGAAATAGCCGAGGAATGTGTACCAAAGTCATCTGCAAATCACAGTAAATAGAAACCTTTGTTTAATAAAGAATGTCAGAAGGCTGTCCGGGCACGCCGTTCAGCCCTGAGAAGGTTCAAGTCTAATCCCACTCAGGAGAATTTAGACTCATTTAAAATAAAAAGAGCCAGAGCTCGGTGGACGATTAAAGAGTTCAAAAGAAATTCATGGAAACAGTATATATCAAAAATAAATTCAAACACGAAATCTAAAACAATATGGACCATGATGAGAAAGATAGCTGGGAAGAATAGCAGTATGCCAATTAAACATCTGATCTCAAATAATATCAAGATCACAGACAAGAAAGAGATTTCTAACGCCTTGGCACACAACTTTGCAGAAATTTCTGGCTCCAATGGTCAGACTGAAAAATTTAAAAGAATTTAAAAAACTGAAGAAAAGAAAATACTCAATTTCAGTTCCAAAAATACTGAAAGTTATAATCGATCCTTCACGGCATCGGAGCTCAGTGAGTCACTCGCTAAAACCCACAATACAGCGGTCGGTCCAGACGATATATGCTATGAATTTCTCAAAAAATTACCACAGGTGTCCACCAGATACCTTCTAGACATATATAATGAGGTGTGGATGAGCGGAAAAATCTCAGATCTCTGGAGACAAGCCACAGTGATTCCCATACCCAAGACGGGAAAAAATTCTGATAGGTCTTCAGGCCATCAACCAATTGCCTTAACCAATTGTCTCTGTGAAGTAATGGAAATAATGATAAATGACAGATTGTTTGATTCGAGGTCCCATGTCAATCTGGTGTCGAACCTACAATCCGGTTTCAGGAAAAAAAGAAGTACCACTGACCATTTGATCAGATTGGAAACTTTTATCAGAGAAGCTTTCATCAAAAAAGAACACCTGATTGCTATCTTCTTTGATATAGAGAAGGCGTACGACACCACCTGGAAGTATGGTATAAAGACCTTCTTGAACTTGGATTAAGAGGCAGAATGGCCCTCTTCATACAAAATTTCTTGGCAAACCGAAATTACCGAGTGAGAATCGGAACTACACTCTCCGACGTAAAAGAGCAGGAGAATGGGGTACCCCAAGGAAGTATCTTATCAATGACACTCTTTAATGTCAAGATAAATATCGTTAAAAACCTGGACACTGCAGTTAAAGGCTCACTGTATGTAGATGACTTTTTGATTTGCTGCCAAGCAAAACATATGCATCTGGTAGAACGTAAGTTGCAACTCGCTCTAAATAAAATCAACAAATGGACTGAAGAAAACGGTTTCAGATTCTCTGAATCAAAGACGAGGTTTGTCCATTTTTGCAATCTACACAAAATGCATAACGATCCATGCCTTAAACTGGATGGCAAAGAGATACAAATGGCAGACGAGTATAAGTTCCTTGAAGTTATTTTTGATAAAAAGCTGTCGTTTATCCCTCATATAAAGTATCTCCGACAAAAATACAACAAGGCCATTAACCTACTGAGAGTGATAGCTCACACTGACTGGAGAGCGGACAAGAAATCTTTACTCAAACTGTACTGAACAATTGTAAGATCGAAACTTGATTATGGAAGTTTCATTTACGATGTAGCAAGACCATCATACCTGAAACAATTAGAAACTATCCATCACCAGGAACTAAGACTTGCATTGGGGGCATTTCGCACGCCTCCAGTGGAAAGTCTATATATTGAAGCGAATGAAGGTCCTTTACATCTAAGGCGAGAAAAATTGGCACTTCAATATGTGACCAAATTATTATCATGTCCAGCAAATCCTGCCTATGACTGCACATTTTATCCTCAATATAAGACTCTGTTTAAGAGAAAAATCAGTGCCATCAGACCTTTCAGTTACCGCATCGAGGAACTAAGAAATAAACTGGAATTGGACTCAAGTCTCATCCACCAATCAATAATTTCTAAAATTCCACCATGGGAATTAGAACAACCTACTAATATCCTCGATTTAGCAACAGCTTCAAAGAGCCAAACCAATCCAATTGTATTTCAGGAGGAATTTGAATACATAAAACATGATCATTCTGACTATAAATACATCTATACAGATGGATCCAAAGAATCGAATAGAGTTGGGTGTGCGGCTGTCTTAAATAAGACAGAAATACAATATAGAATACCTGACAGTGCATCAATTTTTAGCGCAGAAGCTGCAGCCATATACTTGGCTTTAAAGATAATAGAAGGTAGTAGCACTGATAGATTTATCATCTTCTCTTACCCCCTATCTGTGATCACAGCAATGAAAAATAAAAATCTAAATAATCCATTAATCGTGAAAATCTTAAATAAGATCACCAATATTTACAACAAAAACAAATGTAAACTAAAATTATGCCGGATACCGAGTCATGTCGGCATTCGTGGCAATGAAAGAGCGGATAAAGCCATTAAAAATGACACCAACAAATACTAGGATCTCATACACTGGTCTTCGACCTTCTATTAACAAGATAACCAAACAAAAATGGCAAGAATGTTGGGATGAGTGTCAAAATAACAAATTATATAAGATTTGGCCAACTATAGATGAGTGGCCCCTGGAATATAGAAAAGTAAGGAGAGAAGAGGTTATAATAACCAGACTTCGTATAGGACACACGCATATCACTCATAAGCACTTATTGGAAGGAGAGGAGTCTCCAATGTGCATAGCATGTCAACAAGCTTACACAGCCAAACATATATTAATAAACTGTCAAGATCTGCAGCAAACCCGAAACAAGTATTATGACTCCCAAAATTTAAAAGACTTGTTTGAAAACATAAATAAAAAGAAAATTTTAGACTTCATCAAGGAAGTTGGACTGTTCCAAAAAATCTGATTGCAAGTTCTTCATTTTACTTTTCATTGTCTCTCAAGACAATGTGAAAAAATTGAATTGTATTTGAAAACTTTATTCGACATTACATAACCCATAGTTGGTTGCTATGCCGTAAAACAAACCAAACCAAACCAGTTATTCATTTGTAATGTCTTATTTTCCTTTCAATAATTTCGTCTATATTAACAGTAATTAATTAAAGTGATTAAATAAAAAAAGAATAAATTACCAAAACCTTTCTTCAGATAGCATGTTTCTTAAATTTCAAAGGAGCTAATTTAAATGAAAACTATTAATTTAGTAAATTATAATAGATTTATATTAAAAATATGTATTGTAAGTTACACATTTCTAAATAATACTTAGAGCTAGATTAAGAGTTGCCAGATGGAGGATAGTTTTTTGCTTGTTATAAATGTAAAACGATCCAAGCAATTTGTCTCTATGCTGAGATCCTGATATGGATGTTGAGAGAAACATTTCGTTTTTTAATGTTTACCCTTTCTCTCTTATGCTATTTGGTCTGGAAATCGGTAATTATTAACACTTGCTTGTCAGGAAGTGGATGATCATTCTACATTAAATAGTATAGGAAGGCGATCTCCAATCTAAATCATGTTCCTTTTTTGTAATTATTATTTTGCTGGTAAAAAAATAGAATTTTATTGTGTGTGTAAAAGACTGGGTTAAAGGCTCCAAATTTACTCATTAAAAAAAGTTAATCTAAAAAAGTTTTAGGTTGAGTTTTTTTATTTACATCAAATGTAAAATTGTCCTCTCTATTTGATTTTTTTTGCATTTTTTCAGAAAAGAAAAAATACAGTTTACAAACTTTCACTCAGGGTGATCATTCATTATAAATTAGATGTACATAGCTAACCGATCTTCTCTCTAAAAATTGAACAGCAACTCTTAAAATAAAAAGTATTTCGCAAGATTTGTTGTTTTGTATACTCCTGTTTTAAAAATAACTTCCGCTTTTTAAGTTAATATTTGGACAGTATTGCCGCTACACATTCTGAATTTGACGGAATTGGGAAAATGAAACCAACTTTACTTTTTCCCCACAGTATTATTAATTTTCCAAACCCAGCGTTCTTTTACAGACATTTTGAATACGAAGGAAAATATGTATATTTAACACATTCATGATACCTGGTGCCATAGTTACTGATGCGAGTTCATTTTAACCATCTATATTGGACACTATTGTCCATGTTTATTAGACAGTTCACAATTCAGTAGGTTTTTGTTGCTGGGACATTTTTTTCTTTGTTTTTTTCTCTTAATTTAATGTTTTCTTTTAGCTACACTCACTTTTTCTTGTTATCCATCCAGGCAGCGCAGGCTATTCCTGCTATTATATATAAATAGAATTTTATCTTTTTTAATATTACGCATCCATTTGTAAATAAAACAGACACTAAACTTAAGTAAAATATGTTTAAATACCATTCTTACAGTGTTTAGAGCAGCATTTCTCAACTGAATTTTCCCCAGAACTGTAAGTTTTAGCAAAATAGGCTCTACGGTTTCGCAAAAACAAGGAGATAAACAAGTGAACTTTTTATTTAATTTCGTATACGTAATATTAAAAAACATGCACAATATATTCTTAGTTATTCTAATATAGACATCAACAATCATTGGGTATATTTTATATGTTTGATTTAAATACCTGTGTAAAGTTTAGATGGGAGATCAGTTTGTTGCATTAATGTAATGCCATTTTTATTTTTACTCTATGGTTTAGTATTATATCATCATCATCACATTCGGTTTAACCTCCATTTTAAATGTTGGCATGTGTTGGACGAGTTTAACAAATTAACTTCCAAATTAACCTATTTCTCACTAGGTCTTTATTTATCCCTCTTTCTCTCAACTACATTTTTTATCACTTCCTCCCATGTTTTCCTTGGCTTTCTCCTGTGAACTTTACCTGCTACCTCAACCGTTCTACATCTACTAACCCAAAAACTCTCGTCAGTTCTCTCAACGTGGCCATACCATCGAAGCCTACTCTTCTGTATACAACGCCCTATATTGTCCAGATTTAATCTTCCTCTGAGGTCATCAGAACTAAACTTGCAGTCTTTAAGACTCACATTACACATCCATCGTATCATTCTCATATCATTTCTCTCCATGTCACACACGTCCTCAACCCTCACTGGCCAGGTTTCACTTCCATACATTATCACACTGATAGACTCTTCCTGTGGTCGACAGTTAAGTTACATTTATTATTGTTACTAGCAAATATATGCTCCCTCTGGTTGCATATTTTTGCTAGTTGTTTTATTTAATTGCTCAGTAAAATGTGTTTGTTTGTTTTTTACAAAAATTTTTTTAAAAATCATCTCATCTTTTATAAATAAAACACGGAATAATAAAAACAGTTTTGAAACAAAATTTACCCTTTACGGCGTAAAATGTAAAACAAAAAATCCTAAACTCACTTAAGGTCGTAAAAAGATAATAATATTTGAAGTTTTTCAAATCGAAAAAAAAGTGTACCTAAAATAAGATCAACAATTAAAAAAAATAAAATACAGTTATTTAATTGCTCAGTAAAATGTGTTTGGTTTTTCTTACAAAAAAAGTAGTAATTTTTTAATCAATTACTTTTTAAATTAAATAATTTGATTCAATAAATTTGTGCTTTAAAACATAATTTCTAATAATATCAAAAAAACAAAAAACACGTAATAAAAAAAAATCAAAGTAAATATATCAGTTTTGAGCGACGCGTACGATAAATTTCAGAGAATCTGTTGTTTAATCAAATAACACTCCCCTGTCTTGTGTCCCTCTCTCTCTCTCTTTCTTGAAATAGAACTTTCTGTGCATTCGAAATAGAACATTATACTTAATAATCAGAAGGTGGGTAAGACATATGCTACATTATCCCCCCCCCCTAAAAAAAGGAGGAGGTATTGCCTGGGAGGATGGTATGACAACAGAACAGATACTACACTACCTCCCGCTTCAAAAAAAGTAAAGGAAAAGGTAATCCATGAGAGGGTAGTATCATGACCACTGAACAAATACTACATCCCTTCCCCAAAAAAGGAGGTGGTAATGCCTGGGCAGATGGTATCATGACAACAGAACAGATACTACACTACCTCCACACCTCTCAAAAAAGGAGGATGTAATGCCTGGGAGGTTGGTATAATGACATCCACTCAGATGTTTCGTTATTGCTACAACTCATCAGTGTGGCTAGAACTAACCAGATTTGAAATTGTTACTGGCAGTGGGAAAAATTATATCATCTCTAAACGAAGTTATAGATTTATTTATATTTTTTACGATAGTGATAACTGAAAGTACTCTGTTCGTTTTATGGGAAAGTATTGTCTTAATGTTAAATGGAAATCCACCCGCATATGAGTGTGTGTGTACATATATATATATATATATGTGTGTGTGTGTATATATATAATTAGGTATGTGTATATATTTATATGTACAGGCTAATTTCCTAAACTAATGAATGGATCATTATGAACTTTGGCTTATATATTTTAAGCAACATGGTGAGTAACATGGGCACATTATTTTTATTTATAAACTTTAATATTTTGGGGTGCATGTATATAAAGTTAAGTATGTTCATATATATATTTCGTCATACAGGATAAACTTATAAACTAATGAACTGATCATTATGCATTTTGGAACACAGCTGTTAGATATAAGGGTGGGTAATATGGGCTATATTTAGTTTCATACAAAGAGGACAAAAAGGTGAGGGAAGCCCTTTGTGAAAATTTAGATATCTCTGATTTGTAGTAAATTTTAACAATAGGTATTAGAGATCAATTTCAGTTTCTTTGGAGTATTTTAAAAGGTTTTTTTTGGGGCGGGGGGGGGGGGGATAATATGTGCACACCCTTTTATTTGAAAATTCAATTTTTTCAGATTTGATACATAGTCATAAGACACTCATTAAGCAAGATTCCCTGAATTCCAATTTCTTATTTCCAATTCTTAAGCTTTGGTCTTAAATTTTAGACATTTTTTAGAACCAATATCATGCAATGGATTTTGCTCAAAATTGGGATGAGGATTCTAGACATAAGGGTTAGTATCATCATATCTTGATTTTAATCTTCATAAGGGTACATAAAAGTAGTGCAAAATTGTTCTGTTCAATGAATTAATTTTATCCGTCCTTGGACAGGTATTTTTCTAGTATATATAGAAAATATTTTTATCCACAGACATGTTTTGTTGTCGCTACGACTCATCAGTGTGGCTAGAACTAGCGAGATTTGAAACTGAGATCCCAGTGATTGGTGTCTGTTGATCTACCTATGAAACTAAACAAAACTGGTAGTGGGAGAAATTATATCGTATATAAACAAAGCTTTAAGAGAGAGTTACGTATTTCAATTATTTTTACTCAGTTTTTCTTTTAATATCTCTGTTTTTTTTCTTCTTCTTTCAGCCGCCTTAAGAAGAATGCTGAGAAGACTGAGCCACCCACTATACTGCCTTCACCCGCCAAGGCCCCTCGGCCATCTGCATCAACAGCATCATCATCATCATCCTCAGGAACTCAGGCACAACAGAAAGGAATTCCAAAGTGGTTAAAGTTGGTAAGTTGTTTTGATTAATCTTACTAGTATTCATACATCTATAGAAGTTGTTTTGTTTTGTTGTTGTTTTCTTTTTCAATCAAACTTTCTGAAATAGTCCAAATAACAACCTGACAAAAGACCAGAGAGACACTTAGCAGCACAGAAAGATGGCAACCAGGGGAATCCAGCTTTGTACTTTCAGGTTATATACTCTGTGAGAAGTAACCCACTTATACCTACAAATAACCAATGCATTATATCTCCAGGAGATCCTATGCAAAATCCGCTAGACATTTCATCCATCAGAATTAGATGGAACATCTAAAAAGGAAAATCAGGATCAACACACAGGTGTAAGCTCTAATAAAATGAAGGTGGTAATGTAGGGCTACAAATCATTCTATAGAAGCCCAGTTCATCTAAACTTTGGTTCTACTAGTCATGGACACAAAAGTCAAAAAGTGTTTTCAGCAAGGAGGAATGATAGAACTTTGACATTGACTTCTGTGAGATATTGCAGTCAGCTTTGACTTATTCATTGGCTGATGAAGTTTTGATTGGTGACATTTGTAACCTGTTATGTAGCATGTTGCTTTTGATGTGGAGATTTGTTTCCAATTAAAGCAACTCGCATTCCTGGTTGAGCTTGTATAATGTTGAAAAATGCAAAGCTATCAATAAAAACAGCACTTCGAAGCATTTTCAAGATGTATTTTTCAATTATTATTAGAAAATATATGTTCTTTCTACAGGGCACATATGTTCAATAGTCTTAATGGAAGAGATACAATATGCACTGTGAATTGACATCTACCAGAAAAAAATTAACTAGGAAAAATCCTGCTGACTTGGTTTTAGAATTTGTTTTTGTCAAACCGAAAGTGTTTTAATAAAGATAACATATTTTATTTTAACATTTTACTGCTTCTGTTCTATAATCACGGCATTATACAGAAAAAGTCTATTGATGTCGGTGCCCTTTTTTTCTGTCGAGGAGAAAATACTGTGGATACCGTAAAAAGTGTTGGCTTCTTCACTTTTCTGCAAGACCAAAATATATAGTAAAAAAAATTCATAGACACTTTATATTTTCGTAAATGTAGCAGATTGCCACTTTAATTTGTTTACCATGTAAGTAATTTGCGAGGAGGAAGAGAGATTTGTGTCATTATCTGTCAGCACTCTGTATTTCATCACATACTATCTGAACTACCCTTCAAAAATCTCTCTCTGCCTCTTAAATCTCTCTCTGAATGCCCAAAACAACTCTTTTTCCCTAAACTTCCTATTTTATAGAAATGATTAACCGAATCTATACATCACAAATAACATTCTTTTCCCCTTATTTTGATAATTATCGAAAATATCAACATTTCTAATTTTTATTTCCGTTGATATAGCATTAAAAAACAAATCTAATTCTATATTTGTTTGTTTGACGAAACGAATGGCTTGAAGCATAAAAACTTTTACCAAAATGACCGTACTCGGCATTAACTAAACCAAAAAGTGTTTATATGCCATAAAACAAAACAATCAGACCCAACTGTGAGATGCTCAACAGTGTGTATGTGTGTGTGCAAGAGAGAGAGAGGGAGTTTCAGTATATTAACTTTCTTGTCTTTATATACTTTGTTGAGGAAGGACAGTATTGCATAAAGGAAGAGATGCATATTTCTGTGGGGGGGGGGCGGATGTGCTCTATCACTTCCATCAACAATGGAATATCGATAATGTACACCCGCATCTCTCACTTTGCCAACTTTATGAAAGTGTGATGCGGAGTTCCGCATCACACTTTCATAAACTTGTGCAGATGTTTCTACTTTAGTGATCTCGATTTTTCCACCTCATATATTTTAACATCAGCTGATATTTTTTCAAATTTCTAAGTTCATATCTTCGTCGGTGCATAATAAGAAATTTAAATTATTTACATACTTTATTTAGTTTCTGTCAACTTGTTACCATTTTCACAATATTTTGGCCGTTCTACTCTCTGGCCTTCTTCAGATGACTTGTCAGTCTGTAACCTTCTAAGAATTCAGAAATAAACCATGTATTCAATCTACATAGACTTCTGATCTATGTTCAGTGCCTTTAAGATATCTACTAGACGTAACTGTGACCCGTTGGGTCACAACCACTACTATTATATGTTCTACTTTGATTTCATCCGAATATTCATAAACTGTGCTATATCTGTCAAGACATTCTTCGTGCATAATTAAAAATACTTTACTTCCATATTATCTTCATTATTATTATACA
Source organism: Sepiola atlantica (assembly GCA_963556195.1). Lineage (NCBI taxonomy): Eukaryota > Metazoa > Mollusca > Cephalopoda > Sepiida > Sepiolidae > Sepiola > Sepiola atlantica. The sequence continues at coordinate 136,631,453 of OY744520.1, forward strand.
GAAGTATTATTCTTATATCGAATCAAGAAACTAATTATTTTGTCATCTTATTTACTTACGTGTTTATGGTATGTATGGACACACATGTAAATTAGTTGAAAAGAAAGCTCACTCTTGCTCACAGAAACATTAAAAACTATCAGAATGGTTGCATCAACAGACAATGATAAAGGACATAGATAGAAATACATAAATAGCTAAGAGAGAGAGAGAGGGAAAGCGATGGATGACTTATTCAGTTAATTAGAAATTATGGCTAATTTGAAAGAATTAAAACAGAATTTCTTTTCAAACATGACTCAATCCCAGAACTAAAGTATATCTTAGCAGGTATTTTGCATTATTCAAGTATTTAGGGAAAAAACCTTAGAGAAACAAACGTTGATTAACTCACATTTAATATAATAATATATTGTCGGTTATTTTTTCTGAGGTTCCTTCATCAGGGATTGAACTCACAACATCTCGGTGGAATTAATTTCAGAATATCTCTTATTCATTTGAATATTGTTCAAATTTGGCAACAAGTTGAGGAAAATAGTCTGAAACCTGTAAATTATTGCATCTCAAAAATATCAAATACAATGAAAAATTTTCAAACAAGAAAAAAATCCGAACTATCATGCTGATGATCTTTGGATGATTTCCTCTCACTTGAGCAGCAAAGGATGCAAGGGGACCCGATTCTAACGTACAACATTATCAATGGGAATTTAAATTTACCTTTCAAGGAGTTTTTCACCCCAAAGCCAAATTGCGGTCCCCACGTGAACCCGCAAAAGATGTACCCTCGTCGCTTTCATCTTAATAGAAAGAAGGCAGAATTCTCTCTCTGTGTTTCTGTTCCATGGAACAACCTACCTAGGTTTTAAGTTGTCTTGGACAAACATTCAGATATTATATACATGTACATATCTTCTGTCTTTTTACATGGCTTGTTGCACTTTGCTATTTTTTTTGTTAATAAATTCCATTTGGATAATGTATAATTTTTCTTTTGAACAGGGCAAAAAATAAGACTCTTTGAGAAAATACCATTCCTGCTGGTCTTCCACCAATGATTCCAGATGACGTTGTTCAGATTTGTATCCAATAAAGATATATTTAGCATTTTTGTGAATGTTGCGAAACTGACAAAAGAATGTTCCGTTCTAAATAAATATTTTCAGAGTTTCAAGACTTTTGTTACAAGAGGCTCTGAATGAAATGCTTCGTTGAATTTGTTTTTGTTGTTTTTTATTTCAACCAGTGTTTAAATTTTTCATTTAATATATTGACACAATTAATGCAGGGTTAGAGCCATGTAAATCCCGGTTATAGAAGATGATTTTGTAGGAGTTGCATGAGCGAACTATTTTGTATCGATGTATGTTAACTTAAACTGAGATGGTTATTCAGCTTTGCGCAAGCATAATCATTGACTCTTTACTGCATAGGCATATACACGTCAATGTGTAGCGAAATTCATACATATCAACATTATTGGCGCCAAAGACAATATACAACATCAAGTCAGTTCAGTTTTTCTTCTCATCGTCAAGACGCATATTTATCCTGATCTCGTTTTTCTTTAGCCAAAGGCAGCCGAGATGTTGAACTCCAGGATATTACATTATCTAACCGACATGAGGGAGTTCATTGCACCATCTCTTTTGTTTCTGTGTTCCTGTAAATAAATATTAACATCTATTTAGTTGTGGAGACATTATTTATTTCAAGGAAGAATGGTGACCCTTTTCTTGTTTAACATTTACATTTCAGTTGGATTTCGCAGTTTAAATAAACACAACGTTCAATCCAATTCCGAGAGACTTGATATGAGAAATATTGTGGATTTATCAGTCCATCGATTCCTACGATTCATAAACCGTCGGTATGTACATTTTATCATGGGTTTCTTATTTTCTGACATGTTATTTCATTACATTTTGCTCAGATTTTTGTCGAAGATCTTTAGCCTATTAACTCTAAAATAAAAGTAATATGTGATCACGATTAAGTTGTGATGATTTAGTAACAAATTACAATTTTTATTGCTATTAATTTTGGATTGAGTTAAGATTTATTGTGATTCTTGAAATTGTAGTAATAACATATTTTTTGCTTTTCCGCTAATTTTTAATTGTTTACCACGTGGCACTCAATTCAAATATGGCTGCTTGTTTCTTCCTTACACCCAAGTACAACGCATTTAAATAAATCAAGGGAGGCGCGATAGCGCTCTATTCCTTAATAGACTTCAAAACGACCTATGCTAGAAATCTCATTTCTTTGATCAGTCATAACTCAAAAACCAATAAACCAAATTAGTTAAAACTTTGCACAAAATTTTCATTTCATAGGTTCTATAAGTGTGTAGAATTTCAGCATCATTAGTCAAAGCAACCCAGAGATCCAGAAAGGTCAGGAGTGATTTTGTGTTATCCGTGTGTACGTATGTACGTGTGTGTGCCACCCTGTATCTTATCAACTATTTAATGGATTCAGCTGATTTTTGGCAGAGATAGAGGTTCTAGGGTCTAGTTGATGGCATTTTAATTTCAGTTTACCATATACCTTAGTTTTCCAGAAAATTCAAAAAAACTTTTTAAATTACCATTGTCTTGAGGCATAGCCTTTACAAAAGTAGTGACATTCCATGATAAATGCAGTATACTGATGATGAAAATTCATATACACTAAATGTACAAAAGCAAGGAAATTCCCAAATTTTTACACTTTTATTGTCATTAAGGGTATGACTACATATCAACCAAACCATTTCATTATCACATCACTAAAGTATAAATATCTATGCATGAGTGGATGAAGTGTGTGAGGTGCAAAAAAAATTCCTACCAGTAAAATACATAGCCCTGTTGTGCTCGCATATGAATTTTCATCTTCACCCTATTAAGGGCATATGATTTCAGTATACTGGCATTTATCATGGAATATACTTTTACTTCATCTTTTATTGTGTAGACCTGTATTTTAAGGATTGTAAATGCACATTAACGTTTTTTCTCATATGTATTGGCGTCTTGAGATTTACTAGGAAGAAAAACAAATTCTGATTTTAACTTCTCGCACATTATTTTACGCGCACCATTTTTCGTCATTTGAATATTTCAGTATTTTTCAATATTGCTTCGGTTCATTCCGTCTTTTCTTGTCTCCTACATGATATTTGCCATTCATGTTAGCTTTAGTGGTATTTCCATATATTTTCCAGATTTCTTTCCTTACATCATTCCCTCATAAGGAGAGTCTGTCCTTTTAATATTAGTGCCTTTCTGGTCCAATTCCAGTCTAGTGGTTAAACAGTATATTCACCTTCCATTGGATCTGTGCACTTTTTAAGACTGCTTATTTGGAAATTACATTCCTTTCTTTTCTGTTTTACGATGAGCACCAACTATCTCAGCCTATTCTGGCGATGTGCATGTATGGTTTGTGCAGATTGAGGCACATTTCGCTGTCCATGGCATAACATCAGAATCAAAATAGCTAAACTTACTACATAGTGCTTTTCCTGCGTCATTGAAATGGTGGAAAATTGAATTACATGAAATCGTGAAAAATTTAATTACAGAAGAGGTGTCTTATGAAGCCGTTAAACTGAAAGTACTTCGTCGTACTTTTATTTCTGCTTAGCGTCGTTTCCAAACGCTTCTAAATGATGAATTGTTCGGAAATCATCTTATGCGATAAGATAGCAGATTATTGAAACAGTTATTTGTATCTCATTTATCATCTAGCACACAGGCCATCCTTGCCCCAATAATGGAGACTGGTACAGTGGAACAACTCTAGTCCTTGGCAAACAAAGTTATAGGCTATATAGGAAGGACCCTTTCTATGGCGAATGCCAGCTTGGTGGCAGACATCTCGGGAGTTTCTGCAAAACCAGCACCTGACCCGGCTTATACAACCATGCAAAAGGCTATTGAAAACCTTACAAGGGAACTAGAGATATTAAGGTTATCTAGGGACATGTCGCCGGGGTGTCGACACCATCGTCGCTCTCTTTCTCCTGTACAATATCATATGAATTCTCGTAGATATTGTATGTACTATAGACGCTTCGACAATTTGTCCTGTTGATGCAACAGATCCTGTGCGTACATGCCTCGGAATTGAGGAAATGAGAGAAGGGAGGGGTGAGCACGACACTTTCTCTCCATAAGTTACCCGTGCGCTGTATGTAAAAGATTTCATTTCTCAGTATCATGTGTTAGTCGATACTGGAGCTGTATCAAAGAGAAGCCTTCTACTTCAACAGTTGTTATTCAGGCTGTAAATCGTTTTCCAATCAATACCCACGTTTGGCCAAGTTGCACGATGCTTGGACTTGAAACTATGCAGAGATTTCATGGGAATCTTTATCATTACTGATGTCTCTACCCCTATCTTAGGTGCCGATTTTCTACACCATTTTGACTTGATGGTGGACATGCGTAGGTGCAGACTGACAGATTCTAGTACTAACCTATCATTATCTAGTAGAAAAGCTTTCAAACAGCTTACTAGTCCTGTATTTTTTGTAGCTTTCGCTGATAACCCTTATGATTTGTTGTTATTGAATACTTTACCTGACCTAACGAACTTAAATTTTGAAATAAACAAATCTGCTTATTTTACGATGCATTTCATTGAAACAACTGCTGCTCCTATCTTTGCACGTCCTTGACGACTCACATGGTTCTAAAGCGTTCTGGGGACTGGCATCCTACAGGAGATTTCCGTCGGATGAACTAAACTACCATTCTCGATTGTTACCCTATCCCCGATATAAAAGATTTTGCTTCGTCCTTGCACGGTTGTAAAATATTTTCAAAATTGGATCGTGTGAAGGCTTACCACCAAATACCGGTTAGTCCTACAGATATTTCTAAGACCGCTGTTTTTACTCCTTTTGGTACTTTTGAATTTTTGACTATGCCATTCGGCTTATGTAATGCAGCTAGCACTTTTCATGTTTTATGGACGAAGAAGTCTGTGACTTAAACTTTGTGTATAACTATATAGATGACATCCTGATAGCTAGCTCTTCACTGGAGGAACATTTAAAACATCTCCGTATTCTTTTTGAGTGTTTGCAGCAATGTTAAATGTACTTTTGGTGCCACAAGTCTTGTTTTCTTGGGACATGTAATAAGCTCGGAAGGTATTTCACCCCTTCCTGAAAAAGTCAAAACTCTGCTCGATCTACATCCTCCAACTTCACTACATTAATTGCGACATTTCCTTGGACTATTGAATTAGTACAGATGTTCCATTCCACATTGTGCTGACATACTCACTCCTCTGACAAATCGGTTGAAGAATTGAAAAAAGAATGATGAACCCATTTCACTTGATAACTGCCAGCTTAAAACCTTTCATGAGGCGAAAAAAAAGCTTGCAGATACATCTTTACTATCACATCCCATACCTAATGCTGGATTTTCTATTGTCGTTGATGCTTCCAGAGTCTTACAGAAACAGATTCAACGTTTGTCATACTTTTCTCGGAGATTGACTCCTACTGAAAGTCGTTACAGTATTTCGAACGTGAACTCTTGGCTATTTACTTAGCTATCAAACATTTTCGACAAGCGTTGAAAGGTCGGCAATTTGCCATTTACACTTACGTCCGTCAAATGGCTCTTTGTAGGATCTGAATCTGTCAATTCCGCAGTTTAATTGCAAATTCCAGTTCATGCCCACAGCTGATAAGCAAATTTTGTGCGAGACGTCTAAAAATTCACTTAGCCTCCTAATTCCTGAGAATCATTGAAGGACTATATATTTTCTTCCTTACACAGACTGGCTTAGAACGGAGTCTCTGCCTTGGTGAAACTCATTCTAACCTGATTCTTCTGGCCCAACATGAGACACAAAATCACTACTTGGACCTGTTCCTTCAAAAATCAAAGGTACAGACATGTACGAACCCCACTAAGAACGTTCAGCACTCCTGATGCTAGATTGAAACATATACATATTTTGGTTGGACCCTGACAAGTCAACCAAGGCTATTCTTACTGACCTGTATTGATCGTTTTTCATCCCGCTAAGTGATATGTCTGCTGAAACTAGTGCATGGCCTTATAGCGGGCTAGATTTTGCGTTATGGTATCCCGGCAATAATTACCACTGATCGTGGCAAACAATTTGAATCCTGCTTATTCCAATAACTATCCAAAATGCTGAGTATTAAACGTACTTGAACTACTAGTTATCACCCAGCTTGCAAAGGAATGATCGAGCGCTTTCATCAACAATTAAAAGTCTCATTACGTGCAGGATCCACAACGTTGGATGGGATACGTTCCCATCGTTCTCCTTGGCTGTCGTTCTGCACTTGCATTACCTGGTGATACGTTGACTCCTTCAGATTCACCTGTAGTTGATTTGGAACTCTGTGTTAACAGACTTAGATGATACTTCAACAGTTTACTGCCCATGAACACTCATCATCCAAGCATCAAATCAGCTGTCCCTAAAGACATTTCATCATGGACCCACATGTTTATTAGGAATAACTCGTTTACTCAAATGTAATAAAAAAAAATTTTACTCTGAATATTGGAGGGACTACAAAGATTGTGTCGGTCGACAATTAAACAAGCATTTTTGGACAACGACACTCTGGAACCTCATGTTCCATCCACCATAATTTTTCCTGAGCTAAGTGAAATAATACCTTCAGTCATGTCTTCTCACTCATGTTCTGGTAGACATGCCCATTAGCTGAAAAAGTTATGCAAGACTTTGAATATTTACATTTCCTAAAGAAATAAACTAATTCCTTCTATAATGTTGCACCTGCATGTGTAAAATTTTTGAATGAACCATTTTTCACTTTTGAACACATAAATTTTCACTTTTTAGCAAAGGCAGACATAATGCCCGACTCCAGGATATTACATTATCTAACCAACATGAGCAAGCCCATTGCACCATCTCTTTTGTTTCTGTGTTCTCGTGAATAAATCTTAACATCCACAACTAAATTTGTGGAGACATTATTTATTTCAAGGAAGAATCGTGACCCTTTTCCTGTGTAACATTTATACATTAGTCGGATTCGGTCAGACATACTAACTCTTCCAAGTAAGTTCGTCATTTTTACTTTCTTCCTGATTAATTAACCCCCATCTCTTATCAAACTAAATCTGGTAACCTCAACACTCTCCAATCAGCTAAAATTTTGATAATGTTTATTTTTGCAGGGAGATGTCATCGTCCTCCCACATACAGCGTTTGGTATTCCTAAATATCACCTATCTGATACTGACCAAGGCTAAATGTCACTTAACTTCGGTGATTTAACCAGAATCAGTATGTCAATATGATTATGCTGTATCAAAATTGACAAATATCCCAGTGTGTGTGTGTGTGTGTGTGTGTGTGTGTGTGTGTGTGTGTGTGTGCAATCATGCTCTCTTGGCGACATCGCTTAAACTGCAAATTTTTTTAGAAACTATTTGATTTTCAGACTTTGTAAAAAAAAATACAAAAGGTAATGACAGTGTGTGCTCAAAAGCAATGCCTAAGGCGGAAGAAACAACGTAACTATCTGATATATGAGTCACCAAGTATACTGGTTTCTAGTTGAGAAGGGTCCAGAAATTCCCAGAATTGGTGTATGAACTTGTTTGTGGCTGTTTTTGAAATTATGTTTTTGCCGAGTTTACTTGTCTCATTCCAAGAAAGACACATTGGATAATGACAAATTAATTCAACTTTGCCAGATCAAGGAGTTAAAACAGAAATGGTAATTGGCAAATGTTATAGATAAACTGATGTCTGGTAGATAAACTGATGTCTGGTAGATGATGCAACCAATGCAAACATATCAGTCATACCAACATTGCAGCTGTTCTATGAATTGTTTAAATACAAAATTACAGGAATTGCTCACAATTTATTGGCTGACAGAATACTTTTGGGGGGCATGATATTTTTGCTTTATATTGAAAATTTGTCTATTTCTTATCTTGACAAAAATAATAAAAAAAAGGTTTGTCTGTTTAACTGCATATCAATACTAGTCTAATAATATTAGTCTAATAAATACTAATAATATGTGGTTCTAAAAATACAATCAAATGCCGGACAAAGATTAATAAACAAACAAATCAGTTTCAGATATCTGTATTTTGTTTTTGCTGTAGGTCGATTCTACACACATTTGTGTTTACCCTCTCATTGACATGTATTTCCACTACCACCAATTACATTATTTATTTAGAAAGAGACATAAGTTTTGATTCACCAATTACTAACACTATGGATACCCATAATGGTAATAATCTATCACATTTTATAACATTGACACACATTATTACTTACACATTTTTCAAAAGGTTAATGGCAAATTATTTAACTTAATGCAAACACGGCTTACTCATTAATCATAATTTTCACATTAAGCAACATTATAAGCATTAAAGTCACAACTCAAATACGCCAACAGGTAAAAAATTCCAGCTATTTTTATGCATATGTACCTCCATGAATTACAGTCAATAGAATGTAATGACTTGAGAATTTAGAACGATATGTAAGCTTGCAGTTTATTAAACCCTTCTATTTATTGGGGAGCACCGTCATTTCTTCCTTGCCGTTCTTCAATGAATATTGGGTGAATTAAAGTTCAAAACCTTTTCTTAGTTCCAGCGAATTATCTACTTTTTCATTGACTCCTTTTCTTTTACAAACGTTACTTTAATAATAACAGCTTTCACAATTTCTCGTTTTCTTTACATCGCGTTATGATAACAAACTTCTTTTTTTACTTACGATTAAAGAAAAGGTCTCGAACAAAAACAACGATATTATAACAGACAAACGAAATTTAATAAATTGCTTTATTGCCGCATACCTCTTCATATTATCATTTTGTTATGGAAGTTTCCAATTTACCTATTTACATTTTCATCTATTGAAATGCAACTTTGAGATGCTGAAAGTTTACACAAGCCAAGTTTGCAGATACTTTTTGCATGTGTATGCTTTAAGCATTTAATATTCTCTTTCCAGCTTCTTTAAATTACACACTGGTGCTACCAGATCAGGCTGTCTGAAGATATTGGCTTCCTGACTTAAAATACGCCAAACATTGATGTTATTGTTTTTTTCTTTCCCTTTACAAAACGCAATCATGTTCTGCAAAGCTAAAAAACAAAAACAATAATTTTCCTATACAAAAAAAACAAAAAAACCAAAAAGCACAAATAAATATTTGAATATATAAAGAACTTGAAGGATGAAATATTTTTTTCCAAAATGACCGGATTTGGCATTAAATAACCCGAAAAAACAAAAACAACCAAACCAAACACCATGAATAAATATTCTTTTTTTATTTCTTTGTTAGCATTTTTGCAGTAATATTGTGGGGGGTCTGCATTGGCATCGGACATCCATAAACAGCAAATAAGATGTTTTACTTTCTTTCATTTTTAACTTAATAATTTATATTTAGAGAAAGTAAAAAAAAAATAAGGAAGCAGGAGTCTCTTGAATTACGCAATTTTCTAGCGCGGGGATATGGGTTCGACTTTATATATATATATATATATATATTATTATGCTTATATATATATATATAAAGCAAAGAATAAACTAAATAGAGTAGGATAAATTAACACATAATCATGCTATAATTAATTCGATATTTTGTTTCAGTTATGAAACTTTGTTTAGAATAAGTATTTATTGAAGTCAGATTGAATATTAAAAAAGTTGGAAGTGATATCAGTGCAAGGGAAATAAATCTTTATTAATCTCTATTGGATTAAAAAATATAATATGTCAAAATTAAAAGAAATACTTGTAACAGTGACTATATTTACAACTATTTTTCTCTGGACCCTACTTCGGCCAATATGTTTCTACCCTGGCAACACCGGGGTTGTTTTAAGATAAAACAAACAAACTACAAGGATTCACAGGTAACCCCATGAAGTCATAGAAAGTTTTACTTTATTTTCTTTAACTTGACCGTTAAATTACAGAATAGGAATATGGGTTCAGGTTTGGGAGCAGGCGTTTCTTGGGTTACTCTCTTTCTTGAGCTGGGCTGAGTTGGCTAGTATATATATATATATATATATATATATATATATATAACTTAGATTTTTAATAACAATCTCATAATGTAGATTATAAATAAGTATTTAAAAAAAAAAACTCCATTTTTTGATAATTCCGCTGGCTTTCATTACTGATGCTTTTTCTGCAGAGGATGCCTCTCGAGAATCGGTCAGTTTGACCCAAGTAACAATGCTGGTTATCCTGCCAAATTCCTATGGACCTATGAAGTCCTCATCCTAAATGAAAATAAAGTAGAAATTAAAGCATAAAAAACGAGAAGAAATTTGACTTGGCCGATATTTCTGACATTCCATTGCCACATTCTTTAGGCTTTCATACGATGGAGAGATTGCAAAAACTAGGAAATTTAAAATTAATGAAATTCTAACCTGCACTCTCTTATAAACAAATCTAAAACAAAACACTAACAAAATAAACAATGTATCCGTGCTAGAAAATCCATCAGAAAACAATCAAGTTTAACCTTAATGAAAGTGTAAGAAAAAAAACAAACAAACAATAAATCTATCAAACTATATGGTTGTTCGAGCTAAGATCAAAATGTCTGTTACTAGTTGGAGGCAGAGAAGTACTAGACTGAAATGTTTTATTTTTGTTTCAATCCCGAGTGCTCTTTATTCGTGGAGCTGTATTTTTCACATATTAAAAAGCGACCTTGTGTCTAACTTTATCCTCATGGAGAATCAAATGTGGGGATGTGCCTCTTTCCTGCCTTAACAGAGTATAACATCGATATAAAAAAATCTTTTTCCATAAAATCTCTCAACAGCCCAAATATATTTTACAAACCTGCAGGAACACTCTCCCAGGGGCTTTTTCCATAATTCTACCGTTTTAAAATTTCTCTACAACTCACTTGCAGGAACTCTCCTCAAAACTTTTCCATAATTCTACAATATTAAAATTTCTCAACTAAAAATTTTTCCATAACATTTAAAAAAATTTTCAAACCCAGATCTCTAAAACAATATGAATATGACAGCCCAGGAGGGTGCTTCCAGTTTTCCCTGGGCACACATGTACAAGGAAATCTAGTGTCCACCACAACCAATATCCACTCCCCACAGAACATGAATTGCACAAAGTAATGCTTTCTTTTCTAACTTTTCCTAACTCTCCCATGCGCATACAGAAGCGTGCACTCTTCCAGGCGATGCACCAACTCAAACCAATTGGATCCATCCCCAATCATTGTTCCAGCGACATCCACTCGGATCATTCACTCGGAATCTCCAGTCCTTCCACACCCCACTGACCAGGTCACCGCCATCACTGTCGGTGCCTCCAATCCTGGGGCAATATCTCCAGTCCACACCGAACTAAAATCTCTGTCTGCTTTCTATCACTTTGCCCTGCTTCCCATGTGATCTTCCCATCCGCAATCTTAAAAAAGAAAGTCTCAACACAGGTTCTCTCCTTAAACCTCATCCCGCATTTCAAACCATGCATATACACAAATTCTATATAATCTTGGTGTAATATCATTACTAACTACATGGCCCAATCCACATGTTATCAATCTTTATCTTTCATTCATTATATCCGTAAACTCTACTGGGCTAAAGGTCTCTCTCACACACACACACCCATAATTTAAATATCTAAATACCGCAACTGTTCATTTTTTTAAATCAAGGCATTCAAAACAAAAGTCAACATCTCAAAAACTAGTTGCAAGTACAACTCAAAACATACTCACTAAAACATCAGTTTACTACAAACAAAAATAAAATTTTTATCTGTTTTTTCTTATCTTTATCACCTTTCTTTGTTCTTCTATACGAAAGGTCCATGAATAGAAGCGTTATCCATGACCTATCACTCATGAACATCTAGCACTCTACAACTCCAGCGCTCAGCAACCCTGTATCCCCCACACAGAGAAATCATTCACTCCGCATACAGACAAACAACGGATAGAAAGAGAAAAAAATGCTGTGATTATCCACAATAATTTGTTCCCTTAAGGCTTATCTCTATTGCTCACCCAATATCCATAATATAAAGTAAAATTTAATTAGAAAATAAAATTAATTCTATCCCATCTTAATCACTATTTATTCCTCTCCCTTTTTCTATAACATTTAATAAAAAAGTTTTTCTGACAAAATCACTACATATTAAAGATCATTTCACAATAATATTCATCTATCTCTGAATTGAAAGTGAAAAGACAAATTGATTTCCTTTCTTTTCCATTCACCAGTCACATTTAAAATATGAATTGACCTGCATTGAAATGACCAAACTACATCTATATGAATAAATGAGCAAGACTGATTTGTGTATACGACAAAGTTATGAATGAAATATCCAAATGTTTCAAGCATTTCAAGTAACTGCGAAGCCTGCTGGTGGGATCATGGGTCTCTTTTTCTCTCTTTCTCTTTATTTTTCATCGTCAGACATTCTCGCCCCCCCCCCCTCGCCAAACATCCTAGGACTTCAAAGGTTGTCTGAGACCCCCTCAAGCCAACTGCCTTACAGTGCTGTCTTATTGCTGTTACGACAACCACAACTACTATGACAACTACCATCATTACCCACCTCTATCCTTACTCTCTCTCTATTTCGCTTTTCAAAACAACAAACGCACATCCACACACAATTAAAAAAATGTTTACCAAGATTTTCTTTTTCTATAGAAATTATTGTTTTCTTTTTTGATTTATAAAATAAAATTGTTACACACGACTCAAAACAAACAAACATTTTATTTTAACCACAAACAACGTATTGTCCATCTAAAAAAAAAATTCCATTCACAACTCTATATGACAACAAAGAGGGGGTCCTCTAAATAAACAAAAAAGAACCCATAGGGCAGGAAGAAAAACGAAACAAGGATCGGCAGAAGAAAAAGGAATTGCGTTATACCTACCACTGCAGTTCTCAGCTATTCTTCTGTGTCTCCTCATGCTGTCATCCTCCTTGGCTAATTCCAGGACTGTGCATCTTGTGGTTTCTGCATCCTGCAGAGTCGATCTCATTTCTTTGGGCATGTGTATGCCTCTAGCAGCCACTGCATTTTTCAAGGTTAATCTGATGGTCACGGATATAGATGTGAACCAGTATGAGTGTGTTCACTGCACTGACGTGTGACAAAGTATCCGGGGCCCCATGGGGATCGGGTACCCTGGTTACGCAGTAGTATGCATCTTGGTGGTGATGCTAGGCCCTGCATCGAGACGCAGTGGAGATATAAAACTAGTATATATTTGACGTAGAAACGAACTTATTCAAACAACAGGAACGAGGCGTCAGTCAGTCTAGTGAAGTCGTGTTTTTCAGTCAGAACCGATACCACCAGAAATGAGGAAACAGTTGCCAGATGGGAAGTAAAGATTATGAAAATCCATGATCTTAAATTTAATTCTAATAATATCAATAAGAGGATATTATTGTTTGAGTAAATGATATGTTTTGGATTCACGATTCTGGGAGGGCTGCTTGGACTTGGCAGATAGTTAATTGGGCCTGTCACCGTTAATCACGAACTCGGTCACAGATCATCGCCAGCTGTGTGACAGAATTAGAAAGCATTTGTTTTGGCGATAACGCTAGGCTAGAAAGAAAATTCCATTTAGTTTAGGGAAGGGGGTAAGTGAGGCGCGTGTTCCCACCCTCTTTGGGAGAGGAAGACACGCAGGAAGAAAGATGGCAGAGAAGGGGGTGTATGACGATAGACATCTTCAATAAAAGAATGTGCGTTTTTCACGCACGAGCAGACCAGTAGAGACGGCAAGCGAGCCAGTTAGAGTTGGATTGACAGGGAGTCGGACGCGCCCGGTGCCCCGCGCCAATGATGGCATACAACGACGAAAAGAAAACCAGACGAAATCCTCAGTGTCGCCTTCGCCAGTTAATTGTGACTAAACAACTACTTGTGTAAAGAATTCGCGCACACAGAGAACTAACGAGATAACTTAGAGAAAACAACTTTTACGCCCAGTGATCGCTCGCTGATATAAACAGTTTCAACGTGGGAGTGTATTTGTAGATGGACGAGACCACAAGATCGGCAACGTCATCATCGTCATCGTTGCCATCCCAGCCTAGAGGAATTTCGATCTATATATTTTTTTATTGCCACTACGACGATCGGCACAAGCGGTAGTCACAATCCGTCACTGCGACCAGAGTGTCACACCTGAGCGGTTGACGAGACCACCGTGCACACGAGTGGGGTTCATAACCACGATCGTCTTGCATGTTGTGTCAGTCCAAAGTTTTTGTTCGACTGCAACAAAGAAATCTCGTTCCAAGTGAGGCCACAAGTTCAGTTTATAAACAAGTAACAGGTTAATTTGTTGGGGGTTACATATGAAATCCGTGTTCTCCAGGTTAAACAGCAGACTTGCAGAATGAGATTTTTGCTCAACCAAAAAAGATAAGTCTAATCAGCACAATCCTTTAGCTAAGAGCCTAATGAGCCCATTTTGCTGACTGCCAGCTCTCAGAAAGACCAACTCTTCTGTCCTGTCCGGGGGGGGGGGGCGGAAGTTTCCCCCTCCTATCTCCTGGATTCCTTTTTTCCTGATCAGAAATCTTAGATTCCAATCTTTCTCACTGGTCACCATTCGACCACCCAGAGGCTGACCACTAGAGATAACTGCCAGACAGTCTACTTATCATGTAACCTATCTATGAACATTACTTTTTGGTTTCGGCATAATTCCCTGTTTTAATGAGGCAGTTATTTCATTTCAAAGAGAAATAAGATTCTGGGTGGCCCAAAATACAACATCAGAGATATTTTCAAATTCATCTCTTTTTCCTTTGACCGAGCATCTATCACTTGCAACATCTGCCATTCACATGCAACATCTGCCATTCACTTGCAACATCTGCCATTCACATGCACCACTAAAACATGGAGTATTGTTGCCACATCTGGGTGGGTGCATCAACCATTAGTTACAGAGTCCAAAACAGAACCTCTAACCTAATAGGTCTCATACTGTCTATCAAGCTGCAGCCCATTCTATTGTCGCAATGTTTCATCCCTTTGCTTGTTTTACAAGTACTTCAATGAAATGTACTCTGATGAACTTGCCACATTTTTGCCCCTTCAATGTAAATACACCCGACCATCCCAACAAGCAGCACAATCCCACCCTTCACTGTAGAGGTCCCCAGTTGCCTGAAAGCTTTCTACTCTAATAACTTCTTTCCTCAAACCACATGTCTTTGGAATTCCTTCCGTGCTCTCTGTTTCCCGACAGTACCAACATGCAGAAATTTAAATGTAATGTGAACAAACATCTTGCTGCATAACTCCCCACTTAGGATGCTCCTATAAATTTGGCACTTAATTCACAGTATGAATAGAAATATATGCACCACTTTTATGTCCCCTTACAAAGATTAGAATCATAATGTTCTACTAAACCTTATGCCTAGAATCCTCATTCTAATTTTGACGAAAATCCTTTACATTAATTTGATTCTAGAAAATGTCTAAAAATTAAGCTTAAGAGGAAATTGAAATTCAGGAAATCTTGCTTAATTGGTATCTAATGACTATGGATCAGATTCAATGCAAATATGAAATATTTGAATTTTGAAATGGGAGGTTGTGCCTATATTATACCCCCCAAAAAACCCTTCAGAGAAACTGAAATTTGGGGAATATTCATTAATTGTTAAAATTTCACAAAAATCAAAGTTATCTGAATTTACGCAAAGAAATTCCGCCCTCTCTTTGTTCCCTTTGCATAAAATTAAATATAACTGTAGCAGTTACCTCCTCCTTTCAAACATAACTACACCGGTTGGCCGTTAGGTGTCGCTTTTTCACCGACAGGTGGCGCTGAAAAGCGACACCAGAGTTATCTGCCCTTCGAATTATAAAAACCGGTGCAAACGGAAAATCACCCTCTTGTCTTTTCAACTGGCCTCGGCAGAACGACACTGACACCAGCGTTCCGTTTCAGTCTCTTGTCTTTTCAACCGGCCTCGCAGAACGACACTGACACCAGCGCTCCATCTCGCTCTTTTCTCTTCAACTGGCCTCGGCAAAACAACAACCAACACGCGTTCCTTCGGTCAACACGTGGCCAAACAACGGTAAGAGTTTCTCAACTCATTTTCTTTGTGTACAGCTTTCAAAGACTTTTCACACGCCGGACTCATTTTCTTCACATACGCATCTCAAGAACTGTTTCTTATCGACACACATACACCACACACCTCATCATTCCACGTACACACACGTTCAATAAAACTTATTTGAACTACCTCATTTTGTTTAATTATTACTCTATCTTTGCATGCAACATTGCTTGATTTAACGAACACGTTTATAGTCGGGGAACACGACCCTCGATTCGAACAATAACTAAAATATAACCCATATTATCCACCCTTACATCTAGTCGCTGTGTTCTAAAATCCATATTGATCGATTAATTATTTAGGAGTGAATCCTGTACATACACATATATAAATATCTATACATACCTAAACTTTTTATAAATAAAGATAAAAACACACATTAAATAAAGTGACATATAGGCCCAACATTTAAAAATAAAATAAAAAAAACGCCAAAATTCAATGCGTCCTCACCCGTTAAACAATTATTTGAATCCCCCCCCCCCCCCCCCCAAAAAAAAAGGCAACGTCAAAATATGTTAAGCATGATAAGGTTAGTGAAGAAGAAAAAATAAACCCAGAAATTTAATTTTTGTAAAAGGTAATGGGCGAAGCGATGCTGTTGATGAAAAAAATGTTATGGGGAAAAAGAAAAATAGTAAAAAAAAGGAAGGGGGGAAATGTTATGTTATGCAAACAGTGTGGGATAATAAAAGTCTTTTATCAGCCTAAATGAAATATAACTTTAGTAAAAGTGTTTTTTGTTTACACAAAATAATACATTTTCAGTAAGATTTAAAAAAATATTTAGTTCATTAGATCGTTAATTAATATATACTACAAATTCCATTAAAATTGGCTGAGTTCCTGAATTTTAGTGAATTTTTAACTGAAGGGAGGGGTCAAAATGTTTTTACATTTTGGGGATCGGCCATTCATTTTGAACGTACCTAGTAATTTTTTTTTTCACTGAGCGTTTTAATTCATAATAAAAAAAAAACAAGAATTAATTAAAATGCCCTTTTCAAAACTAACATCCAAGCATCAGGAAGTTTCATCGAATGTCCGGCTGGCTTGGCAGGCCGAGAGCAGACTCAAGGCGTTTCCATGAATAATGGCGATAGAGAGGCACTTGTAAAGCCAAGTCAATTCACGATTGTCCTCGGTGTGGCGTGTCATTTTCCTAAGCAAATTTATGTGCGATGCAATGTGTGCAGATATGTGTGCAATGACAGCCTAAAAGAAAAAACATTTTTTTAAATTAATAAAACCCTACAAAAACATAGAAACAAACAAAAGGCCACTCTTTTGTTTTCTTCTTTTATTTACTCTTCCGCCCCACACCTACCCTAGGCGATCTAACGCCTTGATTATATCTCTCCACCTATCTTGGTTACGTGACGAACAGTTGTGACCCCTATTCCTTATCGAGAGGTCCATCTTCTATAGCTCAACTTCAACCGCCTTTCTCCACCTGACCCTAGGACGATCTCTCAGTCCCCTGCTGAGTGGTGTCCATTTCAGAGCTACAGATCTAGGGGTATCTCTCGTAGAGAGCCATTCTAGATGACAATTTAATTTCTAACCCAATAACATTTCAAACAAGGAGGTACATTTAGCAAAATATACATATGAGGATTAAATAGAAAAACGATAAAAAAAATAAGAAAGCAATATTTTTAAAATAGCTGATAAAAGTTGGTTAATTTTAATAAATAGGCAACGCTGGGTAAACATGCAACTATGTTGAATATAACTAATCAAACTTGAGAAAGGTATGAACCCCCTCACCCGCCTATTTATCAGTCAAATAGCACAACTAATTTTCTTCTGGCAATTCATTTACAAAAGAAAAACATTTTCTTTTAGAAAAAAATGGTTCCCAGAATGAAATGACCGTGAAGGTTGCTATGCCATTACATAAAATAATGCAACCCTTTATTATAGCAGGCACACTCGGCATTGCCTGGAAATGAATAAAGATCCCCTGTGCGTTACTGCTGCCAGCCCTGAACACCATTTTTTGTTATTTTTTCATCTTCATAATTATCAATTTTCAAGTTATAAAATAAAATAAAACGTTGTCGTTGTTGTTTATGCGTACCCCACATTATTGAAAAACTACCGTTAATTTTCAAGTTAAAATAAAGTAAAACATTGTCTTTGCTGTTAAATCTTGGCTGTGTTGTTATGATCTTTAATTTAACAAGAAGTGATAAGCAGATATGTGTGTAATGATGACATAATTATTTTTTTTGACAAAAAACCCTAACTCTCAACGAAAACCATTCTTTTCCCCACAAGCTTCGCAATAATGTTCAAAACTATTCATAGTATTGATTTACTCCTCTCCAGGAGTTAGGCACAAGGCCAGTTTTTATCTTACTCCCACAAGTAAGATGTTACCCAAGGTCGGGTCAAGAAAGTGGGGTTTAAAAATTGCCTGGGCAGCCCCGTCGGCATTCCCCGGTAGGGGCACCTCAGGCAGTAAGCAATAAACTTACTCCTCCCCAAAGAGGGGAGGCGAAACCTGGGAGTGTGGACCTCCTAGAACTGCACAGGACAGACCCATAGACAGGCGTAAATCAAGCCCCGAAGGCCAAGACAATACCAGTCTATGGGGTGCAGTATCCATCGGAACAGATACTACACTTTGATCTTAGCCAAAAGACCAAGTAATATTCTCGCAATCCTCTACCTGTATAAGAGTCAGATACATCTTAAGAAGAAGTGCAGTTGCCACATCTGGGGAGGTGCTACTCAGAGCACTCTTTCTTGTCTTGACAGAGTACAAAATCGACTTCGAAATCTAGTGGAGGATGATCTCTTCCCTACAGCCCCTTTATCACAGAAGAGACATTGCTAGTCTTTCTCTACTCAATCGTTATTTTCATGGTAGGTGCTCAACTAAGCTCCAATTTCTGGTGCCCCCCCCCCCCCCCCCAAAAACAAAACATTGACAGCAAAAACTTGTCTAGGTAGCTAGACGAGTTTTTGCTGTCAATGTTTTACAGTAAAGAATTTCCCATTCTCCCTTTATGCACCTAAAACTACACTGAACTTCCATGAACAAAGTTTCTTTCCAAGAACTTTCCATCTGTAACATACAATACCATGGAGTGGCTTCCTGGCTGAATACAACATGGTCGTTTTTAAGTGCAACAATAAGAAATTATTGTCGAGCCGTCTACTTAAATAATCAAATTCTGACCAATTCACCCATCAATTCCAATCATCTCAAGATGTTGTTAATCGCTAATTGACAATCTCATTAACCCTAATCCTCGAGTGGCGTTTGGTCCTCGATAAGCAGTGACTCCAGAGAACAAAATACCCGGATGCTGTTTTGACAAACTGAGAAATTACATTTTTATAAATATAATCTATATAATAAAAGTAAACGCTTCAATAATCACATATGCAAATTTATTTTTATGAGCAAACAAGGGAGGCTTAATTTTAATAATAACTAATACTAATGAAGAAAGGAAAAATAATCATGTGTATAAATTTAAGTTTATGAGCAAAGAAGAGGAGGCTTCATCTTAATAACTGATAATAAAAAAATAAATCAAAGAATTTCTTTCACTTTTAATAGACACACACAAAAATATTCCCTTGTCCTTAATATTTTTGTGACTAAAATAGATGCTTTATTTACAGATTCAAGCGATATATATATATATATATATATATATATATATATATAAGAGAGAGAGGGGGGATTAGTTTATTTTTTTAAGTGAACCGTATCTCGCATACTTTTCTAATTTAATTTTTTTTATTGGTACAACTTTAGTCGCATGTTTTTTTTGTTTTTTTTGTTTTTTGTAAGTTTTACCTTGATTAGTTGTTTCGGTTTTTACAGTAACATTTACGTGTCGTGTAATAACAGTAGAAAATCAATTGTTTTTTATAAAAATAAATTACTACTTCTCCGGGGAATGCCTTGCTCGTAACTAATATACACTTGGATTAATGGTTTATTTTAGCAAAATATATTGCACACATTTTAATTGGAACATTTCAAGATGGCTGCCAGTTGTCGTCTGCTAACTTCATTTTTAAGGAAAACATCATTTCTTACTGAATGCATTTCGGTTTATTCGTAAACAAGTCTGCCATCTTAATATTTTGTTTAAATAATTAAAAAAGAATCAATTTGTGATCTTTCAAAATTTGAAACCATTTAAACTGTTGAATAGAAAATGTCTGACAGCATTCTTCCTGAGAGTCCAATGTTTAAACTCTTAGGCCTAACATTAACAGGCAACATGAATCGGAATAAATACATAGTGTGCTGCCAAGTGTGCTGCAAGAAGGTGGAGTCTCTCTACCGGGCTAGTAAACTTCTTAAACCTGTCAGTATCCTATATCTCTATAAAGCCACCATTCGACCATGCATGGAGTATTGTTGCCACATCTGTGCTGGTGTACCAACAACTATGACCGAATGCCAAAAAGAGTCTCTAACTTAATAGGTCTCACACTGTCTAATAAGTTCCAGATCTTGTCCAATCGCTGCAATATTGCATCCCTGCGCTTGTGTTACGAGTACTTCCATGGAATGTGCTCCGATAAACTTACCTCCCCTCAACGTAAATAATCCCCACAAACCCAACTAGCAGCAAAATCCCACTCCTTTACTGAAGAGGTCCCCAGATGCCGGAAAATTTTCTACTCTAATAGCTTCTTGGACCGCTTCTCTTTGGAATTCTCTCCCTATGAATCTAGTAACTCCTTACATCTCAGTAGCAATATACCTTGTTTGGTTTTAAAATTCTTAGCAAATCATTATTTAATTAAGAAGCTATTTACATCTAATAATTGATAAATGAGTGAATTTATAATTAATATTGTTTTTCTTTTCAATTGTATCAGTTTCTGCATTTTACTCTCTCTCCCTCCCTCCCCTCCCTCTTTCTCAATCGCTCTCTCTCTCTCCATCCTTACACCACCCTCTTCCTATTGTGTGTATTAAAAAAAAAAATTGCACAGATTCCAGAATCCCCCTTAAAAATTCAAATATATCCTATTTTGATGAAATGTAATTCATATGTTGTCCAGAATCTTTACATGCCCCCCCCCCCCCAAGGGAGCTATGGAGGACAGAACTTTCCTTTGAACCTTCGAATCTGCTAATTAACTGGGGAAACGCCGAGTGTGCATCGAGGGGGGATAAAGACTATAAATTTACAGAAATTAATGTAAAAATAACAATAAAAATGTAATATGATGTTATGGGCAGGGAGCTGAAGGATACAAGATTCCTTTTTCAATCCCGGGCAACGCTGGGTCTTCCTGTTAATATATTATAATTGGAATCATTTGTCTGTCTGTAACTGAGACTCCGTCATCACTATCTAACTAATAATGCCATTACATTCATTAACTCTTATTTCACATGTTTTTTTTTGTAAAGTCTTATATGATGTCTTATATTATTTACACCGTTGACTTATTTACTTATTTACTTGAATGCTGATTCAATTTATATATACACCAAAATCGTTGTTCACAGAATAAATGGTATGGCTAATTAACATTTTGATTATTGAAAACTCATAATAAATAAATTATATCTGTCAAGGCAACAAAAATAAACGCTTGCTAGAAGCAGCAGCAGTGAATGCTATTTTTACATATCGACTCTTGATTGGACAAAAGCTCAAATCAGCAGTTTCTTTCAGCCAATTACAGATGCAAGAATATTCACTCCGAATTCCAGCGCGTATTATAAAAACCCAAATGTACAGTTTTTTTTTTCTCTTTTCCTGCTTTTCTTCCATATACAACACACGTGTGCGTGTCACAATCCAACCTGGCCCCTGTGGCAAGCAGTATACCCGTAACAAGAGACATTCACGAACAACTGTATGCTTAATAATATGCCGATCACCGAACGTGCGTACACACAAGTTCAAAAATGCACACAATCTCACACTAACAAAACAGAAGTAAACTAATATATTCACACACATGTACAACTCCTACTCTTTTTGCACATACTGTCACACGCAAACTCACAAGGCGACAGCCAAAATGAACACGTGTACTCAATTTCTCCTGACAGACAAAACAACTCTTCTTTCACCTAGAAGGTTTCTTGGACTCTTTGAACTCTCAATCTTTATTTTACTTTATTTTTGGTTGCCATAGCAAGTTGTCTATACCAAATTAATATATTTTCGTCTATTTCAAATCCAATATACAACATACTGGATAGATAATTTATGATGTCAATATATGTGAGCAGAAAACAAAGCTTAAAACGCTCCGCAATACAAAAAAAAAACGCCCCCAAGGTCATAACAATTAGAACTTTGCATATTTAAAAAATTTTTTTAACAAAGCTGCCAAGGTCATAACAATTAGAACTTTGCATATTTAAAATTTTTTTTAACAAAGCTGCCAAGGTCATAACAATCAGAATTTTGCATATTTTAAAATTTTTTAACAAAGCTGCCAAGGTCATAACACTTAGAACTTTGCATATTTTAAAATTTTATAACAAAGCTGCCAAGGTCATAACAATTAGAACTTTGCATATTTTAAATTTTTTTAACAAAGCTGCCAAGGTCATAACACTTAGAACTTTGCATATTTTAACATTTTTTAACAAAGCTGCCAAGGTCATAACAATTAGAACTTTGCATATTTAAAAAAATTTTTAACAAAGCTGCCAAGGTCATAACAATTAGAACTTTGCATATTTAAAATTTTTTTAACAAAGCTGCCAAGGTCATAACACTTAGAACTTTGCATATTTTAAATTTTTTTAACAAAGCTGCCAAGGTCATAACAATTAGAACTTTGCATATTTTTTAAAATTTTTAACAAAGCAGAGTCGTGTTTAAAGGACCCTCATGTTTTTCTATTCTTTTACAGACCAAAATCTTGTTTTCTCTTTTAAAATGTGAAGGCTAAACACCTCAAATAACTTAATAACCGTTTAACTTGTGGTGTGGTGGCTGGCCTTGGTAGGGTCATTTTTTTAGGTGACGTTGGTGTCTTTGGAATTTTACCAAGAACCACGCCGACAATTAATATAAATTGTGAAATGTCGGTTGTAAAAGGTGAAGGAAAGAAATGGGGATATATGCATGCATATTAAATATAAATGGAAAGAAATGAAATTTGGAATAGGTCACAAGCTAGCAAGTGCTAACTTAACATAAACATAGTTTTGTAAATAAAAAATCAAGGAAAACATTATTAAATAACAAAACATTGATAGAACTACAATTTTACATGAATATAAAAGTAATTCTTAGCCAGTAAATATTAATTTAATTAAGTTTATACCACTCATGTTTCTGGTAAGACAATGTTGAGTGAATAAGAAAACACAAGGGCTAAAGATGCGTAGTTTATATATTTGTTAGTGTGAATATGCGAGTGTGAGTAATATGCGTATGTGAGTAATAGACAATGTGGCACGGTGTAAGTATGCGTTGGTTTACCTTTTACTGTTAGTGCGTGTAAGTGGGTAGCAATTTGCTTCTGTTCGCGTGTATTTACACATGAGGTGAGGGAGCTTGTACATGAGTTTTGAAGTGTCCTTTTCTTCTTGCTTCCCCGGCCAAAGCCCCGAAGGTGGGAGTGCAGGTTAAGCATATGTTCTTGTGGATCCTTTCAATGTACGATGGGGTGGATCTGTCTTGCCTGTTTATTTCACCGTCTCTTATAGTGGTTTCTCAGTTCGCATCGGCTTGTCAATTGGACATACACTTGTTTTATTTTGGTTTTGAAACGATATTCATTGGTTGAGAGAAATATTGAGTTAACACGTTCCTGTGAAAACTTTAACCTGCTTTTTGGAAGTGAACTGGAGAGCTTATCAAAACGAACCGGAGAAAGAGGGGGGTAGCTATTCAAGCCATTCGCTTTTTGGCGTGTTCGCTTGAATCGCATCTCGATCCACTACAAATGCATGAATTAGAAATTAAAAATTAAAAATTTAATAACGAATTGAAGTGTTAGACTAAATAATTCATTTTTGAACCAACTATTTCTCATATTTTGTGGTGTATGTATTTTTACTGATTGCTCATATTTTGCTCATAATTCTCTCTCTTCTCTCTCTCTCTTTATATGTATATATATAATTATTTTTTAATAAATAAATATTTTTTATTATCCATAGATATATGTTTTGTGTTACCAATAACACTCATTAGTATGGATGATGAAACTGTTCCGCTGGTCCAACGATTCAAACCCCCGGACAAAATATTATGAACACAAGCTTGTCACGATGCCGTCGTGATTATCCCACTTCAAATGCGAGAGAAATAAGTTTTTCTATTCTTATTTATAAACATAAATAATGAGAAACAGTGTTCAAACTACCTAAAAGGAAAGCTCGCCATGTGGCTTTGACATACGGAGCATTTTTTATTATCCACAGACTTTTTAATTTATTTTTTATTTTCTCTTCTCTTACAGTTTTGGCCACTCACATATTAACCTTTCTAAATTCTAATGTGTATTAATTGAATGTATGTAATTCTGTGTTTGACTTAAATGGGTTTAATTATTGATATATATCTATATATACTGTCTTATTGCCTGTCTATTGATTTCCCACTGAAGTAATTTCCTGAGGTTATGGCTGTCTTTCTTATTTGTACTTACTTGCGAGAGGGAAACCTATCATCAACTTTCTGTTCCATCTGTAGTGTTCAGTGAACTTAATACATATATATATATATATGGAAGTTCTCTCTTTTTGTTTTTTTTAACCTGCGGGGGCTCGTAAATACCCGACTAGTACATGGGTGCAGGCTATTTTCTCCTCTCGGTGTGTTAGACCCGTATGACCTTGTCAGGCCAGCCATCTAAGAGAAGGAAATCTCTGATAATAAAACGTTGCTACCAACTACTTAGGTTGTGGCAGCAAACCGTTGAGGAGGGAGGCCTCCTTAGTCCTGATCGACAACTTTCCTAGAGTTGGAATCTCGAACAAAATGTCCGGTTTGGAAACCTACAATTGCTTAAAGAGTAGATAGATTCTGCCTATTACCGGCCTTTGCACTCCTCCTTTGTCTATTAGCCAGGCGCAGAGGTACCAGCGCTGGGACACCTCAAAACACCCAGTGCCTGGCCTTGTTTCCTTACTAGGACAATGAACACCGTTTCTCTTTCTCTCTATTTGGGCAACTTTTTTCGTCTTACATGACCAGTCTGGGTCGCTCTTGTTCCATTAGACAGCTTGTCTGGCTGCTGTTTCCGACTGGCAGGACAGGAGCTCAAACTCTTAGGCTGCTCCATCATCAGTTGCATAATACCGTGGGTAGTTGTATGTGCCATGTCGTGCATGGAAAGGGACCCTGCAGTTATCTCCGGTGGGCTTTCCTGAGGCCACAACCACCATGGACCAGGTCGCGATTAATGGACTGGTTGTGTGAGCTTATTGGCACCTAACAAGCACCTACGTTTCCCACCCCACTCTATAACAAAACAAACATGTCATTAGAAAAAAATCAAATCAAACCTAAACCAGACACCTAACAAAAACACCTTCGCCACCGCCCTTGAGGCTCACATTCATTAATATCTGGGGAATTAGATCCAACATCAATGACGTAGAAACCTTTCTCCTGACAAACTCCGGATATCCTAGCACTAAGTGAAACAAACCTTCAATCCTCAATCTCCTCTCACCACTTTGACATGACTACACTGTAAAGACTCTGACAAACATATGCACAGGCTAGAAGTTTATGTTCGGAACACATTCACTCTGACTAGAGAACATAGGTTAGAATCGGATGACCAATGTGCTTTAGATTGACATCACAGTGTTAGTTACTTATATTTCTTATACCGTTTCTCTTCGACCCAGGACTGTACCCGGCTAAACTCTGTCTCTGAAAGCATAGATAGAGCACTCTCACTTGACTCGAATGCCCAGAAACATGTATTTGGGGATTTTAATGCACACCACCGTGACTGGTTGGGATTCTCCAGCCTTACTGACGCAGCTGGCAACTATACGTATAATTTCTCCTTAGCTCACTCCCTCTCTCAGACTGTCGATTTCCCGACCCGCATCCCCGATAGAGCAGACTAGCAAGCCTCACTTCTTGACCTATTCTTGACCTCAATGCCCGTGGCTTGTGTGACGAAAGCTTATAGCCCACTCGGGAATGCTGATCACATTGTGCTAATGATTTATATCACCCTAAAAGTCGTCCAAAAGCTGATGAGCCGTTGCTCAAACTAACGAGATACTATGAGCAGGCTGATTTTTAGTCAATCAGAGATCACATCAGCGACGCCCTATAGAGGGAAACCTTCTCACTCCCTGCTGACCAGTGTGCAAATGAGTTAACTGAATGGGTCAAAGCAGGCATTGAAGCCTATGTCCCCATGCAAAAATTCTTTAGCAAGCCCCCCATTCTCCCCAATGGTTCACCTCGGAATGTGCAGCAAGCATTCCGTAAATTCGGCCACCATAAGTCAGCTACTAATAACCAGATATTTATAGAGTCAAGAAATAATTGTAAGGTGAAGCAAAGACAAGGTATACTGAATTAACAAAAACACGCATTCAGTCAGAGAAACTAGGTACTCGCGACTTCTGGAAAATCTACAATAGTGTGGTGAACAATGGCCAATCAACGATTCTCCCACTATCAAACCACAATGATGTCGTTTGCACAGCAACTGATGAGGATGAACTACTTGCCCAGCGTTTCGCCTCAAACTCCATTTTGGACTGAGAAAACCACCCCCTCCCTGGATTCCCATTGCGGACTGAAGCCACACTTGATAACCTGGTCATCACCACATCCCAGGTCAGAGACATCATAAAAAACCTTGACACCTCCAAAGCTTGTGGGCCTGATCTTATACCTGTAATAGTAATAAAGAAATGCTTTGCTGAGCTGGCCCCTGTCCTCTCCAAACTCTACAATAAATGCCTAGCTGAATCTTACTTCCCCGATAGCTGGAAAATTGCATCCGTGGTACCAGTCTTCAAGAATTCTGGGGATAGAACTGATCCTCAGAACTACCACCCAATCTGTCTACTCTCGATCATTGCTAAAATCTTTGAATTTTAACTAAGTGCCGGACTATCACTAGATTGATTAATCAATCTAGTTAATGCTAAACTCCTTTCTGACCGTCAGTATGGATTTAGACAAGCACGATCTACTGCAGACATCCTAACGGTCATCTCTGAACGCATGTATCATACACTTGACAAGGCAGGTGAAGCTAGGGCAGTAGCACTTGATATATCCAAGGCCTTTCACAAGGTATGGCATAAAGGGCTTCTCCTGAAAATACGCACATATGGTATTACTCATATAATTAGATCCTTCCTAACCGAAAGATAGATCCAGGTTGTCCTCGATGGCCGTTCATCTAAGCAACATGACATAAATGCTGGTGTACCCCAGGGATCTATCCTTGGACCTTTATTGTTCCCGATTTTCATAAACAATCTCCCTGATGACATTGTGTCTGAGATTGGTATATTTGCTGACGACACCACGCTTTACTCTCGTCATGTGGGCAAAACGGACGCGATCATATCCGAGGCAATGGCTGAATCCTTAGAAAATGACCTCCAGGCTGTAGTGGATTGGGGTCATAAATGGTTGGTAACTTTTAATGCCGCAAAGACAAAGCTCCTTTCCTTCAATAACTACAAGAAACCTCTCCAACCACCGATTGTCATGGCAAATAACACCCTACCTGAGAGTTCATCATTCAAACTCCTCGGCCTAACCTTCACAGGTAACATGAATTGGAACAAATACATTGAAGACATTGCCAAGACTGCAGCAAAGAAGGTTGGCTCCCTCTACCGTGTTAGTAAACTCCTCACACCTGACATTATCCTGTATCTCTACAAAGCCACCATCCACCCATGCATGGAGTATTGTTGCCACATCTGGGCTGGTGCATCATCTACTAGTCGCTCCCTCCTAGACAAGGTCCAAAAAAGAGTTGCCAACTTAATAGGTCCCTCACTGTCAACCAAGCTCCAGCACCTGTCGCCTCGCTGCTATGTTGCATCCTTGTGCTTGTTTTACCAATACTTTAATGGATTGTGCTCTAATGAACTGGCTACTCTGGTGCCCCCTCAACGTAAATTCACTAGACCAACTCGACAATGAGCTAAATCCCATCCATTCACTGTGGAGGTCCCAAGATGCCGGAGAGCCTTCTACTCCAATAGATTCTTTCCTCGTGCTGCTGGCCTCTGGAACTCCCTCCCTGCTCCCTGTTTCCTAGACAGTACCGACATGCAGAGGTTTAAAACTAATGTAAACAGACGTCTCGCTACACTGCTCCCAACTTGGGGTGACACCCAAAACCCACACCCAAATTCTCAGTAACCTTTTATGACTACAGTGACGGCATGCCTTGTCTGGGGTGAAATATGTTAGAAACATATATACATATATATATATACATATATATATATATGTTTCCTGTTACCATTAACCCTCATCAGTTTGGATGATGGAATTGTTTATATTTCAACATTTAAAATTCATATTCTTTCGAATTTATTTGCAATCAGCATAATTTTCTGCAAAATTTTACTTAAATACCGGAAAATTAAAATTTTCCTTGAATAATAAAGAATTTTCGAGAAAATACTGTGTTTGACTCCTTAATACTTTTTGATTGGTCTCTTTTTAATGATAATGTGTATAAAATCTATTTTGTAGTACACCAGATCCCCACAGTGAGAAATTATGAGAACGTTTTCAAAAATGATGATTTTTCTGAAAAATTTGGGGAAAATTGACAGGAATTATGTGTTCTGAATAATTCACCCCTACCCGACTTCAAGTTAATTTTTTTTAAATTGAATGCAATCAAAGGCTTTTTCTTTATACATATTCAGAAAAGGGATAAAAAAGGCTTTCAGATAGATGGAAACAGAATTTTTCCATCTTGTTTCTGTTGATGACTGTAAGGTGGGGGGGCCCAAGTCAAAAAGTAAGGGGGCTTGAGCCACCCCCCCCCCGTTGCCGCCGTCCATGGTTACACATTTCACCTACTTTGTTGATTTCAAAGAGCTGGATGCTGCATTGTGAACATATATACATTCAATGCACACACATTGGGTGCACAAAAGGAAGCGATGGCAGTAGCACTGATGTATATGACATTATTGATGAATTAATGTATGCGTTTATTTTATGCGTGTAAACCGTGGAATGTTGAAACCAGCAGCAATAGTGCTAGTTTCAGAGTAACAATTAATGTATATATATATATATATATATATATATGTATGTGTGTGTGGGTAAGCTGTTCGTTCACTGTTCAAAAATCAGCAGTATCAGTCCGTTTTCGCACGAAATGTGATTTTCATTCTTTTTGTCTGAATTTCAGTGATAGATTCATACGGTCTACACGTGTTTTCATCTTTGTCCGAGTATTCTACGATGAATAACTTTTCAGCTTCTGAGACAAGCAATGTTTCTAAGTATCTTAACAGGTTATGGTCCCAGGACTTTTCCACTGCAGGCGACATTTTGATCATAGTCGATCACATATGCACTTCCATTCTCGATTTAAGTGTTTGGGCACTTCCGATATTTTTGATGGGTAATATACTAGTTTAAAAATATTCGAGACAATATGTGCCGGGTAAAAAAAGAAATGATACAAATTAAGGGAAATTTGCCAAGTGATGTCGGTAATCAAAGTGGTAAAAAAATCTCCAAATCTTTTTTCACAGTATTTGTCTAGCAGTATTTTCTGATTTCGGCTCCAGAAAAAGAACCCCAAAAAAGAAGGTTCAGCCACCAGGAACGAAGTAGACGAACAGCCGCCTCCTCCTTGTTAATTCGATTGAAAGATGGGCTGACGAGTGGCAGATTCGTTCAGCTAAGATTTGAAAACTTTTGCATCAGTAATTATTTGGAGTGTAGCAAAAGCATTTTCGTTTTTCTTTTTAATTTAAAAAAAAACTGATTTGTGTTGTCTGTTTTACGGCATATGAACTATTTTGGGATGAAATTTAGTTTATAGCTGACTTGTCCACCAAGTTTCAGTCATGAATGTCCAGCAGTCTTTGTTTTATCATTGTTTAACAATATGTGTGGACACTTTGATGAGCGTCTCATCAGTAGTAGGTGTGATCCTGAATGGGCTTCACACTCATCGAACCCTAACTCCACAGATTTTTATCTGTTGGCTTATCTCAAAGATAATCTTTGAGATAAGCCAACAGATAAAAATCGCCAAAATGGAATTCTTGAACTGAAGAGTGTCATCCCAGTCGAAATCAGGGCAACTGACAATTTTGCACGTCATATCCAGGTGTGATTATCATTGAAAAGCGATAAAACCAAGTCCGTTTAACATTCATGACTGAAACTTGGTGGACAAGTCAGTAATAGAATGAAGTATATTTGTAACAAATATGGTTTGCGAATTTTCATTGGTTGCATTTTGTTTGGGTCACCCTGTAGTATTTTATTTTTATTTATTCATTAGAGTTTTCACACCAGTCCTTACCAGTGATCGCTCAGTGGCAAAAGCAGGTTGTGTTCCCTAGAGTCTGAGTGAAAACAAGTCTCTCCAGATCTTGAGGGATCACCCTGTATATTGATCAGTTGGTTGATTTAAAATAGCATTTTCATCACTAAAGTACAGGTTGAATGGGCCCATCTTATTTTAGATGAGTGAATGATCCCTCTAAGAGGTCTTTACCATTGATCGGTCTTTCAGTCTTAAGATTTAAATAGCATTTTCAGTGGTTTGTTACGCTAAATTTTTAAATAATATTTTCGATGGTTCGTCAAGTTTAAATTTTCAATGCAATGCTCCAAATTTTGTGACCATAAGGAAT
The DNA here is from genome assembly GCA_963556195.1 of Sepiola atlantica. Lineage (NCBI taxonomy): Eukaryota > Metazoa > Mollusca > Cephalopoda > Sepiida > Sepiolidae > Sepiola > Sepiola atlantica. Next base: position 136,662,471 of record OY744520.1, read on the forward strand.
ATTGGATGTATCCTATATAAAACAACCCCGTACCATCCTCAATCAAATGAAATTGCAGATGAATGGTACAATAAAAATGGGATTAAAAGCAAGAGAAGATTGAAACTTTCCTAACCAGATTATTATTGCATTACAGAACAATACCACATAGATATAGATTAGAAAGCCTGTCTGCATTCAAGCATATCTATAATAGGTTTCATGCTTATGTTTCAGAATTCTTTAGATGAGGATTGATAATTTGTATTATTTGTATTATTTGGACTTCTGTTCTCATCTTGGATGTTATTCCTACAACGTTTCGGCCGATGTAACCTCTGACTTTCTTGCCGAAGTCGGGAATCTTTCTGTCATGGATGATGGAACAAGACCAAGTTATCCTTGTGGATTAAACGGTTCTGTTCGAGATACCGTACATATTACCGAGGTCGACAGAAAGATTCCTGAGTTCAACAAGATGCACCCGAAGAAGGTCGGAGGTTACATCAAGCGAAACGTTGTGAGAATTAGATCCAAGATGAGAACAGTAGTCTGAATAATCCAAATAATGCAAAATGTTTGAAATAGCGGATTCGTTGATCCGTCACGCTTAATTTCGAAATAGTATTTTCATCACTGAATGCCCAGATTGAACCCGACGCATTTGAAGAAGAACCGTTCTTGTTAAATTGAGAATCACAAAGTTAAATGGTAAATGCACCTTCTAATATCTTATTTTATTTCAACTCGTTTTCTTTCTATATCGCCAGAACTGCTATTTTTTTAAAGTTTTTTTTTTTCATCTTATCTTTATGTTGTGGGGAATGTAAAATAGAATATCACAAATGTAACATTTCAAGGTAAAGCATTTGCAAAGTTACAGGGTAATGTCGTGGCACATTATGGGGGGTCAACACAAAAATATTAAAGCAACATTTCTATAAATAAGAATTGACTGACAGTAAATAGTTACACATCATTCCAGTACTATATTATTATTTACTCAATAGGAGTTCTTACATGGGTAATTATTGACGATTGCCTCCTAAAGTTTGAGTGACAGCAAGTCTTCCCAGATTTTCAACACTCTGCCTCTTTTGACAACCGTTGCAAATCATTTTGTGTTATTGCAACCGCCTTTTACCATTAATTTCACGTTGACAACGCCCGTTGGTCTTATATGGAATTTGAGTGGTAATAAGCACCCCAAAGTTCCAGTACTCTCCTAACCCTTCCAGTGGAGGTCTGGTTGGTGCCCTCCATCCTCGGGCTTTCCATCCTCCCTATGTGTGAGTGTGGGGAGGGGTGTCAGTTCTCTTCGATTCATACAGTATTCTTTCTAGTGTGATACTATGGACGTACAGGGCGAGTGAAGTCCTAAACGGTGATGGGAAATGATTCGTCGGAGGTAGGATGGGTGAAAAGACAATGATTAGGAAATGACTCATCAACATACACAAAAGCGAGCGCAAAGTGATCAGTTTGTATTGTCGGGGTTAGGAGTGAGAGTTTTTGCGACAGTTTTATGACAGTACGTTAGTTTACAGCAATGTAAGTTAGTGTTACGGTAGGCCACAGTTTACGGCAAAGTTGACAAGTTGGCGACTTTGAGAAAAGAAGATCAGTTTGGGGTCAACGTCATGAGAGAGTGGAGGCGAACAGATCGCCGACAGACAATTTAATCTCAGTTAACTAGAATGTGGACGTTAACGTTTGGGTGTCCCTTTCGGTATCACACAGAACCAGAGTACAACTGTTTGAAACACAATGTATCTGAGTTTGTGTTTATCTTGTGAGTTGCGTTGTTTTGTAAACCAGTGCTGTACCCTCGACAACTCGTCAGTGGAATAGACAACACGGCTCGTACGATGATGGAGACGAGAAGAAAACCACGACACACACAACGTTTGGGTGGTAGGTTGTCGAGGGACACACGTGGGCTTACACTATATTATTTATTCTATTTCTATTTCAATACCTGTTGATCGGCGTCACCTGGGCATATGTGTTAATTGCAACAATTGAATATTTCCTTAATATTTTAGCTGTTTTTTTTCAGTGTTGTCTATTGCATGGTGTTGAGAACCTCTTTGATTCTAATTTCTGCTAGTCTTTTCCCCAGTTTTTTGGAACTGTCCCTAGTGCTGTTACAATTATTCATATTACAGTAACTTTCTTCAGAGAAATTCTGAAAAAAAAACATATTAACTATATTTCTCTTTGATTCTCAATGGATTCTGAAGATTCTGACGTTTACCGTCAGAATCTTCAAAAAAAAAATTGGGGGGGCAACAAAATTTTTTTTTTTTAACTAAAAATATTTCATGGGGAGGGTAAAAAAAAATTGGGGTGGGGTCGAAATTTTTTATTTTTTTTATTTTTAACTAAAAATATTCTTGGTCGGAAACAAAGAAAATCAATGTCTAACCACCCAAGAAATATGACTGGGCTCCATCGGTTTACAGGTGAGCGTTCATTTCTGCATATAAGTCTCTTTACTACTATATTATTATTGTTATTATTATTATTATTATTAAATAATAATAATAACAATAATAATATAGTAGTAAAGAGACTTATATGCAAAAGGAATATCTTAAAAGATATGTCACAGTTTATGAATTTTTGAATGGAATCAAACAAAATAAATAGTGGTAGTGATTGTGACCCAATAGGTCATGGGTATGTTTTGTCTCTCTCTCTCTCTCTCTCTCTCTCTCTCTCTCTCTCTATATATATATATATATATATATATATATATATAGAGAGAGAGAGAGAGAGAGGGAGAGAGGGAGAGAGAGGTGTAAAAATACTCGGAATCCGGGGTTTCGAATCGCATGACCTACTATATATTTATGCTGATGAGTCCCGATTATAAAGGACGAAACGTATACGTACATAGATAATAAACAAAACAAATATTTATTATATATATATATATATATATATATATATATATATATATATATATATATATATATATTCTTTCATTCTTCCTCTCATCTGAAAACTACAGTAGCAAACATTCCCTTGCTGGTTGATACTGAATTGATGAGTGACAGTTTGCTGGCTAGCAACGTTGCCTACAATAATAATAGTAATTGGGGTGAGTAACTACTCAATTAAACCTATCTTTATATGGTCAAGTGGATTGTTAATACTCGTGTCTACAATTGGTTTGCAGAGTTGCAGCGAGTTGGCAGCAATGAGAAAATTTGAAAAGGATTTGCAAGTCACTCTGCATAATAAATGACCTAAAAAAAACTGACATTTCTCTTCCGACTTCTGTCAACAGGTAAGTAACTAAACTGAATTTCATCCACTCTCTGTAAATGTCACAGAAACGTTTTAAAAATGGTCAACAAGTCACAAGAAAATAAAAAAATTCAGAGAATCTTGCTTAATTGGTGTCTAATAACTATGGATCGAATTCAATGCAAATCTGAAACATTTGAATTTTCAAATGGGAGGTTGTGTCCTTATTATGCCCACTAAACCCCCTTTTAAATAATACAAATAAACTGACATTTGGGGAATATTTATTAATTGATGTCTGATACCTATTGTCAAAATGTCACAAAAATCAGAGGTATTTAAATTTTTCGAAAGATTTCTACTCCTTTATCTTTTTTACATAAAACTACATCAAAGTCACAATTATTTTTTAAAGTCACAAAATAATAAAAATTCACAAAAACATAAATCACAAAAAAATCAGAAAAGTCTCAAAATCAAAGCAAAATATCTCAAAAATCATAAACAAATTAGAATATCAAAAAGTCAACAAAAATGAAAATGCCACAAAAAATCAGAAAAGTTAGGAAAGTAAACATACATTAATTTTCATGTGATAAATATCTCAACTTCAGTTGTCTTCAGCCATGCCAATACTACTTGCAATAGTACTTATACGAGTATCAAAATATGTACATACATATATTAGTTTGCGTACATATTTGAAAATAAAAAATAAAGAAATTATTCAGACATGTACAATCGTACAGGACTATCAAGAACATATTCTTCATGTCAGGAAAATGACTCATGTAAGGCAAAAGATGGATTAATAATCTTCAAAATTTAGAACCATTGGAAAAAATGATGATACACACCCACGACAAAAAAAAAAAGAAAGAAAAGAATCACACGGTAACAAAGAAATAAAAATAAAGAAATACTTAAACATTTGTAGAACTGAATTAGGAAAAGGCAATTAAATATAAAGAAAATAAGTATAAATGTTGAGAATAGAAACATGAAAATATTAAGAGTTGTTTTTCGTTTTTTTATTTAAAAAGAAGAAATAATTTATGAAGACTCACCAAAGAACGATAGGTCAACTTTCTCATTTTATTTTCATGAAGTTGTTTTATTGTATTTGTATGTTGAGCTTGATGTATTTTGTGATTTTTAAAGGTTGTTTTATTGTATTTGTATGTTGAGCTTGATGTATTTTGTGATTTTTTAAGGTTGTTTTATTGTATTTGTATGTTGAGCTTGATGTATTTTGTGATTTTTAAAGGTTGTTTTATTGTATTTGTATGTTGAGCTTGATGTATTTTGTGATTTTTTAAGGTTGTTTTATTGTATTTGTATGTTGAGCTTGATGTATTTTGTGATTTTTTAAGGTTGTTTTATTGTATTTGTATGTTGAGCTTGATGTATTTTGTGATTTTTTAAGGTTGTTTTTGTTTTGTCATGTATTTAGAGAAGATAGATTTAGAATAGAAGCATATGAGGTAGATAGAAATATACAACAATATGAAGAAGGTAAAGAGAGAGAGAGAGAGAGAGTTTCTTTCTCTCTAGAAAGAAACTGACACTGACATGCTAAAAGAATCTGCTTGACAGAAAAGTTTATCCCTAGTAGTAGTAAGTGTATTAGTATATTTTTAACTCATAATGACTCACCCGGCTTCCTAAGTTATCATGCTACATTGCGTGAAATTATGCCCAATACTTTAGGAGACTTTAAGTCCATATTATTATTATTATTATTATTATTATTATTATTATTATTATGATTATTATTATTATTATGATTATTATTATTATTATGATTATTATTATTATTATTATTATTATTATTATTATTATTATTATTATTATTATTATTATTATTATTATTAGGTAGTGTTATGCAACCAGGTTGTCGACAAGAAAGACCACATTTATCATAGCCTTATACAGGATATATTTATTTGTTGGCCGATAAGTCGTGAAATAAAGAGTTCTTCTCTATTCGTTGTCATTGTAAGTCAACTGAGAAGTATTCTCTAGAGGTAATATCAAACAGGGCGTTGAGATCTGGCTCAATGGTGAGCTTTCGTTATACTCCCACAACGCTGCTATTTCGGCATGCTCTTTGTTAACACCTCGGCAAAAGCCAGCCAAGTAAATTGCATTTTCTCATACTTGTAGTATTTTCACACTAGTAGACATATATTCGTTGTCATTTACATATTGACTCAGCAAATCGACTTCCTGTAATCTCAAAACTCCCATTGCCATATACTTTTTGGCTATGCTTTTAATGGCGCCAATGCTATTTAATATATTACAGTACTACTACAAAAAGTAGCAGTATAATTTCTTCATTTATGACATATGCAGCATCTCAAGACTTCTTTATGGGAAATTTGGTGGCATTCTGATACATAGTTTCATATTCTTTATTGTTTTTAGTATTAGCAGTAGTAGCATTTTATTCCCTATCATGTTTCAAGAATTCTGTTGACTAATTTCAGATTGTGCTACCCGAATTTGGGAGCTTTGGGGAGTGTGGTACCACGCCTTAATTGTCATTAATCCCAGATCGATTCTGACCCAGAGTGGTAGTTACTGTCAGGATCACGTCTATGGGATGGATAGAATCTATTAACTGATTATACAAAACAAACTAATCTAACAACTATTTATATACAAAACACACATCTACAGCATGCACTTGTAGATATTAAAAACTTAAGACGTAACAACTTTTAATCAGAATGACTGGATTCGGCATGAAATAACCTGAAAAGCGTTGATATGTTGTAAAACAAACCAACGAAACAAGCAAACTTCTTGGAATGTATTGATTGGTCAAATTCTTTCGGGTTGATTAGAAACCTAATGAATTGTCTTGTTGGTGTTGTTTCAGCTGCCACCTGGTGCAACACTTGAGGTTGTTTTGGACAGGAGTGGTTTATTTGGAGGCGTCAAGTGGTTGTTGCCTTTAAGTATGGACATCCTCTTCTCACATTGCTTGAGTATATGGCAAACAAGACGGATACAGAGCACTGATACGTGCATGCACACCCCTAAAGAGACACACACAAAGAGAGAAGGAGAGAAAGAGAGAGAGAGAGAGAGAGAGAGAAGGAGTAACAGAATCTTGCATACAGAAACTTAGACAAATGCACAGTGAAAAACACATAGCAAAACAGAGAGATACGCTCATATGCTCACCAAAACACTCTTATTCAAACGAACATGTACACAGAGGACACACAGTAATACACATATGCTTCAACATATACACGCGACTATGCACTAAAATATAAACGTTCTATCAGCACTCTTTTCATCTTTATATATATATATATATATATATATATATATATATATATATATATATATATATATATATATATATTATAATATAAAATGAAGTAATAAAATAAGGTGTCAATCAAATTTTATTAGAATTCAAAGTTCAAGCAAAGTATCCTTTGAATTCTAATAAAATTTGATTGGCACCTTATTTTATTACTTCATTTTATATTATAATATTAATGCTCTATCCAGTATATTGAGCTTCAGTTTTTATCCGGATGTTTCACTAATTATAAGATATTAGTTGACGCTTATATCTTTTGTTGGATTGCTTTATATATATATATATATATATATATATATATATATATATATATATATATATATATACTAGAAAAATGTGAACCATTGGGTCAGCCATTGTGTTCGTGTTAAATTGTTTGAATAAGGAAAAAGTGAGTTTGCAAAGCCAGTTTAATAAAAAATAAAACTACAAAATCCCAAATTAGCCTCTCTCTTCTCAGTACCTCACTTTTTAAAATCTTTTTCTCTCTTTTCTCGCGTTAAATAGTATTACTACTTGTGGTGATACTCCTTTTTGTTTTTTGTTTTACATTTCTTTCTTTCTTTTATTACTTCGACTGTTGAGAGAGAGAGAGAGAGAGAGAGAGAGAGAGGGAGAGAGAGGGGGGATAGAGTGTGTGTGTGTGTGTGTGTGTGCATAATGAGGTGTTATGTGGTTTCCCCGAATACCTTTCAACTAACAACGAAATCTACAAACCGTATAGGAAACCCAATAACACCCCATTGTGCATTGACTAACGCTCAAACCACCCATCCACAGTTTTCAAGCAGATCAGTAAATCAGTAGAACACGAAATATCCTGCAGTTCCAGCAATATAGACATGTCTGGCAAGAATAAATAAGAGTACCAAACTATTCTAAAAATAGATGGTCCAATGTACAATGGAAACACACATAAATAAATGCAATAGAAACCGCAACATCATTTGGTTCAACACAACCTAAAATAGTGGAGTAGTTCCACCGATAGGTGAATTGTTCTTTAGGATGGTGGATAAACATTTCCCCAGAGGGAGTACACTTTAAAAAATTATAAATAGGAAAAAAAATTAAGATCAGTTACTGCTGCAAGCTATAATAATAAAACATAGCACAATATATTAAATAGCTATAATGAAACCAACAGCAGCGGTGGAAACTTCAACACAAAAAATCAAGACAGAAATAATGACAACAATATTTACACCAGAAATGGCGCCCACCTATGCGATTGTGGAATCAAGGCCAACTGCTCCACTTAACATATGATAACCCTCAGATATCCAGCATACAAAAACAACACAAGTCTATGTAAGTATGTATGAGATAAAAAAAACAACAGAACTTCCACACAGGCATACAATGGATAATAATAAAAGTAGCCTCTGTTTGCAGTATATACAGCAGGTATGGTAGGTTATACCTGGAAGTAAAATATCAAATAATGAGCTCAAAACAAAAGTATAAACTACTTAACAGAAAACATGAATTCATAGCTAAACGTAGACAACTAAATAAATACCTCATCTGCTACATTAGCCTCGATTAAAAAAACCCACATTAGCAGACATATAAACACATAGAACCGACCCAGATCGGCTCTGCTAGAATTTAAAAGTAAAGAAATAAATTGGAATAAATAAACAAATAAATATAATAAAAAATAATTGTCCATATTACTAACACTGTGATAAAAACAAAAATCATTTGAACTTGTAGCAATTAATATAAAAACAAAAGTAATTAAATAAGAGTTATTCCTCCTCACTCAGAAAAATAAAAAAAATCTAACAATGCAAGGGAAGTAACCTAACACAATAAGTTATCCGCGAAATATAGGAAAACACGTAGATTAATTTCTTAGGTAAAAATATAAAATAGCAATAAACAAAAAGCTATAATAAAAAAGCAAAAGCATACGAGCAAAAACAAAGATACTATTTAAAGCTAAAAAAAGACAAGCCAAGCTCCTGGCTACGAAATTGGGATAAACTCTAGTGACGAGTAGTTAATATCTCCTGTATTGTTACGCGAAACCAGAAGTAAACAAAGAAACCATAGGATCGCGATTTAGATTGTGTTTTTAGACAGTTTGACGATCGCTAAGAGCGTGAAACTATTGGAAAATACCTATTGAAACACATAAAGCTCTGTGGAAAGTGCAAATCCAAAACTTTGAGACAATTTTTAAAGCTGATACTCACAGCTATCAATAATTTACCTGATGATTACATAATTATGTTCTTTCAGATAAGGAGTTGTTTGCCACAAAAAACGGCTTTAAAAAATCACCTAGACGGACAAATCCCAATTTGGCGATAGTTATTGTCTATTTTTATTATTCTGGTCATGACCAATCAGTGACCTCGACTCATAAATAACTTTTTCGAAAAGTGTAATCTCTTACTTTCACGACTGGTCAGACTGATATAATTATATTTCAAATATTTTTCTCTTATTATGACGGTGTCATAGCAGAAGCAATTTGGAATCTAGAAAGTTGCCGGTTTATATCCTACTATAGCAGTGTCAAAATTAAAAAAAATGATACAGGAAGAATACGAAAAGCATCCCACAAGGTAGTAGCAACTGGGACCCACCGATTGTAGCTATATGAAATCCCTATTGGAATATAACAATCTGTGGAGATTACCAGACAGCGATGAAGGGGACATATTTCTTTTCCAAATATTGAAAATGCGAGCCATGTATTAACAAGAATGAAGTACTTTGCAAAAATACACCCTGAATCATGAATTGAAGTGGGAATGGCTATAAAAGCGCAAGGATGCAGCCTAAACTGCGATACAATACATTTATGATATCAAATATCTAGATATTACACGATTATAGGCTAAGAAAATTGACAGAAACAAAAAGGAACTAGAAACCTTTTGGGGACTAACGCATTTTTATAATGAACTGGCTGTACCGACCTGGCATTGCCGGGAGCCATTACGATCAAAAGATTTTATATATTATTATGCTGTGGTCGATCGATTGGCAAGCATTGACAGCTTGATTAGCCGTCTCGTTCGCCAGATTAAAACCATCCCGACTTTTTCCAATGAATGACCACTAAACACTTACAGCCATAAGCGCTAAACAATTGCGTCACAGAGACGGATCTCATTGTTGAACCAAAATAATTTGTATTGCAGACACATTTAAAAAAAGAAACCCCGTATATTTTAGGCATGATGTTAAGCAGAAAAAGACAGAATAAGGAAACCTTAATAACAAATCTGGATGCAGTTGAACCACTAACACCTATTTACGTATTTAAACTAAGAAATATCAATATATTTTCGAAAGAAAAATAAGTTTTTCTGTATTATTGGGGCAGATGAAATTTTCATTTTCATTTTAAAAGAGTCAGTTGAAACTGTTTTCTTGTTGTTGTAACCATAACCCATAAGGAAAATCCAGAGAATTAGTAAGAAAATAAATTTAAAAAGGGTACTTATGCAGTTTACGGACCGGGATGAAATAATAACTTTAAACCATTCTTAACATGGGGAGGTGGAGTGGTGATTAACTATTCTGTACTTTACCTAACAATTTAATAAATAGAATAGTTAATCACCCCCTCCTCACCATGTTAAGAATAGCTTTCTAAATCATAACTTTTTTATTTCAGCTCTGTTTGCAAACTTCAAAAGTACCCCTTTAAAAATTTATTTTCTTACTAATTCTCTGGATTTTCCTCATGGATTATTCTACAACAACAAAAAATAGTTTGAATTATCTCCATTTGCAACAGACTTTTCTAAATTAGAGATGCAAATTTCATCTGCACCAATAATACAGAAGCACTGAAAAAGAAGAATTACCGATCGTTTGACCAGACTAGAAACCTTCTATAAGAGTGCAGTTGATTAGGAAATAACACCTGATTGCCATTTTCTTTGATATGGAAAAAACAAACAGAAAGAACCAATTCTAAAACTTAAAAATTGTCATTGTGTGGACTTTGATCTTTCAATCCTTAAGATATCAACTTTGTATTTTTAACTGTTTAATAAATAGCATTTTTTTAGAGAGAAACAGCAATGAACCCATAAATATCCTCAATAGATGAGCTTGAACCACCAACCTTTTGGTTTTCAGAAGAACGTGTAACAGAGAAGGTTGCATAGCTGTATTTCGTGTTTTTGTATTCTTTACTTGTCGAGCCGTCCGCTTAAGTAATCAAATTTTGTCAATTCCATCCATCATTTTCAAACTTCTCATAGAATTGTACATCATCCAACTGACAATCCTTATCCTCGAGTGACTTTTGACCTTGGTAACTGATTACTCATTAGTATAAAATTATCTTATATCTGGAAGTATTAACGCATTTACAATTAAGAATAATCCGAATTTTTTAAAAGACAAGAAATTCTTCCTGCATCGACAGCCAACTGCGCCAAAATGGACGATTCACATTGTAGATTTGATTTAATGCATTTCAATCCAGGGCTATCAAAACTTAAAAAATAATAAAAAAAACGCATTTTTTAAAAAGAAAAAAACAACAACAGAAAAGTCTTCCTTGATTTAGCTTCAACTGCCAACCCTTCGATTAACAGTCGAATACACTAACGAAGAAGACTACACTGTGGAATTGATAAAATCCTCGACTGAGCTCCAATCTCCTGTTTCTCCATGTAAGTCATTCACAGCAGGAAACCTCCTTTCTACCACAACTGAAAAAAATTACCTTTTTTTCTCAGTGTGCCTAGTATCAAACGAAATTTCAACGAACAAATTTTCTTTCCAAGAACTTCTCGTATACGAAACACATTATTACGAGATTGATTCTCTGCAAACTACAACATGGTCGCCTTCAAATCCAATGTCAATAAATACTTGTCATAAACCGTTTCCAACTTTTGCCAATTCCATTCATCATTTTTAATCTTCATCATTAAACTGACAATCCATTCATCTCATTAACCCTTATCTTCGAGTTGCTTTTGGCCTTGATAAGTGGCGACTCAATAAAATCGTGTCTCCAACGCATTCTATATAAGAAAACAATCTTATATTTAAAACAGAAATCTGAATTTTTCCTAGGTTGGCTTGAAGCTTGCAGTTGACAGCCGAACGCGCTAACCTATAGTGCAAGACATTTCACAATATACTGTCGGGGATATCATAATAATATAAATCCATATATATATATATATATATATATATATATATATATATATATATATATATATGAGGATAAAATACATTATATATCATAAAATTAAATGCTATGAAGACAGTATGTGTGAAAAAGATAAAAGTAAAAACAAATTAAATACAGGACTAAATCATCAAAGAACAGGAAGTTTTACCTGTTTCGTTCGGATCAACGAACATCTTCATAAAAAGTGAATATATATATATATATATATATATATATATACACACACACTTTCAATTACCTGTCAATATAATCAAAGTTCACCGTTTTTAGGTAAAATAAAGGTTTGTCATTGCTTCTAAGAAAGCAGAAAATGCAATACGAATTGTGATAGAGTAACGAATCACAAAACTGGTTTCAAATAAAAGTTATCAAAAAAAGAATTGACACTTGGAGAACTCGTCAGATGATCGTCGGTCAATTCAGTGAGACAATGAAATGTATTTGCATTAAAACAATCACCAGTTTTTTTCTCAGATATTTTTGAGTGAAATTTATTTCTGGAGTGTGATTGAAGAGAAAAAAAATGCAAAATATACTGGCTTGTACAGGGATCAAACTCATAGCGTTCAGATGATGACACTTTTGTGTTCAATACATCTCTCTCCACCCACCACTTCCCGTCTCATTCGCCCTTTATTGTCATATCAGGTAGTGATTGAACAGATGGAAAGGTGCATAAACACATACATCTCGTTCTTATTAGTTAAATATTTTTTGAAGATTTTGCACACTTATCATAAGTTGAAAACTAATAATTAAATGCTCACATCTAAAACTTTCAAGGACAACTACCATCGTTTTAATTTATTATGTAAGCAATTTTTGAGCCAGTAACTTCATGCCAGACTGGGGCAGGTGCAAGTGTTGAATACAGTGGAAAAAAGAAAATGTGAGATTGAAAGCAGAGTTCACAAGGAAAACAAATGGAAATACAGGATCCTCCAAACAAATATCTGATGTTGCAATGTTGAAGAATTTTCAAAAACATTCATAGATCCAGACCACCTCTGAAGTTTAATGCAAATTTATTTACCAGCAAGTACATCCCTTATAAAAATCTCATGAAGATCTGATGACTAGGTTGTTGATAAACAAAGACAAAACAATCATAGAGTAACACTTGACCTTTGGCTAGGAACAATGTGTAGTATCTGTTCTGATATTACACTTTATCTTTTTCTGTCCTCGGTCAGTGAAAGAGAAATCCTTCTAGATTGAAGCAATTTTTTATTTTTCTTCCAATCCAAAGTGCTCCTTTTTGGGGAGCTGGATTTCCCGACCTTAAAAAATCTGCCCTTGTGGGGAGGCTAGTAAATCTTCTTTAACAAGAAAAAAAAAGTATGTTTCTCTGAAGATTACCTTGTTCTTCTTGACATCCAAAATACACAATCGAAGCTGGAACAAGATCAGCCTGAAATGATAAAAACACACAAAACAAATCAAATAGTTCATTCGATTCAATGACAGTACAGATTGAAAATTGGCCAGGTATCAATGAAGCGGAAACTGATTCCAGACCCTGTCCTTTCTGGCGAATTGTGATGAGTGACGTTATCATCGATAAACTGCTACTATATATATATTTCAAATATCTTATAGCTATACAGAGTGTTTGGAAAATCGATGATGTAACTTTGGGACTAGGTTCTATGTGTTTAAAGGAGCCTCTTTGCGTAAGGATTGCTTTTGTAATAGCACTCCATTACTAGTCTAATAGTGTTTGGTTTGTGCTGATGATATTTATCTGCACTTGGTCTGTTGTATTCTGTTACCTGAAATAGGAATGGGCAACATTCGCAGGATATCGACTGGGTACCCTATGTTTCCTATCAAACAGCTCCCGCCAATCATGACACTCAAGTCTTTCTTCTGAGCCACACAGCTTTTATATTTGTGATAACACCACGCCCAAGCTTATTTTACCTGTAATCCTGTCACATGGATATTGTTTATCTATCCCATATGTAGAGAAAACAGTGCACTATCGCACATGTTAGATGTTTACAGCAAACAATGTTGATCAATATTTGTTTCACTAGCCTATAAATGGAAAACCAAACGTTTTCGAACATATATAAACATATAGAACATAATCCTGAAGTTGTGCTATCGATTTTCCAAACACCCTGTATAGATGTGTTTGTGATGTAAGCCTTTGTAAAATAAAAACAATTAGATAGATAACAATGCAATTTACTGTCTTGTCTACAGCTTATGATTGGAAATTTAAGAAGCATTTTAATTTTTTTTTAATTTTATTTTTAATATATTTTCCTTTTTAGGGATTGATGAAAAAGTTACATTTTCAGATAAGCCTCCATCCTTTTTCAGTCAATAGAAATGCAAAAGCTGGTTAAAATTCAATCTGTTTGTTCCAAACGAGTATATTTGTTTTGAGAAAAAAAAGCTTGTACTATTCATCATCATATTCAGTTTAACGTCTGTTTTACATGCTGGCGTGTATTGGACAGCTTTAAGAAATTGACTTCCAAACAAACTTATCTGTGGTCAGGTCTATATTTATCTCTCATTCTCTCAAGTCCATTTTTATCACTTCCTCCCATGCTTTCCTTGGCCTTCTACTTGAAAAGGACCTGCTACTTTAACTACTTTACATTTACTGACCCCAACAATTCTCATCCATTCTTTCAATGTGGCCATACCATTGAAGTCTCCTCTTCTGCACACATCTCCCTATACTGTTTAGATTTAATCTTCCTCTGAGGTCATCAGAACTAAGCCTGTCTTTAAGACTCACAATGCACATTCATTATATATTCTCATATCATTTCTCTCCATGCAACACATGTCCTCAACCTTCACTGGCCAGGTTTCACTTCCATACATCATCACATTGCGTACACAAGCCTGATAGACTCTTCACTTGGTCAACAATGAAAACGTCATGCTGGTAAGTAAAGGCAGAAGTTCCCTGAACTTGCTTAATCCACTCCTAATTTTTCCAATTACACTAGCATCTGCTCCACTCTGTACTTCAATGGTATCACTAAGGTAACAAAACTTCGACAACTTCAATAGCTTTACCATCCAAATATGCTTTGTTCACATCAGAGTTTTCATCAATCTTCATTGTCTTACACTTCTTCCATATAAACATTTGTTGAAAAAAAATATATATAATTTTAACCATTTTTTGGAGGGGCACGGATTTGTGATATGTTTGGGTGGGTTTAAGATAGATTTTTTTATTTAAGTTTCCATGTATGCTTATATATATATATATGGTATCAAAATAACTAGAAAATCTTTTTGTGTGAAAAAAAGACTTTATTCAGTCCATATGATATTTCAGTATACTATATACCTTCTTCAGCTGACAGAAAAAGCATTATGTATGAATATGAATTTATGTTGTAATATATTTTAGTTATTTTATGGAACTAACCGATAATTTCTCCAAGTGACCTCTGAAGGAATCAAAAGAAAATTTTAACAATTACTTTAGATTCTGTGAAAAATGTAATCCTTACAGAAACTTCTTTGAATGTTCGTACTGTTAACATAATGTTTTTTTATGTGTTAAAGAAATCGATGACATTATATATATATAAAGAGAGAGAGAGAGAGAGATAGAGATAGAGATCATAAAAGAACAGAGCATTCTAGGCAGCTGATAATACCTATATAAGCATTGATCTGTGATACAGTCAAACAGTCTACATGATTACATATTTCCCAACCTTCATGGATTGGCCACTCTGGTAAAGGAAATTGCCAGCTGTCATTAGCAATAATGCAAAGCTTTTCATAAAGGAATGGAACACTCTAGGTGGCTGATAATTAAGATTTGACTTGCTCCACTTGTGCTGGCGGTACAATGGTTAAAAAATCGGACTTTTGACAAAACGGTCAGGTTTAAATCTAAGCTGAAAACACTTTAGAGTCTAGCCATACTGAAGAGCTGCGATACAACAAAACATGTCTCTCGATGATTATCTCTATTTATATAAAGTTAGGTATGCGTATATATCAAAAAAAGCTGAAATGGAGATGGATTTCCCAATGTGCCTCCTGTGTGTGTGTGTGTTTGTGTGATGGTGATTAGGGGGGAGGGGGGCGCCATTACCACTTAATAGAAACCTTTTTCTTTAACCAATCCCATCTAAATTTTTATTTACAACTGCATCTATTTGCCACAATTTAGCTTCATTTATAGTCGAATCAATTATTTTTGGCATTTTCCTAAACTACTGCAATTAGTTTCAAGAAAGAAAGTCAAAATTAAGAGAAAGGCTGCATGTGAGGGGAAGGAAACAGGAAGCCATTCTTTTATGATTAAAAAAGTCTTCTACCATCCCTAACCCTAACCATCATGAATCGTATGAAGTACAGCAAAATTAACATTTTCAATTTTAAGAGAGAATTGACATAAGTGGGGAAAGGGAGTTGTGGCAAGACAAGACGAGATGGAGAGAGAAAGAGGAAGAGAGAAAAAACAGGAAAAGAGAAAGGAAAATAAAGAGAGAAAGAGAAAATCCAATCTGCTCTAGCGATTTGGCAGAAATCAGTCTTTTCTTATTTTAAAGAAAAAGAAGCAGAGGGCTCACATTTAGCAATACAAGTGGAAATCCACTTTTTCTGAATTAAAAAAAAAAAGCTGAGAACTAACATTCCTGATATGCTTTTTTATTTGTATGAATAGATTCACTCCGAAACTAATTAACCAATCATTATGAATATTGGAACACAGCTGCTAGGTGTAAGGGTGAGTAATGTGGGCTATATTTACTTTAATTTAGTTTGATGCAAAGAGGGAAAAGGTGCCCTTCATGAAAATTCAGATACCTTTGATTTTTGTGAAATTTTAACAATAGCTATCAGACATAAATTAACAAATATTTCTTTAAATTTCGGTTTCTTTAGAGTATTTTAAAGGATTTTTAGAGGGCATAATACGAGAACAACTTCCCATTTGCAAATACAAATATTTCAGATTTACATTAAATTTGATAGAGTTATTTG
Organism: Sepiola atlantica; assembly: GCA_963556195.1. Taxonomy (NCBI): domain Eukaryota; kingdom Metazoa; phylum Mollusca; class Cephalopoda; order Sepiida; family Sepiolidae; genus Sepiola; species Sepiola atlantica. Next base: position 136,679,216 of record OY744520.1, read on the forward strand.
ACACTAATTAAGCAAGATTCCTTGAATTTCACTTTCTTCTTAAGACCCCTTAAGTTTAAGCCCTAAATTTTAGACATTTTCTAGAATCAAAATGAGAATAAGGATTTTAGACATATGGTTTAATAGCATTATATCTTGATTTTAATCTTCATAAGGGTGCAAAACTCTTCTGTTCTGGTAATTTAATTTTATCCATACTGGGACGAGTATTCCTTTAGTATATATATATATAAGTGTTTATGGATACAAAATTTTAAAATAACATTGAACTGCAACAACACGTTTCATATATTTATCTTCAGAGAAATTTCTTCCATGAGTCCAAATTATGGGAACGATATATCCGAATGTGAATAAAATATGACAAAAATAAAGTCACAGAAAAATGGAAGTAAACAAAGAAAAATAATTTTTTTTTAAATGTTTAAATTTCATTGAGTCCAAATGTGGGCTATATTTAATTTAATTTTGTTTTATGCAAAGAAGGTAAAAGGGGGGGGCCCTTCATAAAAATTCAGATGTCACTGATTTCTGTGAAATTTTAACAATAGCTATTTGACATAAGTTAATAAATACTTCTTTAAATTTCAGTTTCTTTAAAGTATTTTTAGGGGGCATAATACGAGAACAACTTCTTATTTGTAAATACAAATATTTCATATTTTAATTGAATTAGAGTCATTTTAGTCATTAAGACACCCATGAACCGAGATTCCCTGAATTTCATTTTCTTCTTAAGACCCCTGAAGCTTTACATTTGAGATATTTTCTAGAATCAAAATGTAATGGATTTTGATCAAAATTAGAATAAGGATTCTAGACTGATGTTTAGTATCATTATATCTTGATTTAATTTTTTGTAAGGGGACATAAAAGTAGTAGAAAACCTATCCCAGGATAGATATTTTTATAATATGTGTATGTATATATATATATATATATATATATATATATATATATATATATATATTTTGTTTATTTTTCTATTTGGCTTGATTTTTTTTATGTTGAAATTTGTAAATTTATTTTATTGTTTCATTTAATATTTCAAAAGTGTAAGTAAAAAGAAAATGTAAACTTAAATGCATGCTCTATTGCTGAAATACTAAATAAAATCTCTTGAGTTTTTATTTGAGTATTTAAATTTTTTAATATAACTAAATTATTGCTAGATGATATTTAGTAACAAGTAATTTATAACTGTTTTAATTCTAACATATTTACAGAGTAAAAAGAGTGATTTATAATTTTTTTTTATTGTAATTAAGTATTCTCATACAATTACTATTACTTTCAATTCCTGTCTTGGATTTCTTATTTACTTATTGTTATTCTTACGATATAACAAATTGGCGACGAGAAATCACAATTTAAAATCCAGTTTGTTAACACAGTAACAAATTGACGATTTTCAATCAGGACTCTTGTATATAAAAAAAAGTTTTATTTTTCTGAACAGTGGATTTTAAAGCCCTCGATGGTAACATTACAAAGACAGAAGAAAACGCTTCTCCTGTAAGAACAATTTTTTTGCAATTTGACAGTGACTTTTTTGAAAGGATTTGAGAAGAAAAGATATTTTTGTTTTAATCGTATTTGGACTGTACGTATTATTTTTTCCTTTTATAAAAAGCTACAGCATATTTTAAATAACTATTGTCTGAGGAATAACAAAACAAAATATTTTTTTTTAAATGGAAGAAATTGCAGCAAACTATGGTCCAACTTTTAACAAGTGGAACACCAGCAAGAAATGACAAAAGGTTTGAAAAAATGTTGGAATTTATTGTCCAGCAAACACAAGAACCAAAGCAAGCTGGTTCTTTTCACCAGATACAGTTGCAAATTCGATTGGAGAATTCATGTATGACCCAGATAATGGTTCTATTTTTCTGCTTATTTTCGGAGGTTTGCCAACATTTTTAAGGAAGAATGTTCAGAATGGTTGCAAGAAAAAAGGTTCGCCTACTTCTTCAAAAATTGAACCCAGCATGGCAACTATATTCTACCAAGGGTACTGGGCGAAATTTCATTTGATGAAACTGCAAATTCTAACATACGTTGGAAATGTTTAAACCTAAAAAAAAGAGACGACAAAGATTTTTTTAGCTATGCTGGAATCGTAAATAGAGGATGCCAGCAGTTTAAACTGGAAGAACTGACTGCAGACAGATTCCGATGTCTAATTTTTGTGCAGGGCTTAACCGCATGCAAAGATTTCGAGATAAGGGCGAGAATCTTGACGAAGTTGGAACAAGACCCTAATTTAACGTTGCAAGCGATTGTTGACGAATGTAATAGAATCGTAAGCATGCAACACGATTCGGCGAAGATTGAAGAAAAAGACGTGGCTCAGGTCTGATATGCCAGAAGAGACAGTTCAAAACAGACATTTGAAATCTATTCATCGCTACGCAGAAAGCACACAAAGGTGGAAACCAAAAACATGGAAAAACACACAGAAGCAGAAACCAGACATGTCCTTCATGTTAAGGATTTCATATAAAAGGCAGGTGTCCCTTTAAAAACAAAATTTGTTACTTTTGTGGAAGGTTAGGGTACATAATGCATCTGTGTAGAGAAAAAAAGTCGAGCACTACGAGTTTTGTAAATGCTGTAATTTCCAGTAAAAATGGTGGTGTCCATCATGAAAGTAAATTTGTTTATATAAAAACGAACAACAAAAATATTCGTTTTCAGATTGACACTGGTAGCGACTTGTCTATAATCAGTGAAAAAATTGGTAAACCTACATTGGTTCGCAGCGAAAAGGTCTCAAAAGGAATAACTGGCAGAAAGCTGAATTTTATAGGAGAATTTATGTGCAACATTTTCTTTTGGAGGTAAGATGTGCTGAAAAATACTTCTGATTTATTTGGTACCGACTGGATGGCTTTATTTGACTTGTGGGATATACATACCGATAAGCTCATTCTGCAGCTCAGTAAAGCCCCCTCCCCAAACACAAATAGTAAAAGTGAAAAACTTAAGACTCTGAAAAAAGATTTCCCGAGACATTTTCACAAGGTTTGGGCAGATGCACAAAAACGAAAGTAAAATTGAAGGTAATGGAAAATGCCACCCCAATATTTAAACCAAAGCGTAGTGTTCCCTATGTAGCTGTAGAATCGATAAACCAGGAGCTCGTTTGCCTAGAACAATTGGGGGTACATTATTCAGAGTGGGTGTCACCCACAGTTTACATAAAAAAGAAAAATATTCGTGTGCGCAGATTTCTTAACAGGCTTCAGTATGTTAATCTCATATATTTTCAATGTTCTCTTTGTAGCTCAGTATTTTAAAACTGTAAAGCTTTAAAATAGAGCAGAATTTTAATAATGGAAACATTGAAAATAAGAAAATCATCGTATATTTTTGAACGAAAAGCATGAAAGTTTTTCTATGTAGGTTTCAGCTATTTGCTTATTTTGAGAATTATGGATCGTCATAAATATATATTTTTTGAATTTTATAATAGTTGAAAAAGCAATTGGCATAAAACGTGGGAAAAGGAATAGGTTGGCATCGATTGACAATTTTGCATCTTTTTGGGGTGTTTTCGTGCTCGAAATGAACCGGAAGAAATAGTTACGTCGATTTTTATGAAAAACCTCAAGGAATTTAACAGATCAGAACAAAACACTCCTGTAATGCATATATATATATATATATATATATATATATATATATATATATATATATATATATATATATATATTAGATAGAAGGTTATTAACCCAGAATCAGGAACCGGATCTCCTCATCCTATTTACTTGAAAAATGCCACCACCACCACCACCACCATCATCATCATCATCATCATCATCATAACTAACGCCTCTTCGAATAGAATACATTAAGGAACAGTTTTTGTTTTACTTATTAAAATATTTATACGTGTGTACAAATTCCTTTACAAGGCGAAACTTTACACCGACATTTTTTTTCAACTATCAGGTTTTCACAAACATCTTTCAACATACTCCATTGGATATTATACCCTACGAGATAATCCGTGACCCATTAGTATGTATTTGTTATGTATATATTGAAAATTCCCACATATATATATATATATATATATGGGAAAATGAAAAAGGAAAACCAAAAAATGGATGTTTTTTATGTGTACATCAACGTTTCGTCTTTATTTATAAGACTTCATCAGGATGATAAAATAGAGAAAAAATTTCATGCAAGTACAGATACATGTAGGGTAGACATATTGGGAGGAAAAATAATATGTCTACCCTACATGTATCTGTACTTGCATGACATTTTTTCTCTATTTTATCATCCTGATGAAGTCTTATAAATAAAGACGAAACGTTGATGTACACAAAAAACATCCATTTTTTGGTTTTCCTTTTTCATTTTCCCATCTCGTCGGATTACCTTCATCCTTCTCTTCCCATATATATATATATATATATATATATATATATATATATATATATATATATATATATATATATATATATATATATATATATCATTTGGAGAAGGTGCACCATTCGATTGTATAAGCCAGTTTGTAGCCATACCAAATTCTCCCCCTGTATGTATATTAAAATACTAAAAAATAATTATAACTTATAATATTTACGAATAAAAGTGCTAATTTGTACTAATTAAAAGAGAAAAAAACAAAATGTAGGAGACTATATTAATTGATAGTCGAAACACATACTGTTGTTATGGTTTATATTTTGTTCACAATTTTTTCCGGCAGTCGACAGTGTGATAAATGTTTAGTGAACCGATTGATAGTATTAAGGTAAAACATCAAACCAATAACTATTAAAGAAAGTCAGAATAAATTCGTTATTTAATATAATTTAATTACCGTTAAAAGTTACCGGATTAACGAAGTTTTTATTTAAGAAAATCGCCAGTCAGCATAGACGGCCATGACACTAGCGAAAAAAACGAAAAACTTTAATACAAAATAAGAAAGTAAATCTGACACAATGTAAATAGTGCCGAATGCCAGTCATAATTTTGTACTACTAAAATAATGTAGTAATTTATTTTCGAAACACGTACTATGCATAGGTTTTTATTCGCATTTTTTGTCAGTCGGCAGTGGATACATGTCAAGTAAGTCGATTCACTATTTCCATTCTTTTCCAGTGGATGCCCAGAAATGTACGTTATTCATTTTTGGCTTCGGTGTACGTGGGTAGAGGAAGAGTAAATATCAAATAAGGAGTGAAGAATCCCCACTTCTTTTAATACAAAATTGAAGAAATAGATCGAAAGTAAAATCCTTATTTCTAACTACACGGACCAATACGTGCCATCTATCACTAACGAAACATATTTCTATGTCTCACTTTTGTTATGAAAGCAATCGAGCATTAATACAGGAGGAAAAAAACTAACTTTAATTTATATATTAGATGAAAAATATAATTGAAATTAAATTAAAAAAAATATACTTATTATTTCAAATCAATTTTAAAGGCTAATTTCAGAACGTGAACGCGAGCTGTCATTGATGGCCGTCAGCTGTCGTAAACAGTAAACGTGCCATTCATGCCCGCCAGCTGTCGTAAACATGCAATCAATTTAAGACTAACCGTTTTACCAGGTGGTCAGGCGCATAAATCATCCGATTGCAATGGGGCGGGAAAACACCATACACTTATGGTGATACTGTCAACGTTTCAGGATATTATTTTCTAGTACATTATTATTATTTACTTATTAGAAGTTTTCACACAGAAACAAGTGGTGTTTCTTGGAGTCTGAGTGACAACAAGTCTCTCCTAGATTTCCAGCCATCCATGCCTCTTTCTATAAACGTTGCAAATCATTTTGCGTTATCGCAAAATCCGTCTACCATTGATTTATCGCTGAATTGTTAGTGGTCATAAGCCTTCCCAAGGTTTTAGTACTCTCTTACTCTTTCAGTTGAGGTTTAGTTGGTGCTGTCCCTCCTCGGTCTTTTCATCCCCCTTGATCCTCCACGACCATTTCGTGTAGCGATAGTTTAGACTGGTGCTAATACATGTGTGTTTGTGCTTGTTTGTTTGAGTGTGTGTTTTGGGGTGGGTTGATGGTTGGTGGTGTCAGTTTTTAGGGGTTTCTGGCAGTTTCAGTTCCCTTAGGCTCATGTGATGTTCTTTCTATATTTTTGTACTATTTCGATTTCAACTTGCACGTGGCTCCCTAACGTTTGTTGATTTCGTGTGTTGGTTTCCGCATTCAAAGATTTTCGTTAATAGTTCAGCTGTTTTCATCGTTGCCGTTCGTTGTATCAGGACCGGCGGCACAGTTATAAAAGTGGGGGGGGGGGAGGCTCTCCTAAAAAGTGGGGGGGGGGCCCGGTTAAACACATGCATATATAACTTCATTATTGATGACCGTAAAGTGGGGGGGCTAAGTAAAAAAGTGTGTGGGGGGGTTTGCCCCCCCCCTGTCCCCCGGTGCCGCCGTCCATGCGTTGTATGGTCTCAATCTTCCATTTGATTCCAACATCGTGATAAATAGTGATATCTGTGACAATAGAACTTACATTACTGAAGTTATGGGCTTAGAAACGTTTGAATTTTGTGAAGGTAACGTTGTTTAAATGATTGAAATTCTCTAAAAATCTGAGAATTTGCCTATTCTTTCTCATTTAGCGATAGCTTAAAGTTAATTAAAATCCATTAAAATTCATTAAATTCTATTAAAATTCATAAAAATTCATTAAAATCTATTTAAATCATAGGTAAAACAGTTTTTAGTGGAATGATATGCAACGTAAATAAACTGGAAACTGTCTCAAGTAAATTGTGACCTTTTTCAAAATTTGCAGTTTGTCCATCGCATACATAGATAGCGTATATATGTTCCATCTTGGAAAGTTGGAATATATCGACAGTCTCATGCCATTTGTAGTATACCACATGAACCCCTTTATAAGAAAAAAGATCACTATTGATTTGACCTGGTGACGTATGTATCGGAAACTATATCATGTTTAGAGGTTTAATAACCTCAAAGTAGTTAGTGGTAACACAAAAAGGCACACAGTTTTTATATTGATTACGTCAGTATTAAAACATTAATTTCCCCCCTCTTGCTTGCTTTAAATTTATTTTAATGTGAACATTTTTTATTGAATCATTTGTCATTTGTTTTTAGAAATATTAGCAGGAGTGGCACAGAATATGGAATCGTCTATTTGATCTATTATTATATCTATAATTTGAACAGGTCTCCTTCTTTTTCATAAGATAATGGCACATTCAGAAAAGGTGCTTGCACAATAAGGAGTTTATAGTGAAGAAAGAGTTGCACAGTCACCATCCGCATTTCTCTTGATACGAGATTTGTCTAAGTACAATGACGAGGAGACATCCAAGACGACTGAAAGCAATGCTGGCACGTCGGAGAACGGCGGACTAGTATTATTTCGGAGTTTTCATTCACCTAGAGTATTTACCCTGTTTAGAGTCCAGCCTACCCTACTATTTCAGCTATAGCTAGGGGGGGGGGGGAGAAACGCATTCATAACTTTCCCAGAGGTAATTATAGGAAGTGACTCTATATCCGTTTAGATTTAAAAAAATTACGGCACCTGGTCACCCATCTGATTACTGAACAGGCTCAACGTTGCTTAACTTCGGTGATCCGAAGATAACAACTGTTTCCATATGATATGGCCGTATTAGATTTCATTACACACTACTATCACCTAGAAAGGTATGAATCACCCCGTTTATGGGTAAAATAGTAACTTGTGTTTAATGAAACGCTAACAGTAGATATTGTGTCTCGGAATTGAATACCCCCCCCCCCCCAAATGATTGATATGCCACAAAAAAAAATGAGAAACTAAACCAACCAATGTATCATATGCAATGAGAGCAGAATTAGACACAATGTGGTGTTTTAATGCGGGTAAAATCCAACTTAATAAAAGGGGCACTCTGGATTTTGGGACAAAAAATAAAAATGGCCTCAGTCTATCTGGTCTATCCGTAAAAGAAAGCTTATTGAAAAATAAAATTCTGATGCTCCACCAACTTCTAACTTCACCTCTTTCTCTCTGCACTTCACTCTGACAATCAGCACTCTTCAATCCAAAGAGTACAAGAGACTCCAAACAGCCAATTTTCAAAGGGGGGATAACTCAATTGGCGACTAAACCACAGTCTAGAAGGAGTTCTCTTTCACTGACCGAGTACAAAAAAGATATTGTGAAGTATCAGAACAGATAGTACACTTTGTTCTTAGGCTAACACACCAATAGGTATTGTGTCTAAGCATTACATAACTTCAAAAGAGTTGTTATGCCGTACAACAAAAAAATCAAACCAATTAAAGTATTGTGCTTCGGTATAAAATAATTTAAAAAACTGTTGCTATGCCGTGCAACGGGCACTCCAAACAAATTAATGGGTCGTTTTGAATAACTAGTGCTTTGCTACGATATGGTTGATATGCTGTAAAAGCCGATAAACAAAAGCTGAAATAGGAACAAACACATGCCATTCGGAATTCTGGAAAGTCGAAAATAAATATCAAGATAAGATCAACTTCATTTTCATGTATTCCTTTTTGTCGAAAATGGCTGACCTAGAAATGATTTTGTGTTTTGACAAGGAAAGTCAGACAAGATCAAATGTAAGCAAAGTCGTACAATGGAGGACATTGAAAATGAAAGAGTAAAATGAAAACTGTGAATTGGATTATCTGCGGCTTTGGTGGCATTTGGACTACACACACATACACAAACAGACAGACACAGACAGATACACGCACACACATATTATATGGTAAGGCTTTTCTAATTTTTAAACATAACCTTTTTCATTTGAGTGTAAAATAGTAAAAATAATGGATTGTTTAAAAGTATAATTAAACCTTAACCCGAAAATATTAGCTAGTATATATATATATATATATATATATATATATATATATATATATATATATATATATATATATATATATATATATATATATATAATAAAATTAGCTGGAAGAACATTATTTCTATATGATAATAAATTATGGACGAAAAAAAATAGGGAACACAATTTTGATATTACACCGGAAGCTGCTCAGGTAACTGACTTTATTGGCTTTTTCATTTTGAAGGAGCTATATAGAAAGGTACCGGGTATGATCAACTTTTCTTCGTAAACTCGGGTGATAGAAATCTGGACCTCAGAATAACCATAGATATAAACCATAAAGTAGTGAATTTTTTAGGCATCACTCTAAACGTAAACGCTCTTATTTTTTTTTTTTTTTGCGAGAAGAGAAAAACACTACAAAGAGAAAAATCTTAAAGAAATTTTCGATGAAAACAACACTGGAAAAATCCTATCCTACATCAAAGAAGTAGGTCTCTTCCAAAGAATATAACTGCCCCCCCCCCTAAGAATATAATATACAACTGCATAATAATAATCACAAATAACTGAATCGCTAAGTGCTACCACAACAAAATATAAACACCAAGTATCCAAACCACAAAAATAAAATACCAAAACTCTTCTAAAAGATGAAATTCACAATTTGAATAATACAAAAATAACCCATCAACACAATAAAAACAAAACTCCTAGAAATGAAAGATATAAAAATGTTATAAAAACCACTCTAACTACCCTAATATCTATATATCAATCCCAATGGAAAATCCTAAATAATCTTCAGCATGAAATGACCTAAAAGGTTGCATTGCTGTAAAACCAAACAAACAAACAAACAAACGTAAACGATAATACGTATGTACCCTACCATGAACCCGATCAAACACTATATTACATTGGCTATAATTCTAACAACCCGGGTTCTGTGAAGAAGGATCTTATTGCCAGTATCTAAGCTACCATCCAATTAACAATTATTCAATAATAATAAAGAATATTGCAATGAAGCATTAGCCAGATCGGGATATAGCAAGGCGATAAGTTATGCTTAAGATAAATCAGATGAACAACGTGAGGAAGAAATAGGAGAACGCTCCACATAATATCATATAACATTGCTATGGGCAATCCTAAGCGAAAAATAAATAAAAGCAATACAAATAATAAACATAGAATTAATCCTAGTCTTAAACGAACCCAAATCCTACCAACTGATAGTAATATTATAGGAAGAAAAACAGACGTAGAAATTCGACCTGGTACAACCCACCTTATAGCATGCACATTCTTAGTAACATACCTAAATAATTTTACATAAATATTAATGAGAACTTCTTTCCGTATAGTAAAATAGGTAAATTTATCAATATAAACACTGTCAAATTGTCTTTCTCACGCTCGATTAACTTAGCTTCAACTATTGTATGTTCTAATAATGCTAAAATAAATAAGATAATTAAGAATGCTGGGAGGAATACCCACTAAGATCCTAATGTTGACCCCAATGTAACTGTAGAATGCCCATTGGAAGGGAAATGTTTAATTTGTTGAAAGAAATAGAACAAGAACATACCATGGGTCCACTGGTTACATCTTCAAGGATAGATTCCAAAACCATGTATCTTCTTTTAGGATGCCTAACAATGCTTCTAGGAATAGCCCAACCATTCTAGCTAAATGGGTTTTAGAATTGCGTAGCAGCAACACGCAATTCGACTTGAAATGGTCTATATTTGGTAAAGCAGGGAAATACAAACCAAGCAAATCTAAAAGATGCAAACTTTGCACTCTAGAATCATATCATATAGTTATGTAGTATCTAACGATAACATACTTAACAAGAGGCAGAAGGTGGTCAAGAATTGTTTGCAAAGATTCGAATATGTACTTTCTCATCTCAGGCCGGATTAAATAGTTGAGGTGAAAATTTTCTGTGAACGGAGATCAGATAGTTATTGACACTATTGATGAATAGAAGGTTGAAGCAGGGAAGAAAATCTGCACATTCGAAATTAAATAAGGATATCTGGGGTTCATGAACTTAGGGCTGTGGATGATGTCATCTAGGGTATAACCATAAATAGAGTTATTGGTTGAATTACATCTAGGCGTCTAGATTGAGGGAAAGATTTGCGATATCTCGAAAAGAAAAAGGATGTAAGTTGGTCTGTCATTTTTGCGGAATTAAGATTGGCGAATTAAGAAAATTGCTTATCTTAATAAAATCCATAAGACAAATATCATCTACTATAGACATTGTGTATAAGTTGCCGTTGTTACGAGGGTATTAGAAAATTGAGTGTAATTAATATGTATATATATATATATATATATATATATATATATATATATATATATACACATCTTAGTGGGGTTATTGAAACGGGGGTGGGTTAAGATTGAATCAGGTTTCTTCTCGTTATTCTCAACCTTAATGATCATATGGATGAGATAATTTGTAATATAAGACTAGGAATTCTGTAGGTACCCTCTGAGCATATTTGGGGGTTATCCTGCTCACAGGGGATTAGTTCTTTCAGTCTGAGTTCTAACCAAGGGGAACGATAAAACACTAACCACTTGTAGTATATATTAAAATATAATATTAACAAGATTTAGACTGTCTGAAGTTCGGTCAGTTTTCGGTGTGGCTATAAGATACTTTTTCAGGTTCGGGAACCCGTAACATAACATATTCGCCATTCGCCATTTTAAAGCATTTTCTTTGACATCTCTGCCCAGGAAGTATTGTTAATGGCGAATATTTTCCACCTCACTCTCTTCTGAGCCTGCCTGCCTGCATCCACGAGCGTACCTCTTATTGGACATTTTACCCTTTGGATTTTCTATTTTCGCCGCACCTGAAGTTGTGGCTTCTTGGAATTTAACTTTGAATCCTCTCTCACAACCTTTCGGGCCTTTTAACGACCTACCTATCTACATCTCATTCTCTCCGCTGGACTTTTCGACACCGGACTTTTTAGCAATCAGACATTTGCTTGCATTCGGGCAGAATTTTGCTCTGTGTTTCTTCCCCTACAACTTTTATTTTATTTTTTCAAATTTTAAATCTTGGCCTTTGCCAACTTATCTATCCCAGCGACTTCCTCTGATGATAAGATTTTGATCTTTGAAAAGCCTGGCTTAAGGAAAATTTAACTTGAATAAATTGCCTTTTTTTGCGGAATATACCTTGCTCTGAGCAATTGAATTGAATTATGATTTGGCTTTTGCTTCTCTAATTCATTTCCATTCTTCTTCATTCTACCTGCTCTATCCTGGATATTGAGCTGTATACTCTTCACAATAGGTTTTACTTTTCCTAAAAGTTCGCTTTTAGTACACCACTTTATATATATATATATATATATATATATATATATATATATATATATATATATACACGCACACACACCTATATATATATATATATATGTATATATATATATATATATATATATATATATATATATATATATATATATATATATATATATTTATTTTAACAGACGACATAATATAATAGAAAGTGTCCACTGTATAACTATCTTTGGTAGAGGAAAACATTTTTTTATTATTTAAAAATATTTATGAATTATCTCCCTTGAATCATTTGGATTATTTAGTAATGTTATTTATTTAAGTATTTATTCATATTTTATTCATTTATTTATTTATTTAGCTATTAATTTAATTCAATTTAATTAATTTATTTATTATAGTTTTTTTTCTCTTCGATATAAGCCGAAACTGTAAAGATATTTGAGAAGTGGTTGGATAAGTTCTGGATTGCCCAAGAAATCAAATTCAACTATAAGGCTGCTGTCGTCACTGGACAAAGATGAAGACAAGGAGCTGGTGCCATAGGACGACTCATGTCCTTCTACCAGAATTCATCTATGTTTCTATGTTTCTATAAGAGAACGTGTTTATACAACAAAGACGTAAGACGCCCAGCCGTTAAAAAACAAAAACAAACACAAGCCGTTGATAAGTCAGTTGTTTTGATTTCATTGAACAGTTAGATTGAAATGCGATTCAGATAATAGGGCTTCACATCATCGAGGGGGGGGGGGAGATACGCAAAAAAGCCGTCGAGAGAAAGGCCCTGAAACGGTGCGTATTCTCTCCTGATGACCCGACATTGTATGGAGGCTGAAATGAAGTATTCAATCAATAAAACAGCCGTTAGCTGTTTCTTCCAAACAACAATATCTTCTGTTATCAGCTCGCTTCAGAGCGAATTTCTGCTAGAAGTAATAGTAATACATTGTACAGCTGGCAACATAAAGATGATCCAGCCCAAGTTTTGTGCAATTCTGTCGAGTAGTTTTAAACCCTATATATTTTTTAGTTTTAGCAGCAGTATTATTATTATTATTATTATTATTATTATTATTATTATTATTATTATTATTAGTAGTAGTAGTAGTAGTAGTAGTAGTAGTAGTAGTTTTAGTAGTAGTGGTAATCGTAGTAGTTAATACACTTCCATGGCACACATCTGGCAAAAATGCTCCATGCCAAATTGTGTGCAATTCTTAATTATATGAACCGAACGCACAAGTCTACCTCTGTAGGTGCAAACTTTAAAGTTTGTGCAGTTCAGAGCTTTTAATGTTGTATAGAATAAACAAAACCAAAAACTGCCAATATTTATGGCCTGTTTCCGCTATAATTATATTTCAAGTTCTGATTTGCATTTTATCACGAAGCAAACAGTAAAACATTTATAACGCAGATTTTGGCAAGAGAAAAGCCGAAATATTTTGAATCAGTACCAATGACGTCACACTTTGGAGAAGAGTTGAAAAGCTTACGCCTCAAAGTCAATTAATAAAGTTGGGCGGTGGACGTGTAGGTGCTTTATACTTTCTATGACCTCTCGTCACTTATTATGTTTCGGAATTTTTTAGAAGATTCATATTGGATTATTTTGCTTATACTCATAACTATTTTTTTAATTTTTTTATCTCGGTTATTTACAACGTTTAACCCGATGTAATCTTCAGGTGCATCTTGTCGAACTGTGGATTTTTTTACATGGATTAAATAAAGGGTCCAGTTCGAAATTCCGTATATATTCGTATGTTCGTAATAAATGTTCTCGTCTGTTATTATTATTTTAAAATTAATTGCGGTATGAAGCTTCGTTCCCACGCCACAAACCGTCCCCGTAAGTAATTAAACTTAGTTTATTCGATTAATCATTTTCAATCTTCTAATAATACTCTTGATTTTTCAATTGGCAATTCATCCATCTGATTAACTTATCCTCGAGTGCTCTTTGGCCTTAGGGTGCGTCTTCAGATTAGGAACCGAGCTGACTTTGACCTCGTCGTTACGGTTAAGGTCAAGGTGAGGGTCAGGGTTAGGATTATGGTTAGCGTTAGGGTTAGGGTCAAAGTTAGCTTGGGTCCTAATCTGAAGAAGTACCGGCCTTACTATGTGGTTACTCATTAGAAAGAAAATTATGCGAATGAAGATTCCATTTACGGAGATAAAATCTAATATACCGATACGGCTCACACGTGGAAATCCAAATAAAGTTACTTAAGGACACGAATTTACAACGATAGACAAATACAAAAAATAATTATGTTTTAGTTACATGACTACTTATATACAGAAATTGTTCCCGTTATAATTATGTTTCAAGTTTTGATCTCCATTTTAGTTTAAATCCGACAACACAGCAATTATAAGACAGTTTTCGGCAACACTTTTGAATCCGTGCCAATTATGTTAGCATCTGTAGAAATATTTAAAAGCTGACTCATCAAAGTCAGTTTGTCAAGTAGGTGTGGTGGCATTGTTTCGCCAAGAGTGAGGTGGGATTGGTTAACAAAATCACGTGTTAAGTTTGAAAAGGCGATTTTTAACACGTTAAGTCAATCAGTAAGAGAGACGAAGCATACAAGTGGCAATGTATGACACCCTATTTCGCGTGAACATCTGGACTAGTTGATGATAAAGGTCAACGGGATATTATAAAGCAACAAACCAGCCGGTAATGATGGTTTGTAGAATTGATAAAGTAATGTTTTGAATTTCTACAACATTTGTAGTTATCAATTAATAACAAAGAAGACTATATAAACAAGAAGACTATACGATAGCGTCAAATAGGGTTCACACGTAGATATTAGATTAAAACTACTAAGACGTGTACAAAGAAGAAATATCGAATATGCAGAGGAAATTTGAAAGCTCTAAGAGTTGTATTAAAATGGTTTCTAGGGCAACTGCGTCGTATACGCAAATAAATGATTAAAAATGTAGCATTTTACACTTAGAAATGAAGGGAAAAGCAAAAACATAGACAAAAAAAGAGATTAACACAGGGGCATGATTTAATTTAATAGGTCGTCCTAAGTTAGGGCTTTATCAAGAATAAGTTGTGATAAAATTAAAAAGTCCAACATGCGAGTTAACAGGAGAAGAGAAAGTGTAAATATGCCGCACAGTATCTATCTATCTATCTATCTATCTATCTATCTATCTATCTATCTATCTATATTTGTTTGAAAAATTTTCATGTTTCCTTTTTTTACCTTCCCCTCTTCTCCCGCCAAAACCTCAGAGAAATTATTATAAACACACACAAAAAAACAATATTATAGAAAAAAACAACCAACTCCTGGTGACGATCTCGATGATCGAAAACGCTTGAGATAGCAGAAAAAAGAACCATCGGAGACATATTAGACCAACTACTACGTTTTCTTGAATAATTAAGAACATCACAAAACGTGAAAATTCCGTGGTCTTCAACCAAACATGTATAAATAACGACTTGCTGTCCCAAAACTTCTTACATCAGAAGATAAAACTCAGTAATGTAACTGTAAATATAACTGGTAACATTTACCTTTGAAAATTAACACACACACACACCCACCCACCCACCCACCCACACGCACACACACACACACACACACACACACACACACACACATATATATATATATATATATATATATATATATATATATATATATATATATATATATATATATATATATATATATATATATAACCTCCTAAATAATAATAACATAATTATAAAAGAAGCTGACAAAGGCAGTGCGGTAGTCATCATGGACAAACATTACTATAAATCGAAAATTATAGAGGTACTAGAAAACAATGATTACTACAAATCAATTAGCACCAACATTGATAACAACACCATTTCAAAAATCACAAAACTTTGCACAACATACAATAATATACTAACAAAGAAAGAAAAAGATTTCCTAACAAACTTCATGATTAAAATAAACAACTTCTACTGACTACCTAAGATACATAAATCAAATGAGATAAGAAATGCCATCAACACACAGACATCAGAATATATTAGTGTCCCGAGTCCCAGTGACCTTACATTTAGACCCATATTAGCAGGACCATCATGCCCAACAAGCAGACTTAGTAACTTAATTGACATATTACTACAACCATTCACCGATCAAGTCCAGAGCTACATAAGAGACGATATACACTTCCTAGGCTCCTTACCACAAATAGTAAATCCCGGGACTAAATTAGTTACATTTGACATCAACGGCTTATATAGCAACATACCCCATGACTTAGGTAAACAGGCAATGTCACAGTGGATGGACAAACACCCACAAATACTACACCACAGATTCCCCAAACAATTCATCCTCGACAGCTTATACATTATTCTCAACAATAATTCTTTTGAATTTAATAACAAAAACTACATCCCGATTCTAGGTACAGCAATGGGAACCAAAATGGCACCTACATATGCCACCCTAACACTGGCCTACCTATCTTGTATGAAACGATAGAAGAAATATATGGACAGAATATTAAAACTCTCTTCATAAAATCTTGGAAAAAATACCTGGATGATTGTTTTATCCTCTGGGAACCCACATGGGGGACATCAATAAATTACACAGCATACTACAAAACCTACACCCCAAGATTAAATTCACCATTGAACACAGTCAAACAGAACTACCCTTCCTAGGTGTACTGATTAAAATTAAAAAAAACACTCACATAATCACAGACATCTACTACAAACACACAGAACCCAACAATATCTCCATTTTAGAAGCCATCACCCAAAAGCTGCCTAAAATCTATACCCTACTCCCTAGCACGCAGGATCTGTACTATAGTCAGTGACAAAGAACTCCGGATTGTCCGACTGGAGGAACTATGGAATACTTTAACAAGAGGATACCCGCTATAAATAAAACACAAAGGTATAGAATTAGCAGAAAACATTCAATTAGAACAATTACGAATACCCAAAAAACGAAACAAAGAAAAAATATTAGCATACATATCTACACACAACAAAAACAATCCAGAATTATTCACAAAAATAACAAGAAACCTAAGCCTACTCAACCATAACAACAAACTAAACAACATATTAAAAATAACGAAAATAATAAAAAGTAAACGCCAACCAAAAAAACTCAAACAAATTTTAACCTCATCCAAACTCAACCAACGCACAATACACGGGGTCACAAAATGCAACAAGGAAAGATGTGGGGTCTGTGACATAATAATAGAGGGGAACTTATACACATTTAAACACCCAACACAAACATTCACAATAAAAAAGACCTTAACTGCACCTCCAAGAACGTTGTCTATGTGCTAGAATGTACAACATGTAACGAAGCTTATATAGGTGCGGCCAAAACATTTAATAATAGAGTATCTTTATATAAAAGCAACATTAAAATCAAAGAACACCGTTAATTATTCGTCTCTCAACATGTGCACTCATGCAGCTGAGGAAAATTTAAAATAATGCCAATTTTCCAAAGCCAAGATTACACTTACTTACTAACACAAGAAAAAACTTCATATTTAAATTCAATCCAGCATTGAACAGATCATAACTCTAACACCACACACTTTCTACCTCTCTCTATCACTATCTAACCATACGCCTGTGTGTGTGCGCGCACATATGTGTATGTGCGTGTTTGTGTGTATGTGTGGGTGTATATGTCGCTCACCTATGTACAAGATTCAGAACTGACCACCCACCCACACGCGGGCACAACAGCCATCTTGGCAATAAAAAGTAATAAATTTCAAAAGAAAATCTACGCACCCTAAGAAATTAAGATGACCGATAAAATAAAGGTCAAAATAACACGTACTTAATAAACACACACGACTTTGACCAAGAGAAGCAGGAAAAATAAAAAATAAAAGATATAAAATTATCAAAACACACACCTGCAAACCCACGCATGCGCAATAACGTCAAACAATGACACATTTCCTCAAATGAAACAACACTCTTTCAAATCGAAAGACATTTCTTCAAATGGATTTACATATCTGATGAAAGCGGACCACCGCTTGAAACGCGTTATATAAAATTATAAAATGATAAAATAACAAAATAATAAATAAATGTTGAAAAAACATTTTACAAATGTTGGTAACCTTACTCCTTTACATATATACTTTTCTCTCGTTGGAACTGCACTAATACTGCACTACCCTCTTTTCTCTCTCTCTCTCTCTCTCTCTCTCTCTCTCTATATATATATATATATATATATATATATATATATATATATATACAATAACTTTTGGCTGAGAGGAACGTAAAGTTAGGACAATCACCGTCAAACAGAAATGCTCTTAAAGTAAACAAAATGTGAAAAAGAATACTCAAGGTACTCAAGAGTTCAGATGTTGTCGTTAAAAAGCTGAGTGTTCGATAGTGATCAACTAAGTTCGTGCATCCTGTGTGCGTAGAAGTTCGTGTGAAATACGAAAAGGTGAGAGTAAAAATATCCAATTCAAAGGATCCAAGATGAAGATTATCGATCAAAGTTCGATGTATAATAAAGTGGTCATTGCCAACTTTTAGCTTCGATGCAGAGTAGTGTTTTCATGATCAGGATAAAAAAACCCGGAGATCTCAGGGTTGGTGTCAATAAGTAGAGTGTTTGGAGGCGAAAGTGAGAATGGCTATTTTTGTCGGTTGGTCGCATTTTGCTAGGCTGGGAGGATATTATGATGGACGAACTACATATACTGACTCCTAAAGGAGGAAATAATGACTGAAAGGATGATATAACGAACATATACTACACTAATCCCTAAAGGAGGAGGTAATGCCTGGTACAATAGTATAATGACAATAGAACAAGTACTACAATCCTTCCTCCAAAATAGAGGAGGGAATACCTGGGAGGATCTTCCCGTAAAAGCAGAAGGTAATGCCTGCGAATATGGTATGATGGCAAAAGAAAAGATACTACACTAACCCCATCTCCCTCCAAAATATTTAAACCGTAGTCTCTGGGAATATTGTCTCATGTCAAAAGAACAGATACTACATTAAGTCTCCCTCACAGGAGGATGTAATACCTGGGAGGATTACACCCACCTCCTTAAAAAGGAAGATAATACAATAATAGATTGTAGTTTTTTTTTTGTGGGGGGGGGGCTCAATCATTTATAAATAGCTAGACATAAAAACATATATTTTTTTATAGTTTCTTGTCCTTTTGGCCAAGATCCCACTCCCCATTTTAATCCAATGAATTTATGAAAAACATTTTTTTCCAACAACTTGGGGATATTTTAAGTAGGATATCCCGAGAGTAAATGTTGTATTATGATGACTGAGATGGTTCTAGTTAAGAGTAGGATAGACATTTTTATTACTTTTGCCCAGGGATTACCAACGACCTCCATCCTCCCCAAGTTTTGATGGCCTTGTGCTTAATTTGTTCTGAATGTAAATTTTTATATTTTGTGCAAATAAATAATTCAAAGTGACTACACTTTGAATTATTTATTTGCACAAAATATAAAAATTTACATTCAGAACAAATTAATCAGATTTATTTTACTATCGACGAAACCATAGCTTCAAACAATCATTGAATTTTAATAAAGAAAAAGAAAAGATGACGTCGTTAACGGAAGAGAGAGAGAGAGAGAGAGAGAGAGAGAGAGAGAGAGAGAGAGAGAGGGAGAGAGAGAGAGAGGGAGAGAGAGAGAGAAAGGGAGATCAGGATTAGTTTATTTTCTTAAGTAAAATTTAACTTCTTGGGCATTTCTTCTTTAAGTAAGATTTAACTCACGTATTTGTTTATTTTATTCATTTTATTTTTTGTTGTAAGTTTCACCTCGATTAGTTGTTTCGGTTTCTACTGTAAGATTTACCTCGCGTGTGACAACAGTAGGAAATCAATTGTTATTGATAAAAAATAAATTACTATTTCCACGAGCAATACGGGGTAGCCCTGCTAGTTTAAAACTTTTCAAACACGAAGCATACCATTTTGCTATTTTCGAAGCATAGTTATTTATTTTTTAAATGTGAACTAAAGAAAGGAAAAGAAAGAAATACATTTGCGTTTTCACTGGCAATTAGAAAAAATCAAGTCGGTCGTTCTAAAGAAAGGAACGTTTGAACACCGATGCTAAATATTTGTCAAGAAAATTAAAGAATATTGCGAAACAGAACTATTAATTATATTAAAATAAAAAAAAATCATTGAATTAAAAAAAGCAATAACAAATAATAGTTAATTAATAAAATCAACTTCGTCAAAACCAATATCCAAATTAGTTAACCTTACGAATTTGATATCGCATCTACATAAACAGTATATAAAGAAGATGGTGGGTCTATTGCATAAGTTGAATTAATTGGAAATAACCCGTTTTTAGTTTACCGTTCGTGCAAGAAATGGGCTATATATATATATATATATATATATATATATATATATATATACAGGGTGGGCCAAAATAAGGGTCCTATCTTTAAATTTGAATAACTTGAATTTGAATAACTTCCACAAAATAAAAGTTAAACTCACCAAACTTTATGTGTGTGTAGACTGACCCTTCCGAGATTTTTTGAAATAAACAAAACAAATTTTAGCCGAAAAACACTTCTTAAAACTTACAAAAACTAAAGTATTGTTTTTTACACTGTTTTGAGTTTTTTAAGCAAAAATAATGTTTTCTAAATGAGGGTACGTTCCTTAGGGCTAATACGGCTCATGCTTGCTTCGGAAGGGGTCCTTTACTTATTCTAAAAAAAAAAAAAAAAAAAATCAATAATTAAAAAAGTTATCAATTTTATAAAATAGGACCCTTATTTTTGCCCACCCTGTATATAAAGTTATCTATGTTTATATATTTGTATGTACAGTATTCATTCCTAAACTAATGAACCGATCATAATGAATTTTGGAACACACCTGCTAGGCATAAGGTGGCGTAATATGACCTATATTTAGTTTTATGCAAAGGGGTTAACAGATGGGATGGTAGCTCTTCGTAAAAATTCAGATATCTGCGATTTTTTGTGAAACTTTACCAATAGATATTAGACGTCAATTAATAAATATTTCCCAAATTTTAGTTTCTTTAGAGTATTTTAAAGGGTGTTTAGGGTTTTTAATATAGGGCAGATTCTTCCATTTGATTGAAAATTAAAATATTTCAAATGTGCATTAATTTCAATGCATAGTAAAGCAAAATTCCCCGAATTTAAATTTCTTCTTAAGCCCTTTAAGCTTAAGCCTTAAATTTTTAGACATTTTCTAGAATAAAAATCATGTAATCAAAATTTGAAATAAATTTTCTAGGTTAAGTTTCATTATATTTTGATTTCAATCTACGTAAGGGGACATAACAATAGGGACCTAGCTATATGTGCTGAAGACGAAAGTAGCTCTTCATAACATTATTGATCATGCATATATAATTTACTATTTTATGTATTTACACATATAATATTATAAAGTAACATAATATATTGCGCATATATATTTCAGTGTTTACTTCAACATCCAGCTTATTAGTATGGAAATATATTTATAGCAAGTAAGCTACACAGAAACGTTAATTTTTCATTTTCTAATTGTCGTAATGATTTCCTTTAGGAATGAAACATGAACGTTTCTGTGTCGATTACTTCGAATAAATATATTTCATACTATATATATATATATATATATATATATATATATATATATATATATATATATATATATATATATATATATATATATATCTTACTATGATTTTAAATCTTTTTTATAACTAATTTACTTACTTTAATTTTATCATATTTGTAATACTAATTAAATTAAAGTAAGTAAATTAATTATATAATAATCATAATAAAATAAAATAACTACATAATACTTTCACAAACCAATAATAATAATAATATATAGAGAGAATGGTAGTTTGCTTGAAGCATTGCTAGGAATAGCAGTAGTATGTTTTTAAAAGACTGTGGGCAATGCAAATTCCGGGTAAGATGTAAGCTGGAAGGGACAAAAATAATAAATCGAATACGAAATGTGACTTACTATTTATTTTTTCTTAAACTCTTACATAACAGCAAGAGTGGTGTTAGCTGTTTATGTGATGTCCGGATGATTATAAAAATCATTTATTTAATATTTTGGGAAAAGAAACTTCCCTTTGTCAAAAATAATTAACACCAGAGGAAATTTCCGACTGTGCAGAGAATCTGGCAAAAACAAGATGGCTGCTGTAAGATTTTAAGAAAAAATAAATAGTAAGTCACATTTCGTATTCGATTTATTATTTTTGTTCCTTCCAGCTTACATCTTACCCGGAATTTGCATTGGCCACAGCCTTTTAAAAACATACTACTATATATGATGGACTCTCCCGTCGATTACGACGTATGAGGTTCCAACAACTTTCATTTGTGTTTAGATCGTTCATGACACCTGAGTCCGGCAAGAGACCCGCAAGGAAAGCCACAGACAGTGCAAGAGTGTGAGTAATCGAATGCCAGGTGTGGAGCACTCTCTCTAGCTTTTCGCCTAACTCTGGCAGTTCTCATATTATCCACACAGGTTGAATCTCTCCAGTCCAATGCAACAAACTGCTCGCAATGTCTTCCTGTCTTATGTACAGTCTTCAAACTTTTTGTGAGGTACTCCAATTGCCATCAGCGCATCTTTCAATTTATCTTTGTACCTCAGCCAGGGCCGACCAACATTTCTGTTACCACAAGCTAACTGACTTTTGGTATCCTCCCTTCGTCCATTCTTGCTACATGACCAACCCATCGCAATTGAGACTGCAACAAGAAACTTTCAATTCCACCAATATTGCATCTGTTGGAAAGATCGATGTTAGCGACTTTGTCCTTCAAACTAAGTCCGCATATGGTCCTAAGGCAGCTCCTGTGGAACACATCCAATTGGCGAATGTGATGCCGGTAAGGCGCCCACGCCTCACATCCATAGAGAAGACCTGTTAATATTACAGCCATTGATTTTTGTCTCCAACTTAATGCCTCTGCTACTCCAAAGACGATGTGTCAGCTTGTCGAAGGCATTTGCTGCTTTTGCAATTCGGTTTACGATTTCATCATCAAGTGAAGCAGCAGAATTAACTTTGCTACCTAGGTAGGTAAAGTTTTTGACATAGTTTATTGGTCTGCCATCCACTTTGAAATTTTCTAATGGAAATTCATGGATAGGCTGATTTTGTTTCACTCCTTGAACTTGTTTAGGGGTAGGGCATGGTTGATGGACCACCTCAGTCTTCTTTAAACTGATTGTTAAACCAAAAGCCTTACATGCATTTGAAAATTTTGTCAAAAGATTCGGAGCTTCTTCAAAAGAAGTCGCGACCAGGGCAGCATCATTTGCAAAGAGAAGGTCCCGAATGATGGCCTCTCGAACCAAGGTTTTGGCTTTAAAACGCTGATGGTTAAAGAGCCCACCTGTGGTTCGGAACTGAAACTTAACACCTGTGTTTTCATCAGAGAATGCGTGTTGAAGCATCACCGAGAAGAACACTGCAAACAGCACAGGTGCCATCACACAACCCTCCTTCGTACCGTTGGTTACTTCAAAAGGCTCTGAGGTTTCCCCATTGGAAATGACCTGTGCTTCATGAAAGGAGATTATGACATCAAGCATGTTGTTGGAGATTCCAAGCTTATGAAGAACTTTCCAAAGTGCTACGCGGTTGACTGTATCGAATGCCTTTGTCAAATCAATAAAAACCATGTACAGTTCCTGATTTTTTCACGAACTTGTTCAGCAACTTGACGAAGGGCAAATACCATGTCGATTGTACCTCGACCAGAGCGAAAACTACACAGGGACTCAGGGTAAATCTCACTAATAAGATGTCTGATGATCCTGTTCAGAATTAACCTTGCAAGAATCTTACCTGCAACAGAAAGCAGGGATATCCCGCGATGATTATCGCAAGAAATCCTGCTTCCCTTGCTCTTATAAAGATGCTTGACATTACTATCCTTAAAGTCTTGTGGGACTCCGCCAACTTTCCATATCTCCACAAACAAGATGGTCAGTTTTTCCTCGAGTGCTCTTCCACCATGTTTGTACACCTCAATGGGGATGCAATCTCTGCCCCGGTGCCCCTGACGATAGCTGTCTTTTAGCTTGAGATACTTCCTGAACTGTAGGTGGAAAAGACAGTTCCGGAATTTCGGGATGCTGCGGAAGAGAGGAAATGATATTTTCGTCAGTTATTGATGCAGTTTAAGGACAGTTTAAGGACAGTTTCAAAGTGCTGCTTCCATCGCTTAAGGATAGCAGATTTGTCAGTTAGCAGTGTTTCTCCGTCCTCAGCAAAAACTGGGGCAGAACCATTCATTTGAGGACCAAACACCTCTTTCAGGCCAGAGTAAAATGACTTAGACTCCTTCCTGTCGGCTGTATCCTGAAGTTCCGCAGCTTTGGATGACCACCAAGCCTCTTTCAATGCCTTCTGAACTTGTGCTTTGTGAGCTCTATACGCCTTCTTTTTCACTGTGGAATTTTTGTCCTCGAGCCATGTTTTGTGACAAACATGCATTTGGTCGATAAGCTTCTGCACTTCAGTGTTGTTTTCATCAAACCAGTCTTGGTGTTTCCGCAAAGGGAAGCCCAAAACCTCAGCAGACGAGTCATAAACAGCATTGCGCAATGAATCCCAAGAACTTGAAACGTCACTATTTACTTCTACAGAAGCTATAGCGGCCGTAACTTTTTCCTTCAGCTCATGTTGTGTATCTGCCTGTTTTAGATGCAGAACATTTAGGCGCTTTGGAAAGAAGACTTTTTCACTCTCCTCTTGTCTAAATGGAAGATGGTATTGCCGACTACAAGCGCATGATCTGATAAACAACAGCATCTATGGAAAGAGCGTGTTATCTTAAAATCTTTGAGGTCGCGCTTTCTGGTAATTATGTAGTCATGAAATGCCAATCTTTTGATCGGGGGTGCATCCATGATGTTTTTCGACAATGCTTTTGGTTGAAGTACGTGTTTGTCACACTGAAGTTAAATTCTTTGCATAACGTCAAGAGTCGCAATCCATTTGAATTCATTTTTCCAACACCATGGTGACCCAGAACACCAGCCCATGTTTGAAAGTTGATCCCCACTCGAGCATTGAAGTCTCCCATCAAAGCAACCTTATCTTTATGCTGAATTTTTTAGATTAAACTACATAAATTTTGCATTGATCTGAACTATTCATAGTAGGGGCATAACAGCTGATAAGTGTTCTGAATGTGTTGTTTTTAGTGGAAGTCTTAGGGTCATAATGCGATATGAATGACTTACTGGGAGTGTTGGAAGTGATCTAGCAATTTCCGTCTTCACTGCAAACCCTACGCCAGATTGACGTGGTTCGTTTTCTGGATTACCAGCCCAGAAAAAAACGTGTATCCACCTTTTACCTCACACAACTGTGAGTGACCAGGCAGACGCGTCTCACTAATGGCAGCAATATCTACATCATGTTTCCTTAATTCCATTGATACGAGGGGGCCGTTTTCCTTTCTAGTGACGCTTCACTATCCTGCAATGTGCGCACATTCCAAGATCCAATGTTTAGCTTCATAAATTTCTTTGTTTTCTGACTGCTGTACTGGATAACTAGACAGCTGCAGTAGGCTGACAAGTCAAAAGAAGGGCAGGGGATCAGATTGGTGAGTGCCGGGACGTATCTGCATGCCAGCAGGCCCTGCACATCTGGGGTTCTAACCTACTCCGAGATCTCTAGTCTATTAGCCTGGGGCCGCAAAGCACCCAGTTACCATAGTGTACCACGAGGAGGTCAGACTAGAGTCTTGTCTCGGGATAGGCTATATACCAGCAGGGAAGACTTACTCACTCGGCTCCCTTTTCGCTCAACTAGTGAGCTATCTGGCGACTAAGCAAAGAGTAAGTGTAGGAAGCCCATGCAACTACAAGTACGCTCCGCTGTAGCACTAGACGCATCACACAGACCTGTGGATAACTACTCCACCACACCATTACTATATATATATATATATATATATATATATATATATATATATATATATATATATATATATATATATATATATATATAAACACTAGTTTATTACTGAATATACCTTGCATTGCACAATTGAAATTTGAAATAAATTTGGACAATCGTCGCATATTTATCACTCTTTTTTCTTCTATCTCTCTCTCTCTATATATAAAATAATAAAATTGAGTTAACAAATAAATAAAATAAGCATTACTAAATATGTATCTTAACTATATCTCCTTTTAATTCTCACGATGAAAGGGAAATAATCTACGGCTATAGTGGTCTCACTTAGATACTGTCTTTAGTGTACCCTGATACGAAAATAAATCTAAATTTAACATTTGCATACACACATGATTCTATATGTCTCATATTGATTTAATAACTGCTAAATAATTAATTTAATAAAAGAAGATGAATACAAGTAAATTATATTTTTGAACTATACCCACCTATATCTACTGATTTTCTAAAACTAAATAAATAAATGAAATATATTCCAGCCATTTTGAATAAAAAACTAATAATAATAAAATTAAAAAAATAAAATTAAGAAATGCACAGAGAAAAAAATTAATAATTAAACTAACAATTAAATAAACAGATAAAATAATACTCATTTAACAGTATTATACATTAATTTGAAGGTATTCTAAAATGGCATAAACAATGTTAAAAAATAAAGTTATTGTCCTGTTACCTTTTTGCGGTCCTATTTTCGGAATGGAAGCCATCTTGTATCTTCCAGTAGACGGATTAAACTTTTGTTTTCTTTTTTGATAAGGAGTTTCTCCCGAAATATAAAAAAGATGTTTCACTATGCAGGATTTTATTAATATTAACAGTAAGTATCATATTTACTGATATAATATGTGAAAGATCTATTGATAAATAAATAGATAATTGTGAAGATTAATTCCCCAAATATTGTCTTCGATTGTTCGGTTTTGTTCATACTCTCTTTCACCGTTTCGGTTTTCTGCATTGCTATCAGCGTTCATAAATATCCACATACTTATGCTAGCAGGATCCGTGTCCCGGCGTTGCCCGAATTACTATTCGGGCAACGCCAGGATATCCATGACCAACCAAGGGTGTATTCATACAAAGGTTTTCGACAATAAATATGGCAAAGTATGGGCAATTTTTTGAATAGGTGATCTTGGCCGTGACGAGTCGAGGTATGGTCTTGTGCAGCTCTTGTGTAGCTCTTGTGCAGCTGTAGGAAGTCGACTCTCCCAGGCTTTATCTTATCACAGTTTGAGAATAGATAAATTTATTGCTAATCGCTTGAAAAAAGGTTATTTCTAATCGCGTGAAACCCCCAAAAATATTATTAGAAAGGTTGGTGGAGGTCAGTATATGTTTCTTATGCCATCTAGCTAAATGTTAAATGTAAAGGTTGTCTAAGAAATTTATCCAAGACTTATTTTTCTAAATTGGTGATGGTGTTTTCTTTAAATATGAAATTAGCGATGGTATTTTTATTTTGAAACAATATCCAACAGAACGGAACAATATCTAAAGAATGTTACTTATGTACCTAGCTGAAGCATGTTGTAATGTAATTGACTCGAATGATAAATGTTTTGGTGTGTTGGGATTAGTGAGCGCATTGATTTTTTTAAAGTGTTTATAAAGTGTTTGTAGGATGGCCCGATTCTGAATACATTAAAAAAATTTTTTATTGTTGTTGTGTATTAAGTTTGTATGCCCGATTTTTCATGTTTCATTTAATTGGGGGGGGGGGGGGGTCATATTATCTCACTGAAAATGTTTATTTTTACCACTACCTAATGCTACACGATAAAATACCAAAAGCCTGGAAACGGATTACATGAAACTAGAAAAATGTTCAAAAAATAACGAAAAGCCTGAAAACTGACTAAACGAAAAAGCCTGGAAACTGACGAAATGAAACTGTAAAAATGTCCCATAAAATAACGTTTAGTAGTGCAGTCAATCATAACGCAGTGAATGTTTCGGAACCTTAAATGGATGGTCATATTGATAGAATTTAGCTGTTATTTTATTTGAACTATCAGTAGATGAGTCGTGTTAAGGTAGGTATTCGGTGTCTATAGTTGCCAGTGTCAGATAAAAATATAAGCGATGTAAATAATGTTAGGGTGTTAAATGAGAATGTGGGAGGAGGAAATCTATAGAGAGAAAAGTTCGTGCTACCATCTTTGTGAATTACGTGTTTGGGCGAATAAAACATACTATTTTTTGGCAGATGGCGGAAATAGGGGAAATATCTAGGAGCACAGTCGAATGAAAGTGTCGAATGATGTGTTTGGCTGTTGTTGTGGCTACTCTAGTTGGAATGATGGGGGAAAATTAGATAATTTTTCATATATATATATATATATATATATATATATATATATATATATATATATATATATATATATATTGGAGTATATATTCTAGGTAACATGGTGAGTAACATGGGTACATTATAGTTTTGTTAATGTTAACATTTAGCGAGTGCATATATATAAAGTTACCATTAAAAAAAAATTAAAACAATTGTTTATAAACCTGTCATTATGAATTTTGGAATATATATTCTCCGCATCCCGGTGAGTAACATTGGCACATTTTTTAACTTCATCATTTAGGGGATGCCCCAATCCAAACTCGCCCCACCTCCCAAAAACTTTAAAAATAAGTTAGATGCAATATATTTAATAGAGAAAAGAACAGATATGCATCAAATTTTGGGTTATATAAAGTAATACATTTTAAAAGGATCAGGGCGCGCGTGAGCGTCAATAATATTGTCAATGTATGTGCTTGGCAAAATCATAAACTCTTGAACTTATCATTATTCGATTAATTTGGACTACTGTTCTCATCTTGAATGTTATTCGCACAACGTTAAGGTCGCTGTAACCTCCAGCCTTCTTCGAACTCAGGAATATTTCTGTCGAACTCGGGAATCTGGACGGAATTTCGAACGGAACCTTTTATTTGATCCACGGGGGTAGTATGCTCTCGTCCCGTCAGCCATGACTAAGAGAAGATTTCAGTAAGTCGAATTCTTCATATCGCCCGCACCGAGGATTGCACCTTCAACCTTCAGATGACTATCACTTAGAACTTTACTTAGTACTATATCCACTGCGCCACGGGCTCTTGCGGGTCATAGCGAATTACTGAAAACTTCTCCTAGTCATGGCTGACGGAACGTGGATTAAATAAAGGGTTCCGTTCGAAATTCCGTCCAGATTCCCGAGTTCGACCAAAATATTCCCGAGTTCGAAAAGATACGCTTAAAGAAGGCCGGAGGTTACAGCGGCTGAAACGTTGTGCGAATAACACTCAAGATGAGAACAGTAGTCCAACTAATCCAAATTATACAAATTATCAATACTTATATAAAAAAATTCAGAAACATAATTATTATTATTAATTATGGAATATGTATTCTAGCTCACAGGGTGAGTAAAGAGGGCAGATTATTTTTTGTGTGTAAACTTTACCATTTAGGAGGTGCCACCGAAACCGTACTGTATCCATCAAAGAAAAAAAAACCCATCAACATTTAAAACTAATGCTATAGTTATTGCCTATACCCGTCTTGGGACGGATATTTACTAGTGTGTGTATATAAATCAATATGGCAGATCTATTCTAAAGGTTTATTTAAACTGTTTACTCATTAAATTTTGTTATTTAGAGAGCTGGGGGTGAGAACTCTTACTGCACGCTTCCTTTTCGGTAACCAAGGATCGTATGGTTCCCTTTTTATCAAATGAGTCGCAAAAACAAATCTATTACGATCTTTTTGTAGCTTATTGTCTGTTGCAATAATACAACTGAATTAAAGAGTACGGAGAGTAGAAAATGGTGGCTAGCTGTAACTTTAAAAAGGAAGAAGACATCTGTAATTTTGGGAGCAGGAGTGGGAGCAGTTAAAAATGAGTGTAAACTGGTAAAGGCAAAAAAATAAATATAGTGATTTTATTTCAAATATTACTCGTTCAATTTCATTTCATTTCTATTGATTTTTCTAAACTCTTAGCTATATGTGCCGAAGACTTAAGTAGCTCCCAATAGTTTTATTGATGTAACAATTTTTAGAAAAGTTCAAAATCATTAATGTTAACTACTAATGTTTGGGGGGTGTTGTCAGGGATCTACACCCCCAAGAGTTCTTATATTAAACAAGAATATTTCCAAGGTCACTGTGTAGTTCTCAACAAGCGCAGTCAATTTTCTTGTAATACCAGAAATAATTAACAATTCTCATTCTTCTGCAACAAAGGTGTGCGCATGCGTTCTTATTTCCACTTTCTGCATTGCTCGCTAACTTTTCTGATTGAGGTAGCAAACCTTGGAAAACTGACAGAAATATTTTCACTGAAATTTGTCGTCGCCATCTTTGTAAAAGATTCAATTATTTTCTATGACGTCAGTGACCACCTATCGTCTACCAGATCACGTGATCTCTCGCGGAATTTGTTGGATGTTTCAGAAGAAATTAAAAAAAAAAATAAAAATAATAAATATGTAAATAAAAAAAAATCTGCATCGTTTAAGAATTTGTATTTCTTTATAGTCACACTGCCTTTACAAAAAACGCTTTTTTTCTTCCCTGTTTCAGTCATCCGACTAAGGTCATGCTGGTGCACCACTAGTATTGCTACATGAAATATCACCAGCCTGTATTTGCTAGCGGCTGGTGTATGGAAGAATTCATTGTTGCTGCCCTTAGGTTACCTTCGTACAATGCAGTGGGCTCATTGATAGTATGATGTCAAAATGTTTCTAAAAAACATCTATGTCTCCCTCGTGTAGATCTCTCAAATTTGTAGACAGCGTGTTAAAGAGTTACGGGCCTTTATTTTCTTTAAATAGGCACTTTTTTGGATTTAATATTCCAACGATGATAAACTTTTAAATTAAAAATCATTTCAATTATAAAAGCGTAACTTTTGTGTTTCTCTTTTAATTCAAAATTTTATTTATTACATTATAAAATTACCAGTGCCGCCATCTTGTCTGGACTTGTATAAGACTACTGCAGCAAAAAAATGATAACTATTCTGACATTTGTTTGCTTTGTGACCTTTGTGAATCTTGCTTCCCTGATAGTTGGGAAATTGTCTTTGTGGTACCAGTATTCAGGAATTCTGGTGAAAGAACTGACTCACAAAATTATTACCCCATCAAGCTCCACTCCATATTAGCAAAAATCTTTGAATCCTTACTCAATCTAGCGATATTCCACCATTTCGTAAATATTAAACTAGTTTCTGACCAACAGTATGGATTTAGGTAATCCCGTTCTACTGCGGATATCTCTGAACACATTACTATGCACTGATATATCGAAAGTCTTTGAAAAGGTTTGACATGAGGGTCTTCTCATGAAAATGAATTTGTACGGTATTACTGGACGAATATTTAATACAATCATATCTTACTTAGTCAAAAGAAAGATCCAGGTTGTCCTCGATAGCCGTACATCTAAACAATATGATTTTAATGTGAGTTTACTCCAAGGGTCGATCCTTGGGCCTTTATTATTCATGATTATCATAAACGACCTACCTGACGCAATTGCTTCCGAGATGAGTATATTTTCTGACGAGACCACGTTCTATTCTCGACATCTAGGTAAAACAAACATATCCAGGGCAATGACCTAATACGTAGAAAATGACTTCCAGTCTGTAGTGGAATGGGTACATAAAATGATGGTCACATTTAATTCTACTAAGACGAAGCTCCTTTCCTTTAACAACCACCGATTGAAATGGCTAATATCACCCTATCTAAGGGCTCATCATTCAAACTCCTTGGCCTAACATTCACAGGTAACATGAAGTGAAACACATACATAGAAGATACTGCCAAGTCTGCTGAAAAGATGGTGAGATTCCTCTACCGGGCTAGAAAGCTTATTACACTTGTCAGGATCTTATATCTCTATACAGTGACCATTCGCCCATGCATTGTTATTGTTGTCACATATAGGCTGGTGCACCGTAGACAGGGTCCAAAAAAGAGCCTATTATCTAATAGGTCCCACGCTGTCAACCAAGATCCAGCTCCAGTCTCATCGCCACAATGTTGTGTTCTTGCATTTGTGTTACAAGTACTTCAATGGAATTGCTCCGACGAACATGCTGCTCTTGTGCTCTCCTTTACGTAAATACCCCCAACCCGACAATCAGCAAAATCCCACCTCTTCACTGTAGAGGTCCACAGATGCCGGAAAACTTTATACTCTAATAGTTTCGTTCCTTGAACTGCTTGCCTTTGGAATTCCCTACCTGCTTCTTGTTTCCCAACTGTGCAAACATGCATACATTTAAATGTAATGTGAACAAGCATCTCGCTGCACAACTCCCCACTTAGGATGCCCCTATAAATCTGGCCCCCAATTCACAGTAGTCGCTTACGTCTCATTGGCGATGTGCCTTGTTTGGTGCTAATATAAGTAAAAATAATTGAAGAACTTGCTGAAAGCAACACGTATGTACATAGCGAGATCATAATGTGAGATCCAGCAAAGATTATACTGTGCCAATCATTACTACAAGACAGGCTCGTTGAAGAAAGTGTTTCAGTTCAAATGTGAAAAAATCCTTAAAGAAGAGCATTCAGAACTGTGTGGACCATTTCGAAAACTATGGGATATTGGAGAAATTCACTGCAGTCAGTGAAAACCGCGCAAGCTATTCAAGACGCCACAAGAAGTGCATGCCTGGGCTGATCGAAAGCGTTAGAGAGTTTGTTTAGCAGATTCCGAAACATTGTGTGCACGAATGAGCTGCAGAACATGTACTCGTCGCTTATTGTAAAGTTCGGGTTACACCTCTTCTGGATTTGGATTAATATATTGAAGTAATGTATTGAAATGTAATTAATGGTCAACGAATAGATCAATTGTATGAAATTCTGTAAGATTTGACGAAAATAAATTAGCGAACAACTCAATGAAAATAAAATAGCGAGAAATTTAATGAAAATAAATACACGAGCAATTTAATAAAAATAAAAGAACGAAAAATGTAATAATAAAATAACAACCAATTTAATAGAAATTAAATAGCGAAAAATTTGATGAAAATAAAATAGCAAACAATTTAATAAAATAAAATAGCGAACAGTCTACTGAAAATTTAATAACAAAAGATTTAATAAAAATAAAATTGCGAAAATTCTAATAAATAGCTAACAATTTAATAAAAATAAAATAGCGAAATATTTAATGAAAATAAAATAGAATAATTTAATAATAGCAAAATAAAGAAAACTTTGATGAGAATAAAATAACGAAAGTAAATAACAAACAGTTTTATGAAAATAAAGTAGCGAATAATTTAATGAAAATAAAATAGCAAAACATTTAATAACAATGGAATAACGAAACAGTTAATAACATATTGAACACTTTAATGAAAATAAAATAACGAACAATTTTATATAAATAAAATAACGAACATTTTGAAGAAAATAAAATATTAAACAATTTAATGACAAAATATAAAACATTTAATTAAAATAGAATAAAGAAAATTTGAGGAAAATAAAATAACGAAAAATTTTATATGAATAAAATAACGAAGAGTTTTATGAAAATAAAATAGCGAACAATTTTAATGAATCTTTAAAAATATTATGAGAATAAAATATGATATTAAAAAACAACAGTTGAAAGAATATGTATACACTTGTGAGAATTTTATAAGCATTTAAAAGTATATTAAATATAGAGTATTGTCTGCTTGAGTTGGGTTTTAATAATCAATACATATTGTATTGTTAGGTTTGCTAAGTTATTGTCTATACGTGGTTTGATTATATTTTATTTTATCGTCCAATTTATTTAAAAGATTTCAGCATATTTTTCGATTTGAGTTTTTTGAAGACTTCTTTTAAGCTTTTCGGGGATTTAATCTAAGTTGTCGCATAAAATGCAGTACACATTGGTGGTTCTTCATTTTCGGTGGTTCTTCATTTTTAGTGGTTCTTCATTTTTGGTGGTTCTTTATTTTTCCTGGTTCTTAATTTTCGGTCGTTCTTCATTTTGGGTAGTTCTTCATTTTTTCTAGTTCTTCATTTTAGGTGTTTTTTTCATTTTTGGTGGTTCTTCATTTTTCCTGGTTCTTCATTTTCGGTGGTTCTTCATTTTTAGTGGTTCTTCATTTTTGGTGATTCTTCATTTTTCCTGGTTCTTCATTTTCGGTGGTTCTTCATTTTTCCTGGTTCTTCATTTTCGGTCGTTCTTCATTTTTGGTAGTTCTTCATTTTTTCTGGTTCTTCATTTTTGTTGGTTCTTCATTTTTGGTGGTTCTTCATTTTTGGTGGTTCTTCATTTTCGGTGGTTCTTCATTTTTTCTGGTTCTTCATTTTTGGTGGTTCTTCATTTTTGGTGGTTCTTCATTTTTCCTGGTTCTTCATTTTTGGTGGTTCTCCATTTTTGGTGGTTCTTCATTTTTGGTGGTTCTTCATTTTTCCTGGTTCTTCATTTTTAGTGGTTCTTCATTTTTCCTGGATCTTCATTTTCGGTGGTTCTTCATTTTTCCTGGTCCTTTATTTTTGGTGGTTCTTCATTTTTCCTGGTTCTTCATTTTTGGTGGTTCTTCATTTTTGGTGGTTCTTCATTTTTCCTTGTTCTTCATTGTTGGTGGTTCTTCATTTTTGGTGGTTCTTCATTTTTCCTGGTTCTTCATTTTTGGTGGTTCTTCATTTTTGGTGGTTCTTCATTTTTCCTTGTTCTTCATTGTTGGTGGTTCTTCATTTTTGGTGGTTCTTCATTTTTCCTGGTTCTTCATTTTTGGTGGTTCTTCATTTTTGGTGGTTCTTCATTTTTGGTGGTTCTTCATTTTTGGTGGTTCTTCATTTTTGGTGGTTCTTCATTTTTCCTGGTTCTTCATTTTCGGTGGTTCTTCATTTTTGGTGGTCCTACACTTTTGAATGTGTGCGAATGAGTGATTGAGGTGCGTCTGATGAAGATTCTGACATTACTATTTTTTTCTTTCGCCGTTTCTTTATAGCTAGGAGACCATTCTCCAATATTTTGTTTAATTCTAAATAATTTGCAATTTAAATAAGAGTTCCATGTTTCTTGCCACTTTCTTAGTGTGTACTTGGTTGCTTTGGAGTATGATATAATGACAACATAACAGATATTACCAAAATGTCTGTGTGTGGTATTTTGGTTGTTGTCTGTTGTTGTCTTAATGATTTGTGGCTGCTTTGTCAGCTTGTTCATTACCATGCTTTTGGTCTTCAACCAAATATTATATGTTTATTTTTGGATCGAGGGTTGATCTTATTTCTAGTAGTTTTTTTTGTTTTTAGTGATGTCAAGACAGATGCTGTTAAGTCGGTGAACGTTTAAAAAGTGTTGCTATTTAACATTATTACTAGCAATATTATACACCCTCCGATCGCCCTTTTTTACTAGTATATATGACGAACGAACATATAGTAAACTTCCCCCACCCCCGAAAGAGGGGTTAAAGTCTGGGACGATGGTCTCATGACAACAGAACACTTACTATATACCCCCCCACCCAAAGAAAAAGAAAAGTCTGGGAGGATAGTCTCATTCCAACAGAATATATACTACACTACCCCAAAAAGGAGGAGGTGATGCTTTGGAGGATGATATAATGACAACATAACAGATATTACACTACTCCTCTCTCAGAATTGAGCTTTTGAAGTATATTAGTCAGAAATAATATAGTAAGCTGAATTGAGCATTAAAAGGTAGTAATAGTATAGTTACGGTTTCAGATATCTATATCTGAAACCGTAACTATACTATTACTAGTATAGTTTGAGCTTAAAACAACACCTACCAAATCTCCATTCGTAATAAATATAAAGTTTCCATTCATAATAAATATAAAGTAAAACCGTCTTCTGTTTGTATGTGTGTGTCCAGTGAAAAGTCAGAAGCTACCAAAAATACATTTACTAACGCATCTGATTCCGTATGACTGAGCTGGTTATGGTAAAAATACTTTAACATTCATTACCTTGGGATCATTTTGACCAATTCAGTACATGGTGAGTCAGAAAAATTACTTTCTTTCGTTGTTGCTGGTAGTTGTACCTAAAACAACACTGAAACTAGGTCAACAACTAAAAGGGGTGTTAAAAATGTAACATGACTGAGGATGTATGTGTTAAAAAAGATGTTAGACACCCCCTTTTAATTCATCTATTTTGTTTTCTATACTACCGTACAACGTCGGTTATCCTTGCTAGCAAGAGTCGATTGCGAGTTCATCTGCAGAGTAAATACAAAACTTTTCCAAGAGGAGTTTAATTCTCACGATATTATAATTTAGACATATCTTTACTTCCATAGGAAAATGGATTTACTTTGTACGTTTTATTTTTAGTAATGAGTCAATACTTGTCAAGGCAAAAAGCCACTCGAGGATAAGGATTAATGAGATGGATAGATTGTCAGTTGAATGATGAAGAATATTATGAGACAATTGAAAATTATGAATGGAATGAACACAATTTTATTACTTATGAGACGATTTATGACAAGTGTTTCTTCACATGTGATTTGTAGACAGCCATATTGAAGCCTGAAGGAAAAAAAGTTGCTTGCTAATGTGCTCCACAGATGGGAAGTTCTTGGAAAGAAACTCTGTTCACGGAAATTTCGTGTTTAGTGTTAAGCACACGGAGGAGGATAGTTCGTCACAGTTGTGTGACGAGTTGAATTCTTGAATGTTGTACGAGGAGGAAGCAAAGATTGAAGCTTAGTCGATCACTTTTCACAAAACCAATGATACAGAAAGACTAGCAAAATCTCTTCCGTAAAAAAATTAGCTTTAGAGAACAAAGTCAATTGTGTACACTGTCAAGGTACAAAAGAGTGTTCTGAGCGCTTCCCCTTATATGTGGCAGCAGTACTCTATGTTGGGACGTATCTGACGGGACGTATTGGGTAGTTGATTTCATCAAAAGATATTTTATGTAGCGGTCGAATGATCCAACCATTTTCCCAGCAGTCTTGGCAACAGATTGGAAATGTTTTCTATTTTAGATCCGAAAGTCAGTCCTAGGACCTTATCAAATCAAGGTACTTCATCAAGAAGAAGAAGACAGTCATTTCAACTGGGGCAATAATTTGAGCATTTGACGTGAAAAGAGAGAAGCTTGGTTTTAGAGGCGTTAAAATAACAAGTCACTTTTTCCAAATTGTATCATGTGCTCCAGATCAGAGGAGAGAGAATCAGTAAAATGCTCTTCAAAATGCTGACTTAGACAGCTGTGTAGTCTGCACTGTGGGGTTATAAATGGATGGTAACATTTAATGCTGCAAAGACAAAGCTCCTTTTCTTCAATAACTACAAGAAACCTTTTCAACCACCGATTGCCATGGCAAATAACACCCTACCTGAGAGTTCAACATTCAAACTACTCGGCCTAACATTTACAGGTAATATGAGTTTGAACAAATACATTGAAGACATTGCCAAGGCTGCAGCAAAGAAGGTGGGCTCCCTTTACCGTGCTAGTAAACTTCTCACACCTATATCTCTACAAAGTCACCATCCCCCCCATGCATGGAGTATTGTTGTCACATCTGGGCTGGTGCATCATCCACTAGTCTCTCCCTCTTAGACAAGATTCAAAAAGAGTCGCCAACTTAATAGGTCCCTCACTATCCATTAAGCTTCATCCCTTGTCCCATCGCCACAATCCTTCATCCTTGTGCCTGTTTTACAAATACTTCAATGGATTGTGCTACAATGAACTTGCTGCTCTAGTGCCACCTCGACGTAAGTACACTAGACCAACCCGACAATCAGCTAAATCACTGTGGAGGTCCCCAGATGCCGGAGAGCCTTCTACTCCAATAGCTTCCATTGTGCTACCGGCCTCTGGCATTCCCTGCTCCCTGTTTCCCCGACTGTACCGACATGCAGAAATTTAATACTAGTGTAAACAGACATCTCACTGCACAGCTCCCAACTTAGGATGACCCCAAAACTAGTTCTCAGTAGCCCTTACGTCTACAGTGGCGACCTGCCTTGTTTGAGATGAACTATGTGTTAAAACAAAAGATGTTAACAAATGATCTTAAAATATTATTTGGAAGATTAGTAGTGAAAATCAGGAAGAAACTTAGGCCCAGAATCGATACTATGTGTTTCAGACTTCTGCCCATCAATAACTTCTTTTATAGATCTATCAAAGAGAGAGAGAGAGAGAGAGAGAGAGAGAGAGAGAGAGAGAGAGAGAGAGAGAGGATTTAATAGTTGCGAAGACATTGATTGTTATTCCATAGCTAGAAAATCTCTTTATTATTTCTTTTTGTTATACCAATTGTTAAAGATACACACACATACATACATACATACATACATACATACATACATACCCCCCACATATATATATATATATATATATATATATATATATATATATATATATATATATAGTATAAATTATTTTATTTACATAAACATTATTGGCTACATATGTGAATACATGTTTCAGCTGCGAGAATACATGTTTCAGCTGTTGAGATTTAGCTTCCTCAGGTTTCGTACCAACCGAACATAATGATTATTTAAATAATAAAAATATAAAAATAATGGCTTATTTTCGGTTTGTACAAGGCCTGAGGATATTGGATTTCGAACGAAATGGCAGCTGAAACATATATAGCCAATAATATTTGTATAAATGAAATAATTAATACTATAATACAGATTTACTTGTTATTATCGAGCACTATTGTATAAACACTGGACTTCCATTGGATTAACATTTAGGAAACAACATTGGCCCCACTCCCATCTAAAAACCGACCTGCTTGTTTTCAGAGCACCCGGAAAACAGAGGGCGGCCTTACACCTAGCAGAAAGTTTAGAGGGCTCTACTAACCTACATTTTTTCTTTGTTTTTTAAATATTTGTAAATGTTGTCACACTCCCCACGATGAATATTTTTGTAAATAAAATCTTTTTAAAACAAATTGGGGATCATCTAAGTAAGATGAAACTACAGAATGAATGTAGTATTTTATCAGTCTAGCGTAGGGTAAGCCTAAAGGATTTTGACAAAATTGAATGACCATCTCCCCCAAAACGATTATCATGGATAGTTCAGGAGAGGGTACAGCCATTGTGCTTGACATTTCGAAGGTGTTCCTGAGATACTTATGGATAGCTCTGCTGTTGAGAAGAAATCGACTTTGAAACTTCTTGGTTTTTCTCTCTCATCAAATCTTTCTTGGAGTTCATACATTAGATCCATTGCTCTTTCAACTTCTCGTAAAGTCGTTTTTTTCAATCGCTCCAAACACTTTCTCACACTTGAAGCTATTCTCTATCTCTACAAATCTACTATCAGACCATGTATGGAGTACTGTTATCATATTAGGGCTGGTGAATCTCTGTCCCATTTGAGGGATATTGATAAGGTGCAGAAACGTATCTGTAATTTGATTGGTCCTACCCTTTCTTTTTCTGTGCACCCTCTCTCTCACAGACATGATGTTGCTAGCTCAGTTTTTTCTATAAATGTGTTCTTCAGAGTTACGTGATCTATTCCCTGCTTTCTTTGTTCCAGCTCGTTTGACTCGTTTGTCTAGTGGTCTCCATCAATTCTCTGTTTTGATACCTCATTGTAAACAGGTTCATATTCAAGCAGCTTCTTTGCAGGCTTGTGGAAGTCTTCCTGCTGACTGTTTTTCTCCTACCTATAACTTTGGTCTTTTCAAGACTAAGGCCAATAGACATCTCCTGTCTTTGCAATAATCATACTTTGTTCTTGTTATCTCCTTGAATCAAGTGGCTTCATGCCTTGTCTGGAGCGATTTCCATAAAAAAGGATGAACTTTATGAATATTGGATTTGTTTAAAAAAATACCCTGTTGTGAAGGTATATTTTTCACTTAAATATATAATATAAACACTGACTACTACTAAAGCTCAATAACTATTGACCAAAATTGCACACTAGTTGGTATGAACACCACTGGATTGTCATGTTTATCATAGATGGGGGTCAACATTATACTACTACTACTACTACTACTACTACTGCTGCTGCTAACAAGCCTGTGGCAGATCGATGAGACGAACGGGCATTGAGGAAAAGTCCTAGCCTGTTTAGCTACCCCTTTTCTTTCTGGGT
The DNA here is from genome assembly GCA_963556195.1 of Sepiola atlantica. Classification (NCBI taxonomy): domain Eukaryota; kingdom Metazoa; phylum Mollusca; class Cephalopoda; order Sepiida; family Sepiolidae; genus Sepiola; species Sepiola atlantica. Next base: position 136,719,592 of record OY744520.1, read on the forward strand.
TCGTTCGGCTTACTCTCTCTTACTCTCTCCCTTTCTTTCTTTGTTTGACCCTTCTTCGCCTCTGAAGGGAGAAACTCGTGAAATCTCGCAGAATCACGTTGGCCGAAGGATTTCGGCCAGTTTGACCACGCGAGATTTGAAGTCGATAAAAGAACACGTTTTCCTTTCCTCTTCCTCTTTTCCTTCAGCGTTTTTGAGAAGAACGCACCAAGAACTCTCGGCGATCCCCCCCCCCCCCCCCACCACCAGCTCGAACGAGCTGTGTGGAGGAGGATGGGGGAGAAAAAGGTAACCTCCTAACGGTGTGATAACATGCAGTTATAAAGGCATCTATCACACTACCTATGGTTGGGGGATTCATTATCGCAAAACCATTTGTCCGAAATCCTTCGCGACTGTGGTTAAAATCCAAAAACCCTTTGTTCTTCTTTTGAATCTCCCGCCATAAACACTCTTCCACCCCGGCCATAATTGGTGATCTCTCCGACGTTAACACGCTAACTAAATCCTTCTACGATAACATAAATACAAATCCTTCTGATTAAATTTTAAGATACAAATAAATAAAAAAATAAGATAACCATTTCTAAACTTAAAGACAAACAAATAAATTTAAATATTAATCTTATTTAGCGAAGGAAACTTAGAATAGAATACGGCAGTAAGAAAACAAAAAAAAAAAAAAAATTCATATACGAAGAAAATACAAGTCTACGAACTTAACAAAAAAAAAAATGAGCGTCTCACATCACAAAAAAAAAATCTCTTTAAACAACAAAAAAAAAATCCTTTTTCATAAAACAAACAACAAAATTCCTTTCAACAAAAAAAAATCCTTTTTCATTAGAACAAACAAGATCCCTTTCAACAACAACAAAAAAAAATCCTTTTCACGAAGCAACGCGAAGAAAGAAATCTTGAAAAACAAAAATCATTTCTAACGAAAAGAACTAGTATCTTTTTACAAAAAAAAAAGAACTTCTTTCACACACAAAAAAAAAAAAATTTTTTTAACGAAACAAACAAAAAAAAACATCCTTTCACTGAACAAAGAGGGAAAGTGCTTTTCGCGAGACAAGGAGAGATGGGTCTACACACAAAAAAAAAATCAAATCTCTCTACAAAAAACAGGAATCTTCCCACGTGGCGCAAATATGCCGAACAATGAAAAATTCCCGCCAAACGCCATTTAAAAAAAAAAATGGAGCTACAATAGGCAAATAGAAAAAAGAAAAACATTTTTTTTAATGAAAAATTAACGACGTCAACCCGACAACCAAAAAAAAAAAATAATGATGATAGTCTTATCAGTCGAGGAACAAAGGAAGCAACAAAAGTGCCAAGCGTTGAATCTCCCAAGCCAAATACAGCTTCGTGTAAGAAATCTACAACCTGAAAAAACCTGTATCAGCCAAAAGAATACTTGCATGAACGCGACCAAATTTCGACGCAAGCCTAAAGATTGTTTCCTAAAAATACCCAGCTTCGTCTAGAGACATTTCTTTCTCCTGATATTTCATCAGCCCAAGAATCTCTAGGTGAACGCTAAGTTCCAGCAGAAAAATACACATCCGAAAACTAAAACTACAAACAATACCAGCTTCGCGTGGCGGAAAATATCAATGTGCACAAAAATTAAAATTTCGCCCGCGAACGCTAATTTTGCTGGAACACCCATATAACTTCGGCTTCATCCATTCCGGAATGAACGCTAAATCCTCGCTGATAAAGATTGTTGTTATATATATAAATAAAAGTAAAATTGAAATAGGGTAGTGTCTATCGGGTAAGCTCCGCTTACTGGTGGGGGACTATTGTGGCAGATCGATGAGACGAACGGGCATTGAGGAAAAGTCCTAGCCTGTTTAGCTACCCCTTTTCTTTCTGGGTTCGTTCGGCTTACTCTCTCTTACTCTCTCCCTTTCTTTCTTTGTTTGACCCTTCTTCGCCTCTGAAGGGAGAAACTCGTGAAATCTCGCAGAATCACGTTGGCCGAAGGATTTCGGCCAGTTTGACCACGCGAGATTTGAAGTCGATAAAAGAACACGTTTTCCTTTCCTCTTCCTCTTTTCCTTCAGCGTTTTTGAGAAGAAGGCACCAAGAACTCTCGGCGATCCCCCCCCCCCACCAGCTCGAACGAGCTGTGTGGAGGAGGATGGGGGAGAAAAAGGTAATCTTATTCACATCTTTCAATTCGATGAACATATATTCACATCCTTCAATTTGACGAACATTTCTTCACACATGATCAATTACAAATTAGCCACACAAAAGACATTCACATGCTAGCATATATACACTTACAAGTACGAATCTAAGAACTCTTTAAAATGTTTCAAATATTAAATAAATTGTTTTGTTGATAAAAATGTTATTCCTTTCCTTTTTTATTAACCATTATAAAAGGCCTATTCGTATATGTGTATAGCTTCATAATTCCTTCGCTTTCTTTAAGGTAAGTTTAAATAATGTTTTCTTCCTTCATCTTGTTTGTCTTAAACTGTTTTATTTAATCCCCACGTGGTCCGATGGTGGAAGCCTAACGGTGTGATAACATGCAGTTATAAAGGCATCTATCACACTACCTATGGTTGGGGGATTCATTATCGCAAAACCATTTGTCCGAAATCCTTCGCGACTGTGGTTAAAATCCAAAAACCCTTTGTTCTTCTTTTGAATCTCCCGCCATAAACACTCTTCCACCCCGGCCATAAGCCTAACATAACGCTATGTTGGCGAGTTTTAATCTAGGTGTTTTAATTAATTGTCAGGTGACCGGGACAGTTACTTTACTTGATAGTTTAAATTGTTTGGACGAGCAGGATAAACGTAGGTTCGAACCTACAGGACCGGCGGCACAGTTATAAAAAAAAAGTTGGGGGGGGGGGCCGGTTAAACACATGCATATATAACTTCATTATTGATGACCGTAAAGTGGGGGGGGGGGTGGCAAGTCAAAAAGTGGGGGGGGGCTTGGGCCCCCCTGTCCCCCCCACAGTGCCGCCGTCCATGACCTAGATAAGGTTTAAATAATTTTAGTTTATTTGTTGCCTTGTTTTAATTAATGCATTAATTAATTTAAGTATTATTATAATAGATGTTTATTTTCTTAGTTAATCTTTTCAGTAATTTCTTTAAAATAGTAATTTTTATTTTTATTATTTAGCGTTGCCATTCTATTGTTTTTGAGTTGTCGAAGAAAGGTTTAAAGCGAAAAAGAAAAGTCAGAGAAGTAATAGAATAAAGGAGTGAGTGAGAGATTCGTTGATGCAATGAGGGGGTGAGTTGTTGAGAGAGTGCAATTAACTGAGTGCTTAAATGAACGAAGGGGCGGGGTGTTGGCGAATGAAAATGGAAAAACTCTAAGAAGAAATCGTTTCAGGGAAGAGGAGAGAATAAGAATTATTTGCTTTGAATTGTGCGTAGTTCACCGATCTCAGAGAAGGAGAAAGAGAGGTAGCGTGTGAGATGAGAGAGAGAGAGAGAGAGAGAGAGAGAGAGAGAGAGAGAGAGAGAGGGAGATAGAGAGTAATGGAAGGAAGAGATAGATGGAAAGCAAGGGAATTTACGCATGTATATGATAGAATGCGTGTGTGCTTTAGAGAGAATGTGTGTGGGCGTGAAACAGACACACACACATATAATATATATATATATATATATATATATATATATATATATATATTGAGAGAGAGAAATAGTCAGATAGTTCAAGAACTTAGATGTATGCCTGCAAGAAAAATATTTGCGTGTGTGCTCACTCGAGAGAGTAAGACATCTCTCTCTCTCTTTCTCATATATATATATATATATATATATATATATATATATATATATATATATATATATATATATATACTAGCTGCAAATACCCGGCGTTGCCCTGGAATCACGTTACAAGAATTTTCATTCCGTATTTTTAGCTATGCTGTTTGTTTGTTTTATCAAATGATTTTTTAATTAAAACAACATTTTAATAAAACTATGAACAATAAAATAAGATTATATTGTTCTAATGTATATTTATGAAAGTATTGGATATACATAGCTTCCCAAACTTCCAATCACAACAGTTAAAATTCATTACATTTTTTTTTGCTTAACACTTAAATGCTTATTTTTTATATTGGTTTCAAAAAAGTGAAAAACATTTCATAGAGTAATATAAAGTAATATAAATGATTTTTGAAAAAAAAATGATTATTGAACAAAAATAAATAAAGCCGCAAATGTGCAACAAATTGCATTACATTTTACATGTATAACAAAACGCTACAATATATCCACCTAAATAATCCTAATACACTAGAGAATCATAAAATAAGTTTTACTTACTAAGAAAATGACCGGATTTAAAAGTTTAGGCTCTTGAATTAGGCAGATGGCACACCGATGATACTTATTACCTATTTAGCGGGTATGCTGATGCAACATCATACTAATACCTACTCACACTTGCCAACAGGCTCGTTGCAAATGTGAAACAAGTTGCAGTTTGGCAAATTTTTGTTGAATATTATATTAAATAGGCATTTTGTTTGAATGTGTCATATTTGAAAGAAAAAGCACTTAATGGTTAACAAAACTTAAAATGGTTGATTGTTTACCAAGAAAGCGACATGTATTTTGGCGGTTGTCATCTCGTAATGAAGGTACTTACATTTTATTTTAGTTTACGCTATTGTAATTGTTGTGAAGTTGTCCAAATAAATAAAGGAAGTTAAGTCGAGGGTTGGTTTAACAAGTGTATTAACAAAGTAAGAAACTGACTAGCTCTTGGCTAGACAGTTACAAGACAGTTACAAGACTGTGCTTTGTCTTCTGGTGACTCGCACTATTTATAGTGACAATCGGTGCAGTTTCTCCTGTGTAAGAACGGCCGGTGTAACACCCCCCTTTGAAAATATCCCCTCTGGGGATTAATAACGTTTTTGTTTGGGAATCACCATCATCAACTCAGTCGATTTCCGTTTTCTTTTTGATCTCCTAATCTCAGGAGCAGTTTCTGGTATGGGCACCTGAAAAGTATCAAACACTGCATCCATGATCTCATCCTCGTCGCCAATCTGTTGTGAAGGTGTCCAACAGTAAATAATAAATAAAGGAAGTCAAGTCAAGGGTTGGTTTAACAAGTGCATTAACAAAGTAAGAAACTGACTAGCTCTTGGCTAGACAGTTACAAGACTGTGCTTTGTCTTCTGGTGACTCGCACTATTTATAGTGACAACCGGTGCAGTTTCTCCTGTGTAAGAACGGCCGGTGTAACAGTAATTATGATGTCAATAAATATTCGATTAATATTCTGTGCTGTTTAATTCTTTTCTTTTTGTAGAGAAGAATATAAACGAACAATAGTACATTATTTATATCTTTAAAACAAAATATAATTCAAGACGGAAATAACGAGCTATAGTTTAAATGTCCTTCAAACATTTTTGAATTTCGCACGTGCACGACGAAATGGCCGTTTTTAAACGATATATGATTCGTTTTTTTTTAGTTTACGCTATCGTATTTGTATGTTAATGAGAGTATGCTTAGTTTTTTCTTTTCCAATTAATATTGAGCGTTGTAATTTGAAAAAAACACAAAAAACTATGCTAATGTACACAGAGAAGTATCCATAATTTATCTGTGTACGTTTTTACTATTTTGAGTCAGAAATGTGAAAATTGGATTTAAAATGTAAAAAAAAGTTAAATTTATGTTTTTTAAATTTTAGTTCAATGAAATTATCTGTGCAGTGGAATAGAAGTCGCATTGTTTGTTTCTTGTAAATGTCTAGTTTTGCGGGGTTTTATTTCTGAGATGTTAATCACGTTGTGGTTTGTAATTTTTATCCACTTTTTCTAGTTCCGAAAAATTACTTAGCAAGCAATTCTGGAATTCAACAAACGGAGCATCTGTTGATTATCCAATGAAAATGAACAGTGAATCTCGGGGAAAATATCTCAAATTAAAAGAATTATCGGGCCGGATAAAATATGTAATCGATGAACTCGATTGTCATTCATTATTATTTTTAAAGAACATTGATTGATGATTTTTGTAATTGATTGGCTATTCAGAATGAACTATATTGAATTTTTAGGAGAGAACGTATCAATGACAAACTTCGAGAATCCGACTGACTTAACTTTATTATATATATGCGTAAAGGAGTGAGTGAGAGAAATGTGAGAAAAAGCGTGAGGAATTTATACATAGAGAGAGAAAGAAAAAGGGCTATACATATATATCTATATCAATGTATCTCTCTCTATATATATATGATTGAGAGAGAGAAAAAAAGAAAGAGAGATATAATTGTTACGCGTGTTCAGTGGTGAACGAGTCTGTGTAAGCGAGAGAAAGATGTAAAAGGATGGCGAGAGAGAATTGTGCTTACCTGCGCAACTAATATGATGTGCGTTAATGTATGGAAAGAAAATAATATATATATGCATATGTATACACATATATATATATATATATATATATATATATATATATATATATATATATATATATATACATATATACACATACACTATACACATATATATATACATACATATATACACGCATATATATATACGTATGTGTATATATACATATACATATGTGTATATATACATATGTGTATATATACATATGTACATATGTGTATATATATACATATACATATGTGTATATATACATATGTGTATATATATATACATATGTGTATATATACATATATACATATGTATATATATATATACATATATATATACATACATATACATATGTGTATATATACATATATATACATATATACATATGTACATACATATATACATATATACATATGTACATACATATATACATATGTACATACATATATACATATGTACATACATAAATACACATATACATATGAATACATATATACATATATACATATATATATATGTGTATATATACACATATATACATATGTATATATATACACATATATACATATATATATATGTGTATATATACATATATATACATATATAAATATATGTATATGTGTATATATATGTGTATATATACATATATATGTGTATATATACATATATATATATATATACATATATATACATATATACATGTGTATATATACATATATATACATATATATACATATATGTGTGTATATACATATATATACATATATATACATATATGTGTATATATACATATGTGTATACATATACATATGTGTACATATATATATATATGTATATGTGTGTATATGTATATATGTGTGTATATACATATACACACGTATATACATATACACACATATATACACATATATATATACATATATATGCATATATACATATACATATACATATATATACACATATATATACATATATACGCACATATATATACATATATACACATATATATATGTGCATATATGCATATATATACATATATATATGTTCATATATACATATATACACATATATATATGTGTATATATACATATATATACACATATATACATATATACATATGTGTATATATACATATACATATATATATATATATATATACATATGTTTATAAATACATATACATATACATATACATATGTTTATAAATACATATACATATATACATATATACATACCTACATATGTGTATGTATACATATATATACATATGTATATATGTATATACATATATATATGTGTGTATATATACATATGTGTACATATACATATATATATATATACATATATACATACATATATATACCTACATATGTGTATGTATAAATATATATATACATATTTATATATGCATATACATACATATATATATATATGTGTATATATACATATGTGTACATATACATATATATATACATATATACACACATATATATACATATATATATACATATATACATATATATATACATATATCTAGCTCCTTAAACAGTTGAGCACTCTCACAAGAATTTATTTCACCACTAAAATAATATGGAAAAAATTAACTTAGAAACATCACTTAAGAATATCCCAACGCCTAGCAAGCATGGATACATTATTAAATTAATTAAAAAAAACGGACGAACTAATACGCCGAATGCGATGGCGAGCACACTTCTTCATTAACAATAAAGATAAACACGTAGATACAAAAGAATCCTACGGATTCAAAAGCCTAAAAAACGCTAAACCAATAGATCTCATGACTAGCTTTGAAAATGACCTCTTAAATGTAATTAAAAACTTAGAATTTCACAAACAACAGAATAATTTCCAAAAACAATTACACACCATCGTTAAACACATAAACAACTCTAACAAAATATTCATAAAAGCGGACAAAACTAGAAATTTCTACAAAATAGATAAACAAGAGTATAACAAACTACTAACAGAAAATATTACAAAAAACTACAAAAAACTAGATACAAGTGAACATAACTACATAGATATAATAAATACTGAAAGTAAACAAATCACAGATAAACTAAAAAAAAAGTTAAAACCTAAGGAAGCCTATATCTTATTTAAAGACCACAAAAGTAACTTTAACAATAACCCCAGCACTCGCTTAATTAATCCGACCAAACCCGAAATAGGAAGAACTAGCCAAACAATTCTATCTAGAATTAACAAACAAATAAGAAAAGACCTAGAATTAAACTAATGGGCGAATACTGCCGACGCAATCACTTAGTTTAACAGTATAGAAATCAACAACGAGAACCAATGGATTAAAACGAATATGACAAACTCCTTTGATTTGGCCATGGGGCCCTTGACTCTGCGGAGGCATCTGATCTTGTGGGGTTATTCATTTTATATACACTCACAAATATATTCGATAATACGGATATCGGCCTTAATAGAGATGATGGATTAGCGATAATAAGAGACTCTAACAAAGTCAAGGGAGAACACTTCAAGAAAATTATACATATGGAAATGAAAAAACTAGGCGTAAAGGTAGAAGTAATGGCTAACATTAAAACAACGAACTTTCTAGACGTCACATTAAACTTAAGTAAAAACACCTACGAACCATATCTAAAAGATAACGCCAACCCAATATACGTACACCCAAAGTCTAATCACCCCCCCCATCAATCATAAAACATATCCCGAATTCGATCGAAAGTAGGCTTATCAACAATTCTAGCAACGAAAGCGTTTTTAAAAAATCAATCAACATTTACAATACAGCTCTAAAAAATAGTGGTTAACACAATACCGAAATTAAATATAAACAACAAGACACCAATAATTACAACAAAATTAAAAATAAGAACAAAAGAAAAAGAAATATAATCTACTATACCAGATGCTAAAAACTAAACTAGGCAAACAATTCCTAAATCTGATTGAAAAACACTTCTCTACATAAAATATTCAATAAAAATAATCTAAAACTATCCTACAGCTGCTGTGAAAACCTAGAAATGATAATTAAGGTACACAACAATAAAATACTAAAAGACAACAATAGAGAAGAAAAAAATAAACAAAGTGGAAAATATAACAAAAAACAAAACACTAATAATAACCACCCGAATAGAAACGAAAAAGTTAGCAATGAAGAGAAAAGATGTAACTGCATAAATCGTAAACCTTGTCCACTACAAAATAAATGCCTAACTAAAAGTGTTGTATACCAAGCAACGATATTTGCCAACGAAAGACCAAATAACAAGAAATACTACGTAGGTATGCCATCCCTAGACTTTAAGACCAGATACTATGACCATAAAAGCACATTTAAAAACAAAGAACGTCGTACTAAAACAGCACTAGCTAACCATTATTGGGAGCTCAAAGAAAATGGACACTCACCAATAATTGAATGGAAAATAGTAAGACAGGCCAGTACATGTAGAAACTAAGACGACCCGTGTAGATTATGCCTGAATGAAAAATACGAAATCCTAAATTTTAAAGATCCCCGAAACCTATTACACTCTAGTTTACACAGAAATAAATTTACCTTAGGATTATATATAAATA